>CM046443.1:95005293-95372793 GCA_025506515.1 Flaveria trinervia
TTTTGAGAGCGTTTAAAACGAAACTATTTGTGGAGAGCGTTTTTGAGATTTTTGAGAGTAGAGAGTGTTATAAGTTGTGATTCAACCAAAACATCAAATACATATATATACTAACCTAGTGGGGTATAATGGTAAAAAAACATCAAAAAAACGGTCAAAAATGGGTACAAACGGCTATATAGCCGTTATACAACGGTAACCGGTTTGGAAACCGGTTTGAAAACCAATTCTGTTTGAAACCGGTTTTAAGTTTGGAAAGGAGAAACCGCATAAGAACCGGCAGTTTGGGACCGGTTTCAAACCGGTTTGGGCCTCAAACCGGTTCTGGTTTTTTTGGCCGAACCGGTTCCCGAACCGGTTTTTTGCCCATCTCTAACCATGTTTGTGGGGAAACTAAGTTCGTGAGTTTGAACCTTGCTCCTCTTTTTTTGGACTATGTAGGTTCAAATGTATTTTCGTTTTCTAAATCAATGAGTATTTACGTATACTTAATTCTCACAATGAAACACGGGTTAGATTTACTAGTTTCATATTATTCAGGACAAAGTTACAAATAAATAATTATTTAGTTAAACAAAATGTATCAAAATACGAACTATAGTATTTTCGATATATTAAATCTCAAATTCAATTTTTCTAAATACATGTCATGATCAAACAGTCAAACACGTTTAAGTCTGATAAACACGACTAGCTAGAAAACTAATAACACATTAATCATGCACGAAACTTTAGCCTTGATCATTGTACGGCTTCTTGATTTATTTTTAATTTAAAGCTATTAACATAGGAGATTTAATGAAATTATGAAGAATAGTAATATATTGTATATGACTATATGAGATGTCATGTGATCGTGCTCCTTCAAGATACGTGTTAGAGAAAAAAACATATGGTGTTGAAAATGTCTTTTATAAAGGAAACTAATCACGTGCGCCGACAACCTGAAACACCAAACCCCTCACATGATCCCACTTTCATGGATCTTGAAGCCAACGGTTCCTGGTTAGAACAAACAACGTGACGGCATAAATGTGTAATAATATTATCTTATGTTATGTATATGTAGTTGTTTATTTCCTTAAACCGCAATAGATAAAAGGAAAAGTTTGAACTTATATGGGACATCAAATTTCACTTTATCTAGGTGTTCTTTTTTTAAAAAATGATTTGTTTTAACGTTGTTCTAGCGGTATCAATGTATTTTATAAAGATGTCATATTGGTTCAAGTATTATAACAAACTATATAGATTTTAGATTATGATTAATTAGTGTGTGAATTAGTGGTTATAGAAAGAAAGAAAGGATTCTTGTTTTCTAAATACACAATACATTTTTCTTTGCTCTCTGAGAATGCTACATATAAGTAATAGAAGTCAAACTTGAGTCCACAGCAGTGAGAATTAAACACATATACGACAATAGTCATAACATATTGTTCACTTAAAACATAATCTGAATATGCATACCCAATAACAACACATGATAATACTACTTTTGACATGTAATCCTAAATGTCACATGCTAAGCAACATCAATCATGTATGCATTTAAAAAGGTTTAAACACAAGATCACAAGTTAAGATTGACCATACGATTATAAGATGAAATAGTTTACGACAATTTCTAAGGCATTATTATTTTATACCGTTCTTGACCTGGTCAACTTCTCATAGTGCTTACGGCGAATTCTCAAAATATTATATTCTTTTATCTATCAATTAAAATTATGTTAGCGATACCGAAACATTTTAATGTCTCATTCTCTAAAATATTAAAGGTTGCCAAATACATGATGTATAAAAGGGTTATTGGATTTTAATAATATTCATTTTTGTTTATTGGTTGGGATTAATCACAACTCAGTAAATATTTACATACTTCTAACTTTAAATTTATTTTCATTTAATAATTTTTTACTAACTGAGAGTTCACGCCTGTTAGTTTTTTTTGTTGAAATTGGCTAACTTTGAACCATTTTTCTACTCCACCGCCGCCCAGCCTCTATTAGGACCTTTTTTTAGTGTCTATCATCAATCATCATTTGAAATCTACCTTTAACGAGTCAAGTGCTTCAAATCAAAAGGTAAAATTGACAGGTTTTAGGTTGCAGAAGTTATAGATTGGCATATCTGATAGTTGATTTCAACTTTCTGCTTAGTGTTTTAGCCATATAATTAGTTCACATCATTAAAAACTAACGGTACTAACTTTTAGTTAGTAAAAGATCATTATATGAAAATAACTCAAAGTTAAGAGTGTCCATAAACATTTGCTGAGTTTGAATTAATTCCGATCAATATATAAAAGTTGAAATTATTAAAATCCAATAACACTATATGAAATGATTTTTATCATCTCTATAAAAGAATGAGAAATTATTGGTCAAGAAGTTCATTAGTTAATTACATTTGGTGGAGTAATATTTCTTGTTGCTATAAACCACTAGATATGTCACTTATTTAATTTCATTTATAACCTATGGCTTATGCACAACGGAAGGGAATTGGAAGTAGATAAAACAACTATCTTGACAATATTAAGGTACGGAAGATATTTTGACGAGCTTGGTTAGTCTTGTAGATTATACATGATATGCAACACAATTCAACTACACATTTGTTGTACTTATATTTGAAAGGGGACACCTAAAATCTTATAAAATCTTATGTCAACATTAAAAAACACATTGGAAGATGAGGAGACAAGTTGGGTTAAGGTGAGGTATCATTTGGTTAAGGTGAGGTATACATATGGTTAAAGCGAGGTACCGATGACATATAATATAATAGAGGTCATGAGTTTAAGTCTCACTCTGAGCAATATGGTCAGAGTTGACTAGTTGAACAAGGAGTTTTTGCAATAATAAGTTTCCTACTGAGGATGTTGGGGATAAAGTCCTAGCTAGAACATGAGTAGATGTGCCCGATTAAGATAACACATATCTTTCGAAGCAGGACCGCACATTTACCGTACAAGTTTGCATGTCTATTCATAGAATCATTGATCACAAAAGTTTTAAACAAATTCATAGAAAGTGAAACACATCACCTAAGTAATATGCATGGGGAGTAATATGCATGTTTCACTCTTTTTCGTTCACTAAAGTTTCTTTCATTCAATGTTTTTAGTAATGTTAGAGCATCTCTAATAGGACGTTTTTACCCTTTAAAATTGCCACATCATTTGTTTTTAGACCAAGAATCATTATGGGGTTTGTTTTTGAAGGTAGGAGTTTACGGAGATGAACACCAAAAAACATCTAACATTTTCAGAGGTGGGGTCAGGGTTGGGTTTTAATATTAAACAAAAGAGAAATAAATATATTTATATTAATAAAAATTTAGTTTTTCAATATTAAGTTAAGTGTTGGACGTTCCAAGACAACTTTATGCGCCTGAACACTGCCCAAGTGCCTGAACAGTGCGCCAAAACAGTACTCATGCGCCTAAACAGTGCTCATGCACCTAAACAGTGCGTTTGAACAGTGCTCATGTGGCTAATCAGTGCTCATGTGGCTAATCAGTGCTCATGTGATTAAATAGTGCTCATGTGTCTGAATAATAAATTTAATTTTTAAAATTTATTTTAAATTTTTTACAACAAATTATTATTTATAAATTTAAAGTTTAATTTTAAAATTTTAAAATTTTCCTCTAAAAATATTCAACTTTTATATTTTAAAATTTTAAAGTTTTAAAATTTTCATCCAACAAAACAGATAAATATTTTATATTAATATATAAGATTGATATTAAAAAAAATGTAAAAGGTGTTAATGATGTGGCAATGTTTTTAGATGTTTTTAAATTTTACTATTAAGATGTTTTTAGGTTTTTGAAGAATTAGTGGTTTTCTAATGTAACTGTTAACTAAGCATGTTTTTTTATTGTTTTTTGATTTCACCATTGGTGATGCTGTTAATGAGATAACATAGCTGACCGTTAGAAGAGAAAATATACGTTGCATTATATTTCTCTTAGCTTGATTTTGTTTCACTGGTTTTTGTAGCAAGATTTGAAGTAGTCAATGTATCCAAACATATTGAGTGGATAATTAAAGGAAGTGTTATAAATTTTATTCATAGTTATTATCACTAATTCTATAAATATGTTTATTTTGTTATGAATTGCTTTTTCTTAGCTTTTCATGTTATTCTAATCAATGTTAGGGCTTTATACCTACTAGGTTCTGTCTCCTATAGATTTTTGTTATTGAATTCCATATTTAAATCTTATTTTTATATATACTAGGAGGGTTTCTACGCGCAACGCGCGTGAAACTCTAGAATGAAACCAAAGTTTAAAACACAGATAAGAAAAAACAAGAAACTCTACAACAATGTCAAACATTAAAACACGGATACAAAGGGTACCGTAACAACTATCAGTTCACATAAAATTAAAACAATTGACAACCATGATTGGAAGTCTCAATAACCCAAACATTAACAATAGTTGGAATGACACAGTTAAAATACAAAGTATAGAAACATCAAACAAAGTTGTGTGTAAAAAAATTTGAAGGTAGCAACAAAAACATGAATTTCTTCTTAATGTAAAAACACACTCCATTTGAAACCTCCTTTATGCGGTACCAATTTGAGACTGTGTTGGCTCATTTGAACATATCCACCACATACATTTTGCTCTATATCGTGAAACCTTTTAATTCTCTAGTAAGAAAGAACATAAAAAAGTAAAGAACCAGTTATACTTATTGTGTTTATTAGTAATATATAAGAAAAATGATAAACAGATTATCTTATTCTTATCCAACTCCCATTTTTAACATATGATTATGCTAAATGCAACATATTTGTATTCCATCAATGGCATGGTGCCTCATGACCCAATCGAGCCACCATTAAAATATAATATTTAAAATTATAAACCAGAAACTTACTTTTCTTAGTCATCATCAAAACTTAAGGATCAACAACTTCACCGGATTATCATCGTCAACGTATCAGTCTTGCAAAATCATGATTAAAAGGATCACATGGTTGTGTGCTTTATTAAATAGTAACAGATTGTAACCTTTTTTTGATCAAGAACTGAATAAAAAAAGGGAAATTTAAGAAGTTAATAGCTAACTATTTAGAAAACATGATCTTTGATGAAACAAAACTAAAACTAAGATAATCAATTAACCAACTGATTTGATGCATCTTCAACAGGAGGATCACTTAACTGCAAAATAAAAAAATAACATGATTTAAAACTTATTATTTGATATTTACTTGATTCATATAAAAACAATTATGATAAACAAATATCCTACAAAACTTCAAGCCATAAAATGCTTTGGTATGTCTTTTCTCGTCTTTTCAAATTTGGCATCATGAGAAAGATATAGTGTGGCCTATAACGCTCTTATAAGATAATGTTTTGAATTTAAGTGCGTCATAACAACTCAATTCAGTCAAAAAGAGCACAATAAACACAATATAACAACCAAATAAAGTTTGCATCACATCGTTTACACAATTTGAATAATTGCAAACAACATAATTAAGAGACACATTTCAAAATTGGTTCAAGAAATAAACGGCATTGTGCAGTTAAATCTTATCTACATGATAATGCAGTCAAGCAACTACAACTAAAAATAAATAATAATAATTTAAACATAAAACCCTTACTACATTCATTTGTCATGATCTCTTGCATATAGCAGTTGAGATTATACAACATAAATCTCTCATATTATAACACATTATCCCTAAACCTTTGATGTATGACAAACTTAGATTGGCATTGTTTTCAATGAACCTGAACCACCTCCTTCCCATTTTTAATACTGCTAATACAAAGTTCAACTCTTCTAAATTAGTATTTGCAAGTATAAAACATACATATTTAAGTTACCAACAACATGTATGCTTATTTCTTGATAGAGTAAATAAATTATAAATGCATTTCTTCTTGGTATTGAAGAAAATGAAGTTTGATCGGAACTATATCATTAGCTTTTGGAATTGTATGCATTCTAAGCCTCTTAACATCCTCATTTGAGTTCTATTAATGTTATAAATAATATTTAGTTGAATAACTTTTTATTGAAGCCTATCTAAACCTTCATCAACAAATAGATAGATATATTACTTTGAGTATTTTCTCTATAGTTATATTTCAGTAGTATCAATCTTCACCTACAACCATTTTGAAACTCCCCTCAAACAAAGGAATTTAGAAGGAATGAAAATGCAGAAGAAATTAATTAACGTAGACATTTCATCAAACATCTTGAAAGCATTATTAACTATGTGTGATTCTCATACATAGAAATACATTAAATCACTAACCTGCTTTAAGGAGAATAAAGATGGTCTCAGCAACAAAAATCAAATGCAAAAGTAAGATTTGTAAGGTAGTTTAGAAAAGCAAGAATTCCCTTTCCTACGAACCTGCTTCTAGTCTTTTTGATTTTCTTCTCTAGCCAAACAATAATTGAATAGAAAAAACCTTACGTAAAAGAAAACTTGCAAATAAACAAAACAACAACTAAATTTGTCATCATTTGATCGAACAATTGATTTGCAAAAACAATACTAAACCTACAAAGAAGAACAAAGCACAATCAATAGCAAAAAATAAAACAACACGTGGTGAGGAGAAAGAAATTACAGAGACAGCTATTATGATTCACGCATCCCAGTGATGAAATCAAACAAAACAGCAGAGGTCAAAACATAAAACCAACAAAGTTACTCTATCAAAGACTATTCTTTTATATTGAGAGTAATTATCATATGTCATTTTTGTACTTGTTTTCGATCCCTATGACCTTAAATGGCCAAACCCCAAAATCCTCTACATGCATGGATAAATTCCAAAGCTATTTAGTGATAGATAGATCTTACTATTTCTTATATCCACTTATCTTTCAGTAGTATATTATGTACTTGCTCATGATCATGGTTTCAATGGATCGATTTTGTTGGAAATGCAGGCTATGAAAATAAATCCAGTTTACTAATTGTGAAACGTTTAACTATTCGAATGTATCAACAGAATCATTTAATTCTTCCTGTTAATGATTCTAAACAACCTCCTTTTTTGGGGCACACAAGGATTTTTATTCGCAAGTAATGTCAGAGGTTTCTTCAACCATTATGGAAATTCCATTGTCTCTACGATTAATCTCTTTCCTAGAAAGGAAAGTAGTGAAATCCGATAATTTACGATCAATTCATTCAATATTTTCTTTTTTAGAGAACAACTTTTCACACTTAAATTATGTATTAGATATACTAATACCTTACCTAGCTCATCTGGAAATCTTGATTCAGGCTCTTCACTATTGGATAAAACACTTTGCCACGGCATTATAATGAGTTTTGTTGACTCTTGTTTTTATGCATTGAATCACTGAGTTGATTTTTAGAATTCAAAAGCAAGTGTAGTATGGATTTTAATAATCTTAACTTTATTTTTTTGTCCGGATTAATCCAACTCATGAAATATTTACAACAACTCCTAACTTTGAACATATTTTCCTTTAATAATCCATTACTAACTGAGAGTTAACACTCGTTAGGTTTTTTGATAAAATGAATCCAACTTTGAGCCATTTTACAACTCCAGCACCGCCTAGTCTCAATTATGTCCGTTTTTCATTGTCTAACCTTTATCATCGTCTTAGTTCTACCTCCAACGGTTCGGTGGTTCAAATCTTGAAGTGGAGATTGACGAGTTTTTTAGTGCGGAAGTTTCAAATTGACGAACCTGATGATAAATTTCAACTTTTTGTTTAGTGTTTTGGCCACAAAAACAGTCTACGTCATAAAAAAACTAACGCGGTTAACTCTCAGTTAGTAAGGGATCGTTGGATGAAAATAAACTTAAAGTTAAGAGTATCTATAAACATTTACTGAGTTGAGATTAGTCCCGGCTAATAAATGAAACTTAGAATTATTAAAATCCAATACTATTAGAATGAAAAATAACCATATTACTTAAACTCGTTATAAACTTGTTATTTCTTTTTTAACTAAACATGTTGTTTTGTCCAAGCTAGATGGACCATATGTTTAATTAACTCTTATATAAATTATAATTGATTGATTATTTCCATCCTCTAACCTAGTCTATACTCTATAGTTTACCGTATAAACTTATATGTTAGAACATTCACAACTCATATCTTATAATTATGTGAGTATGAGTTCTTAAATTATATGGGATAGTTTTGAGTGGTGTGAGTCATCTGTAAATTTAAGGATTCACTGTTCAACCCTTATAAATTTTTTAATATTTTTTAAAGTGGTTTGAGTGAAGGAGGGAAAAAAAGTAATGAAAAATATATAAAATATATTATTTAATTGAAAAAAAAGAAAAAATAATAATTTTTTATATAATTATATAGATAAAAATAATAAATAAGATGTGAATGTTATTATAGCTTATGTCAATTTATATATGTCTAAGAGTCCACAAAGTATATGGGCTTTAACATTTTGGGCCATTGTTCATGAAGGCTGCACCTGTACGTGCAAGACTGCAAGGTGCAAGGTGCAGCGCAAATAAGAAGATGAATCTCACACGCTCTCTTATACTTTTAATAAAAACTACCGGGTAAGATTCACGATTTGGAACGTAGGTTATAAAAGTTAAAATATTTAGTTCTAATAATTCATATGTTAGTACTAACAACCTAAAAAAGATTACGTACAAAACATTAATAAATATATCAAAGCAGAGAAGAAAAATAGCGGATACGTAAATGATGACTTTACTATAATTAACGAGCTTGATTGTAAATTGCTTAACATAAAATTTGATATGATTCAAAGGCTTAAGTATTAAATTTTAAAAAGTTCAGGTAATTAAATGTAAATTTGACATAACTCGAATGTTTAAGTATAAAACTAAGAAAAAAATCAAGTGATAAATGTAAATTTGACATAACTTGAATACTTAAATATAAAATTTTTGAAAAGTCAAAATGAGTAGATATCGATTTCAAATAAAACAAAGTGAAATAAAAAGTGTTATGGTTAGTTACAATAAATCCTTAGATGCTTAAATTAAGTGTATAATTGTAAAAACATAAAAGTAGGTTTTTTTATTAGTTTGGAGAAATAAAGTTTTTGAGGTAACATTATGTAGTGATTCATATTTTTTTCTATTTATGTAGTGATTCATAATTTTAAAAACATTATGCTATTCATAATTTTTTCTATTTATTATGTAGTGATGCGACGAGCATTATCGAGCCTGTTTTCCGACTTGTATTGAACGTGATATATTTGAGTATTATTATTAGGGTAGGGTTATAGTAAAAATAGAATATAATTTAAAAAATATAAAAAAGTTTGTAGGCTTGACACGTGTCCTTTTATTATTTTAAAGATAAGAAGATTATTGTTATTGTGTTAAATACATCATCTTATTATGTAATATACATTTATTATGTCATATATCTGACATTATTTTTTAATAGTAATTACAATAATAATATTTATTATATTATTATTATTATTATTATTATTTATTGTTATTAACTTTATTATCATTATTATTATCATTATTATTATTAGAGTTAATTGCATGAAAGGTCCTTGTGCTTCGGTATGTTTTCACTTTCGGTTCCCATGTTCAAAAAATTATAAAATTGGTTCACAAGTTTGACAAAATGTAACACAAAAGGTCCCTGACGTTGATGACAGTTAACTTTTTTCATATTTTTAAAACAAATTACCAAAATACCATTTGCGAAATTATATAAATATTATAAAACTCACACCCCAATCCCAACCCCTACCCACCCCCACACCTCACCTCACCCCAACATTCTTCTTTTTCCTCTTTAAACAAACAACACAACTCTATTAACACCACCATCTTCAACACAATCATAACATCATCCCCACCACCATAGGTTTACAACCACCATATCCAACACCATTGAAACTCCACCATAAATCCCGACCAATACTGGTTTGCAACCACCATCTCCAACACCACGGGTTGCCATCTCGAATCCAATCAAGGTTAGGGCTGTGAAGGCGGTGATGGTTAATGCTTTTGTTGCCACAAATCTACCATGTGATGCTTTTGTGGTGTTCCCCGAAGTATGAAATGATAGTGTTGGGTTACGATGGTGGATTGTGTGATGGCTTGAAGATGATTATGAAGGAGGGGAGGGGACTACGGTGGTGAGTAAGAGAGGGAGTTGGGCTAAGGTGGTGGGCAACAATTGGGGGTGGGGTGGGGGGGGGTGGGGTGGGGGTGGTGGCCTGGTTGGATGATGATTGTGGTGGTTTGGTAGAATAATATTGTTTTAAGGTTGAATATGAAGTTGTGGGTCCTATCTTTCATAAGTATTGATTTTTTAATAGTCAAGGATATTTTAGTCATTTTAGTAGGACTTTTTGTGTTAGATAACTGCCATCCATAACGGGAACCGTTTGTGTTATGTTTTGTCAAACTTGTAAACCGACTTTGTAATTTTTTAAATTTAATAACCAAAAATGAAAACATGCCTAAACACGCATGGACTTTTTATTTAACTAGGACGGGTCCCCGCACTTCGCAACAGGAACTTTGCTTGCTTCGTGTCGTGCTTGCTATCGAACTTTGTTGAGTTTTTGTTAGGCATGATATGTTTATGTACAATAGTACGTTTTGACTCATTCATCCATTTGAACTGTTTGAATGATATAGGATGGTCCGCACAAATGTATGATCCACCTTAGACCCAATTCATCCGTTTTGAGCAGTTTGAACTTCAAACCTACAAAGGTGAAACTTTCTAAAATGAATTAAATATAGTGTAACTCTAGATCTTCTCCTTCCCCTTCAACCACATGACCCATCCCTCTAGCAATTGGTGATCCATCTACAAATGCCAAAACAAATAAAAGTGAAACCATTTCATATTAATAAACACACGACATGCGTGAGAACTATACATCCTCCATGTTCAAATTTGGTCGGCTGGCAATGGTGGTTGAAACCAGACAAAATCTTCATCACTTGAATAATTGCATAATGCTATAATGGCCCAAAGAAGCTATTGTATATCATAATAGCATATTTGTACCTAAACAAAAGAATTATAAATAAGAAAATACACAAAAACAAACTTTCTGATTTATACGATAAATACGTAAACCTTTAATGTTTTATTGACCCCTAAATAAAAAACTCATGTAACCTACTTGAACCAACAATCATAGATCAAATTCATACATATAAGACAAAAAATATAACTCTAATTAGGTTTAAGCCCTAAATAAAAAGCCAATAAAATCCACTTCCACTAACAATCACGAATAGAGATTATAGGGTTATAATGGACCAAAAGAAATATTAAGTTCAAAAGAGAACTTTCAGAATCGAACTTGCTTACCGAGGTAAATCCAAAGGACGGTTTCTTACAAAAGGATCGGTGAAATCCCAATTGGAAAGAGAACGCGGTAATACACTATACACTCTAATAAGCTAGAAGAAAGTGAAAGCAAATAGATGAGAGTCGAATCTGTCAACAGGGAATGATTCCACATCGGCGGTTACATCGATAATGATGGTGTCCAGGGGGAATCAAGATGACAGTGTCTATGCAACTGAGAAGGTAGCGAACATGATGACGGGGTCAATATCATCGCTACAATTTAATCATATGTGCAAATCGGATGAGGCTCAACCGCTTTGCAAATTGGCTATTTCATAACCCCGATTGCCAATTGAGAGATTTTAACATCTACTGAACACAACCCAAACCCCCATTTTGAAGATAGTGAGTAGTGATGAGCAGCTCTGGGTGGCAGAGGTGTTGAATATGATGGGTGGCTACGGTTTGGCCCGATGCACTAAGGCGGTGGTGTTGGTGGAAGATCCATGGGAATCGGTGTTACGTTTTAGAGAGATGCGATAGACATAAACATAGAAAGTTTTCTACTCTTTGCTTTAGTTGTTATGCATGTAGTAGCATAGTGTACACTATGCCTAAAATCATATACCGTACATCCAGTTGGTTTTTGTGAAGTATATAATTAACTCTTGTTATTATTATTATTTACGATTTATGTTACAAGACATTAAATTGTGATGCTTCCTCTTTCATACGTTTCCTTGTTTATAGACTCAAAAATAAAGAAAAGTTGGAACTCGGATAACTACTCTCCACCTTCCACTTGAGTGTTTTCTTGAAAGTTGATGGAAGCATTAAAGAAATTATAATAAGAGAATTAATTAATTTCGTATTCTTGAAAGTGCAAGGTTTACGTTCACCACTTTTTAAAGAGGTGAGTACAAATTTCTTATTTTCATCATATTAAAATTTAATTGTTTAGACGAAAAACATGATCCTTGATTGAAGTTTGTTGGGTTCATACATCTAAAACAAAACAACATGTTTTGTTTTGTAGATAACTAAAGAGGATGAATACTTAGAGCATATATGCTTGCAATAATAAGTAGTTACGAGAAAATAAAACCTAATTCGGAAAGATTCTAACATATGTTTAACAAATTCACTCAACGTATTCTTTTTGATTTTTCGTTCGAGAGTCACCTCATAGCTTTTGACTTCTGAGTACATCATATTACGTACCAGAATATCCCTTGGACATTTAATAGACTGATTCATTTATTTGTTTAAACATGTTGATGACTACCACGGGTTATCAATTTTAGGAATATTAAGTTATAATGTATTCATGGGAAAATTCAATAGATAAATTCAATATTTTTAATTTGAAGAATTATAAGGAGAGATTTTTAGAAATTTTCTAAAATAACTAGTGGTGAACCAATGAGTTTTTTTAATTGTCGTTCTTTTCTGAAAGGATTGAGGTGTAGTCTCAAATGACATCCGGATAGATAACACCGATTAATAAAACATACATCTTTTAAAACAGAGTTGTATAATTATCATTAAAAATGCAATTAATAATATCGAGTTTTTAATTTAGCTCGAGTTTAGAAGAAACAAGTGAAAGTGTCCAAAGAATGTAAAGTGAAAGTAACCAGTAAGAAATAACGAATAAAGTTATTGAAAAATTAATATAACTACTCACTACTAGAAAAATAAGTGTAATACAACATTTTAATAAACACTTAATCCTAACTAGAAAATGGAAAGCACAAATAACACAATACCAACTCAACAGATTAACATTCAATCTACTTATATTTTTGTGTTTCCAAACATGATCAACAAACAAAAAGTTTTACTTTTAAAATTTTCATACGTGGTTGATTAATTGATTACTATTAATATCTATCGACAATGTAAATTAAATTTTCATAAAACGAAACTCATGATAAACATACTTTAATTTTGATTTATATTTTTTAACATATTTTGATCGGGTTTTGTATGATATAAATATCCCATGACTGATACAAAGTTGTATAAATGCCAAATTAATAAAAAGTTACATAATTACCTTCTTTATTTGTTTCACCATACTAAAAAGCAAATTAATGATGTCAAAGATAAACTGACGCAGAATATTGCCATAGTTGAGCTGTCAAATAAAACAATTGACAAAATTAACATAAAAAATATTTAGTATTCGAATTACAACAAAAAACTTGTAGTCCGATAAAACTAAAACACAAAGTTATCCAACAAAATTTATAAAAATAGTTTTACAAGTGTGGGAGGACAACAAAGACATCCAGCCAAGTATTTTAAAATATGTTTAAAAGATGTAACGAAATATCATTATACTAAAAAGATAATATTATATTATCACCATACAGTCATATACCGTTTGTGTAATATTTGTGTTAATCAATGATATTTGAAACATGACATTTGTTAATGTTTTTAATTTCCTAGAAGAAAACACTAGAAAGTGTTATATTATGAGATTTAGCTAACGTGTTCTATATGATTAATTAGTTGTACCGTATATAATGGAAAATAAAACATTGTTATCTATCTAGCTAGAAACATAGTAGGTAACGTTCCAACTGATTCGTGATCACAATGTACCATCTTTGACACCACCACCCCCTTCCTATTTCTACCAACCAATTTAACCTACCACATACCACCCTCTTTCTTTCATTTCTCCCTCTTTTATACTTTCCGAAGACGCAGGTCATCGGAAAGTGATCGAAGAGTTCTATATTATCGAAGGATGGGGGAACAACAAGATGAAAGCAAAAACGATGTTTCTGTAGAAACAGAAACCGAATCAAAATCGGCCGATCATAGAGAAACTTCACCGGTTGAACCGATATCAAGTCCGATTGCAACACCGCCACCGGAGAAAGCAAACCCACCACCGCGTGCCGGTGACAGTAAGATCTCTTTCATGAATCAAGAACAAAATATTAAGATGAACGTAAGGATAAAGATGACGTGGATATTAATATATAATTATGGTATTGTTGATGTGTAATTGTGTGTATGTATTTCAGATGCTCAACTTGAAATAGTTATTACGGAGAAGAGAATGGCTTTGATCAAAGCCTGGGAAGAGAACGAAAAGACCAAGGCAGATAACAAGTAATTATTTTCTTCAAAATCATTGACAATAGGTTTTTATATATGCGCATATTGCAAGTTTATAACATAAAATAATGTAACAGTTTTTAGAAAGGTTTAATCTGCTCGACTAAATATGATCTGTTTCGATCACTACCAAAAACCTAACGTTTTCGACAAAAGATCGAAGTAGTAGGAGACTTGTTGGTAAAGCAAATTAGCAACAAAAACCAATGATCATTAACACAACTGATTAACTTGAGGTACCCATAACATACCCATGACATGTAAATAAAAAAGAGATTATGGTTTTAAATCTCACAATTAGCAAAATTACTTAAAGTTGAGCTAGAGGGTTTTTACAACAATAGGTTTTCTCTTGAGGGGGTTGGGAGTGTAGTCCTGACTAGAAATTAGATAGGTAGGCCCGATTAAGATAACGCCTATCCTCCGAAGATGGTAGTACATTTGCCGTTCAAAAATAAAAAATTAGCAACAAAATACTTATTAACATGTGTAGGAACATTGTCTAAACGTACTTTTTAACATTTGTAGGAACAGTTGTCTGAAACTGCTAATGTTCCAACAACTTTTCGACATGTGCTTTTTATTAAATTTATTTATTATGAATGACGTATGTATGACCTTGCTTTAAAAGATAGTTGTTATTTTAACGGGGTCCGTAAACAAATTAATGTTTTTTTTCTTTGTTGAAGTAGTAATTTTTTAAATACAAAAAGTACTTTTTAACATTTGTAGGCCGGAACATTGTAGGAAATTGTTAACGTCTCTGACAATTCTCCAACAATGTTGAAGTATATAATATTTTTTTCTTTGTTAAAATTTATAAAATTTATCAGTTAATATAAAAATGAAAATGTTGAAAATATATTCTAGGAATAGTTTTGTAGTGATCCCCAACTTGTCTTTTGAAGCTCTATTGTCGGAAAGTTAGGGTTTTTCTAATTGTTTTTCTTTGTTGGAGATTTGTCGCTACTTAATAGGAAAGAAACGTTGTTGGCATCAGAAAGTTTTGTGAGAAAAATAAGTTTTGTGAAAAAAAGATGTATTTTTTAGTACTATAAGACGGATTGGAATTGATGGTCTAAGTTGATCAAAAAACTATTAATTGCATACGACATCTCATCATGGAAGCCCATCGCATTAAACCACGACTCCTACTTTCACTTATCGTATACGCGTGTTGTATGCAGGGCTTACACAAAAATGTCAGCAATCGGGGCGTGGGAGAATACTAAAAGAGCAGCAATAGAAGCCGATCTCAAGCAGATTGAGGTACTACTCCATACTCCCTTTAAAAGACTAACATATACATGAGAAAAAGAACAATAATTAATTAACCGTGTGATTTGATCAGGAAGACGTTGAGATTGAGAAAGTAAAACAAAGGGAGAAGATGAAGAACAAGATGGCTGCAATTCATAAGGAAGCAGAAGAAAAACGGGCGACCATTTTAGCTAAAAAGGGGCAAGATATCATCAAGGTGGAGGAGGCAGCTGCAAAGTTTCATGCTACAAGCACTTTGCCTAGCAGATTGTTTAGATGTTTTGGCTACTAATCAGCCTACAAGAAATTTCAGTTCAAAGATACAAGTTATATACTGTGTATCAACTGCTAAGATCCCAAGTTCTATAAACTTATATGGTTCATTGGTTTGTTTTTTTATTCTTGTTTTTTTATTCTTGTTTTTTTATGTTAAAGATATGCATAGTAACCAAATAGTTAAAACCTAAGAAATGTCATGGATCTTCACCTTTTACTTGATGGTGTCAAGGCGTGGCGCAGGCCGGCCTTATGAGCTTTTGACCACTATGATCAACATAATGATGTATTTGCCATAGTTATCGGTTATTACAATGGCAATAGTGACTCTCAAGGAGGCATAATCGTATACTTGCATTGTTTATACATATAACAACCAGTCATCGTATGTTGTACATCGTTGTTCATGCCCAGCTAATATTGCCCTCTTGAACCCCTGGGTTTTTAGGTACTGTTGGACATAATTAGTTTAGCATAACTCACATTAGTTATATTATTGTAATTATTACATAGTAAGTATTGTAATGCTTGAATGTACATATGGGTCGAAATTGGTAGGTTATTTGTCCTGCCAAAAGTAAGTGTAAATGGCAGTTACAACGGTTAAGTATAACCGTCAATTGTGTGTAGTATATATAGGGGGCGATGGATGTAGTATGTGTGTTTGAATGTAAAATATATGTGTTCAGATTATCAATCAAAGTTTATGTTTATTTCAAGTTCATTTGCAAACCAATAAATGGCATGAGAGCCTATGTTAAGATCATGTGGAAGATATGAATCCCTATTAGAGTTAGAAGACGCATTTGTGCCAGGGAGTATAGATGGATGTGATGATTCTCCTCTATATCCAGCGTTGTTTTCAGAGAAAGGACATGTAGAAAACGATGAGGTTGATCAGGAAGATCGATGAAAAAGCAGTGTAGACTCTTTATGCGTTAAAGTGCAAAACTTCAAATTCAAGGGAAGCAATCGATCAATGGCAGAAGACGAGAAATCTGCCGAGAAAGAAGGCGATAGAAAAATGAAGGGAAAAGGGATCTACTACGGTTACCCGAAAGGAATGTGTTGCGGCCTCTACAACAAACCATTTCATTATTGACGGGACTGCCAAGAGAAAGTTAAGAACACCGAGTTCCTAATCAAAGGAACATACGATCAAAAGTGGGAATTTGTCTGGTTTGCAAGCACGACTCACAAACAACACGCTACAGGCAACCGAAAGGCACTCAAACAAATGAGCAATTCGTTTGGTGTGGAAGGATGTTCAGATGGATACGCACAGGAGTATTTTAGAGAAAAAGGTAACACCGTAATTCAAAGTAGTGGAAGATTTCATGTGATAGAAGATATATTTTATGTACCCACTCTAAGGAGAAACATACTTAGTGTTGAGAAGTTATCGAACAAGGTTTCAAAGTCAAAACTGAAGGAGATATATGTCATCTCACAAAGGTGGATAAGATAAGTGATGCCACCGCATGTTGGCGCTGCAATGAAAACCATCATCATGATCACCAGTGTTAAATGAAGAACAGAAAGGAATAAGATCATGTAGAAGTGTAAACGCCTAATTAGAAGATGGAACAAAAGACTGCTCCAACTAGAAGACATCAAGAACCACAAAAGAACATTGTGAAAAAGCACTTATGTGGAATCACTTCGAGCCTATTGCAACTGAGGCAGATGAGAATGTAACAAGAGAAAATAAGGGACATGGACCAATAGTATACCCAACCAATATATCATCTCCGCATAGCCGGCAAAGTGCAAGAACACAAAGAGAAATTTGAATATGAATTTGAGAAAGTGGTGGAATGGTTCATCTCATATGTCTTATAAATCAAGATCCCAAGTCCTATGCCACCAAGAGATTTGTTTGGACATCGTATAAGTTTGATTACTTATACATGAGAGGCAAAGTCATGGAGGATACATTAAAACAAATCAGAATGGAAAGTGGGCTGAAGTATAAATCAATTGGATACAATCTAGAATTATGGCAGTTTGAGATCAAGAAAGCATTATCAAGTCAATAAAGATTGTTTATCTACTTTACTTGGATATGTTGGAATGCTACCATCTCAAGTTTAAGGAAGGGAAATTACTTGAAGTAGGAGAAGGAAGTAGATGACACCAAGGAAAGAGCAGAAGACTCAACATGGGGCTGAACTACCTCCGAAGAAAAGATTCAAGTTCGGGTCAAGATGGAAGCATGGATGCTAAACTTAGGGGGGGGGGGGGGGGGGGGGGGAGATTGTTGGACATAATTAAGTTTAGCATAAGTCACATTAGTTATATTATTGTATAATTTCCTGATTTTTATTTAGTCTTACATAATTCAACTATATGAAAAATAGATTGATAAGACATGTGCTATTGATGACTTGTTATGGCAAATGATCTTGCTTAGGGTACATCTTCCCTCAACCTTCTCGCCTATTTCAACTTTCCTTTTCCCCCCATTGACTTATTAGATGGGCTTATCTATATGTATCATCTTTATTGTGTAAATTAGATTCATAAATAGGAGATATATTGTCAAATAATTATTTATGTCTTGTGCCTTTTGGTTTTTTGTTATCATCTTAAAATGTGATAATTTTAACCCATTTACTCTTGTAATACATGAAGTAATAACCTAGATCTAGAAATAGTATATATTATCACCTTATGCAATCGTAGACAATAAGATATTAAAAAGCATACAAAAAATCTGGTTGTAAATTATCACAAGGTGAAGCCAACCTTCACTTGTCACTCAACCTGTTCATTATACCACATTTAGTCCATGGTGACCAATAACCGAATGTATGATTTGATTGCATCTTCATTGTAATTATGCTCATTATATTCATACTAGTGGGAACACCTGCGCATTGCAGTGGGTGTCCAATTGATATTAGATTTTCTTATGATATCTATCACTAACCACAAGTCATTCTATGTAGATTATATCAATGTTTACAGAGTATGTAAGCCGGTCCGTTGCTTTGTTGGAGTTGTCCAAAGGTTGTGGTGCTTTGTTAAGAGGAGTCAAAGATTATTATGATGGTGCATTGAGGTTGTGTTTGTGAGCTACCATTTGGTTTGTCTCTACATATTTGGTTAGATTAGAATGTTAATAATAGGTGTTATCTAGTTCATAGGGATAACAAAGAACGAACACACAAACACAAGGTGATCAGATATGGTGACCAACATGATATTAAAACATCAATAAAAGTTCATAATAATTAAAGAACTATCGACAACATTAATGAGCCATAACAAATTGCACAATAAGACTCGAAATCAAAAGGGAGTTAAATTATACTACCGAATACAGTATGCCAGAAAGTTTAATGAAAACACAAACATATTTTCAGATGTATATGCATTTAAACTAAAATAGTACCAAAGAAGAATCACTTACATCATTAGAATCTTATTATTTAACCAGAACTTTCATCACTAACAAATAGAAAAATATTATGTCTTTTTAGTTGTGTATATGCATATGGAGTTGCTCACTATGATTTACACTACCATTGGTTTGATGGTACTGTTTTAAAAGTTGGTTTTAATCTTTATGACAGAAAGGCAGAGCTTAGAGTTAAGTTCATCTTTCTAATCCTTAGTAATTCCTTCCATCTAAATATGTGAACATGCCTAAATTCAACTAACCTTTAGAACAATTATTGCTACATCCAAATAGTTCAAAAAAGTCACCTTCTTTAACTTGACTTAACTGGAATCACATAGACCATATAATTGCTATTATATTAGCTTAAATAGTTTTGTGATTCTTAGGTCCAAACAAAAATGTATCTCAGGAACTACAATATTTGCCACTGTAACATTCGTTATTTTTCCAATTATAAACTCAAACCAAACTTATTTTAGTTTCCATAGTAAATTATTTAACGATCTTATAGATCCTATATATCAAATGTGCAATTAATTATTGTAAACTATTCATTTATTATTAATTCAAATAACTTGTTGTAATTTATGAATTTGTAAATAATTCTCTTCATAAATACTTATTAATCATTTTACAATAAATAATAATGGAGAGTTTTATTAAAGCTTATAAAGTTATAAAATGGATTCAAATAAACTTATACAACTTTATAGTAATTATGAATTAAGTAAAAATAAATAAGACTTTAAAAATTTCTATGAGAATATTAAAGATAAGTAAATAAATAAAGATTATTATTCTTAATCATCTTAATAATTAATATTAATATTTAACAAGATTTGTAGATTTTTTTAATAAAATTCTATAAACGAATAAATGGAATAATTATTTATAATTTGGATTTTTGTTATAAGGTTTATTCTAAATTATGAGTTTTAATACATTGTAAACTTCTTTATAAAACTTAATAGGTTAAAAGGACCTTATAAAATTAGAATATTATTATTAAGTTTTGTTTACAAAGTTAAGGTTTTAAAACTTAAATTTCAAGTTTTTAGCATGAGAGGTTAACATAGTAAACTTCAGGGACCAAATATGTAACTTAGATTTAAACCAACCCAAACCCGAACCCGTGTTGTCCCGATTTCCCGTCGCCGGCCGGGGAAGCTCCGGCGCGGCACCGTGGACCTTAAGACCACCAGAAACGCTTGAAATCATGACCATTCGATCATAATCGTTTCACATAACCTATCTCGAACTCTTCATGTTTTCAATGAAGTTTAAAGCTGGATAGGTGAACGTTTGGGTTCGGTAAACCGCTCAACAGCAAACTTCGAAGCGATCGGCAATTAAAACCTATTGATAATCTAATTAATTGGAAGTAAACAAATGTTTAACTATTTTCAACCTTTTTACCAAGCTCAAAATCTATCCAAATCACATTCGATCATTCCAAACAACCCGCACATACATCGCGACCCACACCCGTTGTGTTCATCAACATTAGTTTGATCTTAGGTGTAATCGTTAGAGGGCTTTTAATCATCAAGCTCCTTGGAAGCTTCCTGTGTCATGAATTTGAATGTCATCATCCATTGCATCGCGAAAGTACGAGATTTTGGTCGCGACTATTCTTCGGATCGTGACATCAAAATCAAACCAGTACGGTAAATTAAACACATACATATACTCGAAATTACATGGGGAATCAAAGCCCCATGTCTATTTCTGTAAACGTATTCGATTTGGTGTTCAATTTGGATCTAAATCAAACTAGGGTTATTGAGTGATTAGGTGTTATTTGAAAGTGATTTTTATAATTGATTTGTAATCTAAAACAAGATCTGGGCTTTAGCCCAACTGGTTACCATATCACTTTGTATGCAAGAGGTCACGAAGAGGTCACGGGTTTGAACCCAACCTCCTGCATTTATTTTTTTAAAGCCAATTTTGTATATTTTAAACTTCAAAAATTATACTAATGGTTATTAAAAACAAAGTAAAAGTTATTTTAATAACTAAAATATTTCAGAAATTATTAAATTAATTTAAATATATAAAAAACTTATGATTTTAAGTTTATTATATTTTTTTTAGAATACCAAGGTTATAAAAACATTATAATTCTTTTATGTAATTTAAATGCTAAAAATATATTATGGTTTAAATTTTGATTATTTCAAAACATTATAAATTTATATGTTAAATTTCTAATTATTCATCTAATCATTTAACATGTTATTTCATAATTAGTATAAATTATTCCTTAACTTTTATTTATTTAAACTAATAGAACAATAGAATTTCTATTATTCTTTATATAGGGTTGATATTATAAAACCGTTATAAAAATTATAAAAACTTTATAAAATGACTTTAAATAATGTTTATATTTTGCAAGTCATATAATTAAGTATTCAATAAATTATCTTTTTCAATTTTAATAATTAATTTCTAAATTAATTATTCTTTTCACACTTCATATTTAATCCTCATTTATTTAAATTAACTAAATTATTAAATCATTCATTATCATTTTATTCTTGATTGATTTTTATACCAATCTTATTGAACCAAAACATAACCAATTGCATTATTATAACCTATTTGACTTAAATATTAAAACCCCCAAATTTCCAGTTGAAACCCTAGTTCACGTCTTATTGTTAATCCTATTATTGAACTTAATCTTGGAACATATACATTTTGGCATCTTGTAAGAAAAATCGTTGGAGCCTCGTTTGTTTTTCTTATCATCATCTTATATATTAATGTGAGTTCTCCATGCCCTTTTTTACTTTATTTCACACATTGGGGTGAACCATGTTAATCTTATAAACTTACACTTGTAAACATCTTGATACTGTAAATGCACATGCATTCATCTTTACTTTTGTCATGGTTATTTGTGTTATTGTAAGTCTTATATGAGTTATTTTTTTACAATCATTAACTATTGCTAGCTGACGACGTCTTAGATCTTTGGGCCTGACAAGCCTATTTGGTGCTAAAGTCGATGTATTGCCGACTCCTGATGACGTATGCTTGTTCCATCATGGGAACCAAGTACACTTAGCCAATCTTATATACTTGTAATCAAGTCGAGGTTGGTTTACAACTTTATGTGTTCTATAAGCTTGCTAACTCGTAACCATTGACATGAATTGCTACTTGTAACCCTTTTATATATACATATATGCGTGTGTTTAAACTATGGGAACTCACCACAACTTTATAGTTGACCTTTTATTTTTAATATATTTCAGGTTTCCTACTTGAAGATCTTCTGGTGCTCATATAGGACTTGGACCTAATTAATTGAAAGTCTTATGTTTTTGTTTGTATCTTGATTGTTTGCAATACTATTTGTCTTGTAATGTTTTATTGAATAATGACATTTATTATTTCAACTTAATTAGTTCCATGTACTATGAGCAATCGTCTCCCATTCGTCCGCCCCGATGATTTCACCGTCGGTCGGGTGTGACAGCCACGAGCGTACTGAGCTTTATATACTGGTGACACAAGCGTCTCGAGGAACAAGGTTACAACATTGTCAATAGTAGAGGCGACGCAATGGAAGCAATTAACGGGGTCCGATGTAACCCGAACTTGTAAAACTTCATGGGGTTACTCATGAAAAATCAGACTCCGTTGGTCATGTAGTGTGTACTGGCGGACCAAATTGTTACTGGGATACGAGGGGAGAAACGGTTTGAGAAAGCGTTAATCCATTTTTCTCCTCTGAGGACCCACACCTGAAGAATCATTTCATGTAATCCACTTGTCACAAATATGTGCAACTTGTTTTGGATTGTGATTAGGTTGGCAACGAACACCCCTACGGACTCTACAGGTGGGAACTATGTCTCTGCAACATGTTCTGTGTTGATGTCAAAGGTGACAATGGTTTTTTTGTGTACGTCCAAACAGTTATAAACTGTGAAGTAAAGAGTGTCGCCACATTGTGTTCCAGGGGACCAATCGTAAGCACGTTCCAGGTAGTCAACATTTGGGTTAAAATGTATTGTCCTCCAATGTGTTGTTTCGCACGAGTAGATATTTGTATCAAATCCATGAAAACTGCGACTGATATGCATGACCCTGTAGTCTTGCATCGAGTGCTTGTACAATCCAATTGTGTCAGTGGAATCTATGTAGATGCCCATGTCATCAGGGGTTGCTAGTTCCTTGTACCGAGTAGTAGTAGGGTTCCACAAGAACAATGCATGACTGTCGTGCACCCATACACATAGTAGTCCCCAAGTGGGAAAGAACAGAAGATGTTCGCGATAATAGAAGTGAATGGGCATGTAATAGCGGTCGCTGCGCCATATTCCCCGGTCTCGAAGTTTGCTGTGTGGACAACGTCATTGAGGTTGTCAATTATGAGGGTTCTTTGGTTACTTGGTACTGATGAACGAGACACGTGCACCATTTCAAACTTGGGCGTGGAAAGTGAAGCATACCACTCCTTGCAAACACTCTTGCACCTTCCAACTGTTTCATCGTGGCCCTAGAAAGTATTTCGAAGATGATTGCGTCAGTGGGCAAGGTGTTCATGGTGGAGCTGGTTGAACGGTTGTGTGCGTACAAATATGACATGGCAAAAAAAGACATTAGAGTTGATTGAGGTGGGATGGGACGTGGTCTTGTAAGAAGGACGGATGACTTTGAACGTGGGCATTCATGAGCCATTTGGCTATGCGTGCACACAACTATCCTATACCAACAACATCATGTGAAGATGATCACGAAGAAGAAAATAAATTTGCTTGTAGGTTTGTGCATGTAACTCGAGAAATGGTTTTTTAATAACTTTCCACAGTTGACGTGAAACCCGAATACATAGAATTATGTGCTTCTTAGGTGTACAACTTAACGAAGAAATACACAATAAGAAAATTCAATTTGTGAGAAACCCAAAGTCTTAGTATAGACGCTAGGACTTCACAAGAATCCAATGGAGGAAGCAATTAAAGTTTGTTGACCGGTTAGCTTCTAGTACAAGCTGAAACTATAATTGCATCGTAAAGTAAATAATGGGGAAAAGAGCCCAAAAGTTTTAGTGTAGCTGGTGTGGAGTATAATAGCGTGACATTATGAAATGAGCATTAGAATCTATTTTTTGGTAAAATACTTTAAAACTAATCTAAGTATTTGTAAAAACTAATCTAAGTATTTGTCTAAAAATTATAAAGATTTCAAATTTTAGCCTGGCATATTTTGTTAAAGTATAAACTTAATAAAATATTTAAAATTTTCACCTATACATACCTTAATCTTGAAGTTTCTTAAATCATGAGGACAATAGAGCAAAAGTTAAATTAAGTAATATCTACGTACATAGTTATCATACGTACATACATATGTTAAAGTATTTGTCTATATATCTCACATTGTCAATGAAGCTACGTATAATAACAATAGAGCAAAAGTTGCAATAAACTCTATAAACACCATATGAAGGTCTTTGCCTTTCAGATTACAGTCTTACTTAAATTAGGTAATATCTACGTACATAGTTATTATACGTACATACATATAGACGTACATATAAGTGTCATTTTTCTTGAAAGTTTTATAGGCTAGATATTAATAGTTGGTACTACAGACAAACATGTATCTTCTTTAGTGGATGGATGCAGAGCGGACCTTATCGGCTACAGAGACTACCACTCATTCGAAGACACTCGTGGTCACCATGGGTGTAACATCCGTCAATTTCCAAGTTAAAACTCATTTTTTAGTTTGTTATAAAAATTATAATAATAATTGAAATGGACCAAATGTATTAATTTACAATTTATATTGTGAATTATATAATTCTTAATCATCTAGCGAACTTGTAACATGTTTTAAGTTATGGTGAATAATCATTTCACAATAAAGATTGAAGTGAAGAAGACTTATTAAAAATTTATAAAGTTATTAAATGAATAAGATTTACTATTATTATAAACTCTAATATTGAAAATAAATAATCAAATAATAAAGCTTACAAGATTTATAAAGATTAACAAATAATTGATTTGTTTATCATTCAAATGGGTTTTATAAAGTTTAGGGGTGAAGTGGTAATTTTTAATACTTGAAATAAAAGTTTATTACATAAAATCATAAGACTTAAAACTTCAGAGACTAAATGGTAAATTTGATTTAAAACCCAACCACCCCTCGTCGCCCCTATCCTTTTCCGGCCACCTTCACCGGCGAGCTCCGGCAACCACCAATCCACCAAAACGCATAACTTAAAGTGCAATTAAACCATTCTAAACCTTTGTGCGACAGTTTCGAATCAAACACTCAATTAATTTGGATTAACATCTATTAAACCACTATAACTCGAAACCGAATATCACATTCAATCATGAACCCGTTCGGCTTGAAACTGATTAAAAGAGCTTAATAATCAGGGGAAATCATCAACCGATGCTCTTAATCTATTAGAACTCGCAATTGCATTGAGATACAACAACATATCACTATCGATCATCACTTGACTTCGAACCTGCACTCAACTAAAATCCGTCTTCCGAGCATCATTAAACGAAATTGATAGAGAGCTTTTGATCGGAATGACTCCAGGAACCTTTACGTGAAGTTAATTTGAGTTTCATCAATGTTTGCGTCTCGAATCATAATCGACCGAGGGCGCGTCTGGGTCTTCACATTGTAGCATCGAATCAATTATCATTCAGGTAATTAAACCTGTTACACACTCGTTTTACATGGGCAATCAAAGACCTAAGATTGATTCCATTATCATTATCGAATTGATGCTCAATTGGATTCAATTTGAATCTAGGGTTTATGTTGAATTTGGGGATTTCGGTAATTAATGTTTTAAACATTGTAATTGAGCTTATAATCAAATATGGCTTTTGCCCAACTGGTTACAGCATCATACATACACACGAGAGACCCGGTTCGACCTCGGGGACCCTTATTCTTTTTAAATATTTATTTTTTTAAGTTTCTTTAATTGCATAAGATTTTAGCATATTTTTAGTTAGAATTATAATTACTTTTTTAACTAAATATTCCTGAAATTATTAAACTAAATTTTTGAAAGGTTTTAAAAACTTATGTTTTTTGTATTTAATTACTTTGTAAAAGGTAACAAAGATAATAAAAATATTATTAGTTATTTTATGTAACAAAGATAATAAAACTATATTTGTTCAAATGTAGATTATTTTAAACATTATAAACCTACATGTTTTAAATAATTAATATTGAAATAGTTAATTTAATAGTTATTTAAATAATTAATTATTCATTTATACATTTAACATGTATATATAATTAGTCACTAATGTATTCTTTAAAATTTTATTTGAGTTTTTTTTAACTTGTAAAACAAGATCACTTTCTATTATACGTTATTTTAAAGTCTTAATAATAAATCATATAAATCATTTAAAAGCTTGATATTAAATATTACACTTTACTTTTATTATAAGAATTTTATAATAAATCATTTAAAGTTTAAACCCTATAAAATGATTTTAAATAATTTTAAAGTCATTTAATAATCATGTAATTAATTACCTTTATCAAGTTTTAAATAGTTAATTATTAAATTAATTTCTTTTCACACATTGTATTAATTTTTATCAAATCAAAATTAAATTATTAAATCATTTTAATCATTCTTGGATTTAATTGATTTATATTATCTTTATTAACCAAAACGTAAACGATTCATTATTTCATTAACTATTTAAAACCCAATTTCCAATTGAAACCCTAGTGCACGTTTATTCATTTAATCTTACATTAACCTTAACCTTGGAATATATACGTTAGGTATATTGTAAAAGAAATCGTTGGAGCCTTGTTTAATCTCTTATCATCATTCTTATACTTATTTTCCATATGAGTATTTCTATACCCCCTTTTGCATATTTTTACACTTTGGGGTGAAAATGGTACCTTATAATATTGCACTTGTAAACACGTTTGATGCTTGTAAACTTATGGCAATTCACTTGTATGTTATGGTTAGTTGATCTTAGTAGCTACCATGTAATGTTAAATATATGTACAATCATTAACTATTGCTAGCCTGACGATGTCATAGATCTATGGGCCTAACAAGCCTGCTTGGTTGATCCAAGTACACTTAGCTAATCATATATACTTGTAAACGTTTGAGACTTGTAAAACCTTGTCAAGGTTTGATTGTGCGTTCTGTCTTACATTCCTAGTTACTTTGCTCTCTAACTTATAACATGAATTGCCATCTTTTATATACTTATGTATTGCAAACTATGGAAATCTCACCAACTTTCAAAGTTGACCTTTTATTTTTGACATGTTTCAGGTTTACTACTTGTGGATTCTCTTCGTGCTTATATAAGACTTGGACCTAGTTTAACTTAACATGTTATTTCTTTGTTTGATGCTTTTGTATTGTATGAACTTATTTGTCTTCTAATGTTTTAATAAATAATGATATTATATTATTTCAACTTAATTAGTTCTATGTGCTATGAGCATCGTATTCCATTCGTCCGTCCTGATTATTCCGCTGTTGGTTGGGGTGTGACAATAGGTGGGTGAGAGTAAAGGTTCTGCCAACAATACAACAAGTATGCTCTTAACATCCTTGTAATCTGATGAAAATGGTGGACTCTGGTACGTACAACATATAATATCTAGCCTATCTAATTTAAGATAACGTTGGAATTAACATCTACATGGACATACATGAGTAACAAACAAATTAACCTATCAAATTAGTTGATTGCATAGAACATTTAGCAATCAAGTAACCATACTATACATTGCTGACATTTGGCTTCAAAATCAAGTAATGTAAAACATAGCCGGATGATGTGCATTTGGAGAGGAACTTTACGAAAATGCAATGTAACCAAACCTCTAATAGATAGGATAAAAACTTGTACAGTATGATTGATGAAGGAAAGAAGATGAATGAGTACCTTGAAGTAATGAAACGATAAAGAAGGACTTCTTGGCGTTCATGTGCAGCGGCAGCGAAATAAGCCTTCATTACATCAAAACTAGTTTCATAATTCAATTTTATATCTGTAGAAATCATGATGATTTTATATATAGCATGCAGGCAACATACGAATATGCATCTAACATTTAAAATCTTTAATCGACAATAACTAAATCAACAATTTTAGTTTCTATTAAAATTGATACAAGAACGCAGGTTGCTCTTGTTTGTACGTTCAATCTTAATGAACAAATGAACGAACACAATCACTTGAATGAATAAATTTGATTGTCTAAATTTGGATTTTTTATGTGTCGGACTTATGTTTCTATTGAACAATATGAGTCTGTAACCATACATGTACCTATATACAGATGCAAATATTAAAATCAGAAGTATACTTTTCTTTCAATAAAAAGCATTTGTATAACATGATTATAGTAAATACCATGCAACCAAACTTGTGACAATAAAAGAATAGAATCTATAGCTTGGGGAAAGGTCATTCTCAGATCCTTCTAATATAAATGTTGGGACACCATAAATACATTTTTACTGGCGAAAAGTAGATACATACCAAGTAACTCAAAAACTTAATCAACCAAACATGGTCATACTTCTAATAGCTTACTAACAGATTAATATGCACCTAAACGTCATATGACTTGTCCTGATGCCCTCTGCCCAATTTGTTTTGTTAGTGATCACGAAAATAATCAGGAACAACAAAAAAACAGTTCTAAACTTCAAAACCAGCATAAATTAGGCTAACTTTTTGTTACAAAACAGGTGTATCTATTAACAGCTAGGATTGATGTACACCGAGTGATTAAAACGTCGACTAATGGAGGGCACAACGGAATGTATGCGATCCTATACATTAATTCTTAAGTGATCTATGATTCATTAAGTTGAATTGCTTTCTTGAAATCATAATTCTCATATATAACATATGATTTGAAATAAGCAGCAAATCAAATTCTTACCTTTAGAATCAGTACAACCTATTTTTAAAAGCCAAAATATAGATGGTCACGTTAGTATCCAGTAAAAGGGGCATCACCAAGAAACTAAAACCTATTGTGTACCCAGTAAAAGGGGCATCACCAAGAAACTAAAACCTATTGTTCTTCTTATAGAAAGATGAGAATTATGATTAATCATTCCCTTAAAAATCAACCTAAGTAAAGTCATAAGAATCACCTAAGACAACCAAGAGCACCAACTGACCAACAAAATAGACTTTACTTTCACAAGAAATGTAAACCTAAATACCAGGTAGCAATTGTTGCTGTTCCACGTAGATGAACAATTATTAACAAGAACAACCAAACATGGTTAGACTTCTAATAGCTGAACAATTATTAACAAGAACAAATTCAAAGTTGAAATATCACTGCATTATACCTGTAATTGATATGGCTTACTTATCGACCAAACGCATTCAACGCATCCCCTTCAAGAACAGCAGCACGTCGATTCTAGAACAACACCATCAGAGTAGAACCAATTGTAATTTATAGGATGATTGCCATTCATGATTAGGTTATTGTTTCTTAATAAAAGATTAAAACTCACCAATATTGAAGGGGAAGGCAATATGAAACCGGTGAAAGAGAAGTGGAAACAGCTTCTAAAGGGAGGCAGGATGTTGCTATTCCATGTCTGATCGGAAAACGTGGGGAGGATTGGAAACCGAATGGGATCCTTCATTCAATCGATCAATCCAATGGCCGGAGAAGGTGATAGAGGACGATTGGGGTGCTGTATTGAATGGCAACGTTTGCTGATTGCAGGGAATTGGTGGAAGAAGAAGATAAATAGTTGATCAATATAGAAACCAAAACCTAGTATCACTTAAATCAAATATGATAGCTAAACAACCTTGTCCACTCACATCTCAATCCCACCTTCCAATTGTATGTTATTCCTATTTATAGTTCAATTTTATTTCTATTTTTAGAATCTGGTTATTTCGGATTCAGAAACCGAGCAGAAATAACAAAGAGGTGGAAAATGTCTGTAGAAAATTGCATGGTTTGTGACAAAACAATTAATGATCAAGATGAATTATCATTTGCAGTTGATGGAGTTTGGTTACATGATGAATGTTTCAAATGCAGCCAATGTGATGAACAGCTTTTGGTAGTTTCTTAATCCTTCAACTCGATCACATCATCGTTAAGCGAATCAGTTAATTCAGATCTAATTAGGTTTCACCTGTTACATTTGATCCAAAACATTATAATTACACAGTTTCATATAGTTTTGTTTGATAGTTGTTTATTTCTTTTAGGAAAACAATACTCTATATCAGATGGTATCTTATATTGCAAACCACATTTTGAAGAAAAGGTTAGGAACAATAGAAGGCTTCCAAGAGGAGTATGTGAGTTTCCTTTTTCTTTTTTCTATCATAGCTTTCTTCTAAATATAAATTTAATTGTATTATTATGTAATTTATTTAGCTAACTTGATGTTTCTTGTGGTGACAAGCTTTGCCTAAACCAAGTGAATTGGTATGACCAAATTATTACCTTTAAATTTATGTAAACAAGGGTTAGATGTATCAATTTTTTATCGGTAACACTTTCAATCAGCGCAAGACGTCTAGCACGCTTTCATCCATATTTTTCAAGACACAATCAAAGCGAATAGCTTCGAAACTACCACCGTCGGAAAAGGTATGAACCATATGCGTATTTTGCTTTGCATGTTACACAAATGATTGCATATACACAAGAGTGGAAGTAGGGATTAAGGAGTGTGTTGATCCGACACTAGAATTGATCAGTTTTATTATATATATTATATATATATATAATATATATATATATATATATATATATATATATATATATATATATATATATATAATTTAATATAAGTAAAACATCAATCTAGACCCCTTGGTTTTAGTTGATAAACAAGAGAACTTACGATGATCATGAGCAAATGTTCTCCTTAGGTCGCTACATATACAATCTTTAGCAATCGTCAAATACACCAATTATCACTCAGATTTTTGGAAGTAGATTTCTTTACCCAGTGACTTATAAAAATAATTTTGATTTTTTATCTCATGGAAAACTCAATAATTGATTAATTTGGGCCTTTTTGGATATTCAACATTAGCCAAAAGACATAAAAATAATTTGGTTTAATTTTACTTGGGATGCTTCTATAGGTAAACCACACCCAATCTTCATCTAGGCACTATAGATTGCAAAATTTACAAGTTTTACGACCATTTTTAATTAAACGCGTCGTCACAATGTGTCAATCAAAATATCATACAACTCATATGATTTAAAAGAAGTTCAACTCATACACTCGTATGTAAAACACCTTAGTACCCCAAAAGATACCTCATACGACCCGTAACAATGCATATGAGGTGTCCATCATACTTATAGGTGACCCTTATTTAAGTTAGATAAGACTGGTAGTTGGTTGGACCTATTAACCATATTAACTATATTCATGTATGTTATATTAATTGATAGAGACGAGTACCACAAACAATATCAGAATCAATTGTTCATGAAGCTTATGCTCTTACTTCCACCGATCAAAGCCTAAAATCATCTGATGGCCAATTGGATCAAACCACAATCATGAATCTCTTGATGCAAAATCCAACGTTTCACGGGTTGTTGACCGGAGTAATTTCAAATCAAACTGAGATCGAGTCCCAAGATTTCTTGAAGAATATGCTGGAGCAATTAACTCAAAACCCAGAGATGATGAATGTCATTAATCAACTTGGTCAAGAGATGGGTGGTAATCAAGATCTTGGTAGTGTGTTTGCAGCTTTGAGTAGCTCCAATGGCGGTGGTGACCTTGATAATATGCCCTTGATGTTTGAACGGATGATGCCCTTTGTTTCTCAGGCTGCAAGTTCAAGATTACTTGAACATAATCCGTCAAAGAAACGTGATCTTCATCGTCGTTGCTATAGTGATACTGCAAGCATCAATGCTTTATCAACGGATTGTCAGGTTTTCAGATGTCTAATTCTTTTGATGTCTTTAATCTTTTGATTGTTGTGCTAAGTCTTTTTCATGTTTTCAGATGAATATTAAAGAAGCGGCTCAGAAAATTGCAGGCGAGTACTCGGCTCTAGACATCTTCTCATCTATGGTTGAATCTGCTGCTCTTTTGCATGATAATGTGTATGACATATACGGTCTTGCAGACTTATGCTCAGAAGAGGAACTTGCTGAGGTTATGCATTGTCTCCTTTTGTCATTTTGAAAACCTTTCACCTATGAGTGTGGTTATGGTATTCTTGATCCTGAAAGAAAAGATTTGTTTGTTGATTCATTACTGTGTGATATTTGCAGGATTTTATGGTGATGTTAAAGCGTGATGTGTGTCGACGACTTGGAAAGAGACATGATTATTTTGGTTCAGTTTCTTAACATTTTCTTTCCTTGGTTTTTATGGTAAAATTTGTAGCGAACTCGATTTGAGATGTATATGTGGACTTTTTGATGTTTTTGTTTTGTGAAATGGTGTATGTGCAACTCATTTGGCTTTCTTAGTTTAACTTGTACGTTATGTTTATGAACTTTAATATCATTTGTAATAGTTTAGTATACCAAATGTAAATGAAAAGGGACTAGAAGAACAAAGTCTTATGGTATCTCTTAAGAACAAGTTCTTGTGTGGAAAATATAGCAGAAGATGCTTTGGGAATAAAGACATTCTTCTTTTTTCTTATATATATAAATGGCCAATTTAGAAAGCAATTGTCGAAAGATGTCACACTCAAGCCCCTATTTCGTCTTCGATGGCATGTCCCCATCCTTGTATCGTGGGAAATAGTATCGGCATGGGACTCGAACGTGAAATGAGATTAGGCTAGATGATCCTGAATAGGGTTACAAATGTGATATTTGAGTTTATGGCGATAAGCAATGGGTATAGGGATATGTCATGCCAAGGGGATCATAACATTTGTATCTATATAGGGTGATGTTTGCATCATGCTGGAATAGATGTATCGTGGGTAGTGCGACGAAATAGTATCTCGCAAGTTAAGTGAGAAGAGGTGTGGTAGGCCAGTCATAGAAGGATTGTTGTGAACCAAGTGTCTTTGTCATGTTCCTTTCTCACCAAGCATATGTGAAATGTAATGGCAAGAGCTCTATTAGTAGGCAACTCTAATAGAGATAGGATATGTGGTTTTGAGGAGAAAGATAGATTAAATAGAGGACGCATTAACGGCAATGGTTGGAGACTTGGATATAATAGGATCATGATACGAAACTAGTTAGAAGCTAGATTAGGAGACTCTAAAATATAGGATGTGACTCACGGAAAGTGATATCAACACTAGCAACATATAGGTGTAAAGAAGGATAATAGAACCATTACTCTTTTTGCATGCAAGAATAACTAAGAAAGACACATCGAATGGATCAAGGTTCAAGCTTAGTCATATATGGATAATAATCATGGACACAGAATATACACCTAAAAAAGTTTTAGGTGTAAGTTGAAAGATGGTTTTTTAAGAAACCCGATAAGAAAATAAAGTTTGAACACCAGGGACGAACGATGGCATACAATAAAAGATAGCAATACGATTTCCCGTGGAACTAATGAGGGGAAAGTGAATGCAACATGATGCAAGCAACATCCGACAAATGACCACTTTCTATTTTAACAATGTCAACATGAGGACTAGTGTGCCAAGTGGTTTCAAACAAGTAGAAAATTTAACGAATAAATACTCTTTTGTATTGTTAATACGTAAGGTTTAACCAAATGCATTGAATTGGTTTTTAACAGAGGAGTGAAACACAAGAAAAATGAAAAAAATTACAATGGGATTTAAGTAGGTAGACATGACAAATATGCATATCTCAAGAATACTGAAACTTAATTTTACAATGAGATTTAAGTAGTAGACATGACAAATATGTATATCTCTCTTCAGGTTTGCTGATTTGGGAACTATAATTACCTTTTTTCTATTATAGCTACATTTAAGGGTTGTTTGGAATTCTTTTAATGGTTATTAAGAGATTATCTTTTGATGGTTCATAATCTTTTAATGGTTAACAGGTAACCTTAATACTAAATGGTTAAGGGGTACTATTAAAATTTAACCTCTTAACCATTCAGTATTATGGTTACTTTATAACCATTCAAAGGTTATAAACCAATAAGATGCAGTCTCTAAGGGCGATTAAAAAACTAGCAAACAAACCCTTACATATTTGTCGATTAGCATAATGGTCACAGTTGATATTATTATTAATTTTTTTGGCCATTACCAGCCAAAATGTGCTTTCAACAACGTTGCTAACATGAAATAGAGCTTGCCGCAAGCCGAGTGTATATCTCGTTAGTTATAGAATAAGAATATGATAAAAGAATGTCTATACTCAGAACGATAGAATAATAAGTTGATTTAGGAATTCATAAATATGTTTAATATTACTAACATGAAATAGAGCTTGCCGCAAGACGAGTGTATATCTTACTAGTTATAGAATAAGAATATGTTAAAAGAATGTATATACTCAGAGTGATAGAATAATAAGTTTATTTGGGAATTCATAAATATGTTAATATTACGAGAAATCTTATTAATACACAATTATTTTATGTTTTATAGAGAAGATAATTGCAATATAATGTTTATTCATCAAGTTTGAAATTAAAAATAATAATAATGAACAAACTTTCTTTTATATATAACTTACACATGTGTAAGTCATCTGTACGTTATACAATATCTATATATATGAAGCTAAATGATAAAATTTTAAAAAACATAATCAAACATTACTTTGATAGTTTTTATGTTATATGATTATTTTTAAGCACATAAACATACATATATAATAATAATGTATAAAAAGTATTTTTTTTTTAAAAATGTGAACCATTAACATTAGTTATTATATTTTTAAGATATCTATGAGTTCTAACAAGATTTTAATTCTAACTCACATAACGTATACGTCATTAAAAACTATAACTATTTAAAGTGAACATGAAAAAGAACCTTAAAAAACAAAAGAACAATGTAAACGTGTATTCTTATGTTATGATTATGATGTTATAGAGTTCAAAAGTGAAAAAGAAAAATCATCATCAAAAAGCAGTTAGATTTTATAAAATTATCAAAAAACAATTATATTTATAGTATCATTTGTCTAACATCCCGTTAAGTTAACAAGAAAGAATACTCTTATTAATAAGGAGCAATATTGACGATGAATAAGAACTCAAGAATTCAAGAATCTCAAACATGAACAACTAAACTTCATCAAATGTGATGAAGAAAAAAAATTACGAGATACCTTTTCAGAAACCTGAACCTAACAAATATGAACAAGATCAAAGTATACTATACAAATCATAATCCAGTTTGTGGTACGTGAGGGTTAAAACCCTAGATGGTAGATGAAGACAATATATGAAGACATGAAGATCTCGTCAAGTTTTCCGTCTCTTCTTCTTATATGCCTGTTGTGAATTGTGATAGCAATCCTAACAAAGCTGGGTCTTCTCTTTTAATTGTGATCAACCCAATTTGCCCTGTACCCTCAATGTTTACACCTAAACATAATAAAAAAATAAAATTAATAAAAATAAAAATAAATAAAAAAAGTATACAAATCACGTCTTTTATCTTGAATTGAATAGTCATATATTTTAGTAAAAATATCACGGAATATTAATCAATTTTAAAAAATATACTAATTAGATTACCTTTTGATCAAACGGATCACTAAACCATCAATTCGAGTCATCATCAGATTTTTTTACGTCAAGAAAGTAATTAAGGAGAAGATGTAGGGGTTGACATTTTCAACATATGTAATTATATATAAAAACTAAAAAACCCTTAATATATTAAAAAATAAAAAATGCTTAAAACTCATGTCATCATTCCACATCAACATAAAAAAATATTTTAATTAAAACAAAAAAAAACACGCTTAAAATCATGTTGAAAAATTAAACATGAAATTTAAGTGACTTATGAATAACAGTTTTTAAACTGGGGTGACGTGATTAAAACATTTATTTATTATATTTTAACACATCCTAATATCAAGAGGTTGAAAACATTAATAAGAGTACTTTAGCCATTATTCTAAAAGTTTTTTTTTGAATGACAAATTGAATTACTAACATCTCATTTGTTCATCCGATTATTTTCATTACTTGAGTACGAAACTTTGATCCACTAGGTTGGCATGTCCCCTAAGGGACTTATACATCAGTTCGTCCCCGAGAACTTGTACATCAATCTATCCCTATTAGTTCCAAACTTGAAATCTCTTTTTTCCCATAGATGTGATTTGAACAGTTGAATCCTAAGACTTCTTTTATTTTAAAGAAAACCCTCGAGCTCAATATAAAACTCATTGTTTCCTTATTTCTATAAAAAACCGTATATATTATTATCACAATATGAAATCCAATCTAAATTAGATGAGAAAACCCCCAAATCTAATTAGAAACCATTTTTTCCTTGTTAAAATATTATTTTCCAACAACCATTGTATATATACACATTTAGCAAGGTCGATAGACCTTGCTAAATGTACAATTAGTCCCTATGTTGTTATGAAATTACTAATTACCCTTTCATTTGATCCTATTATTTTCCAAACATGCATACTTCTGTCAAATATATCACACCTTAGTCTCATACTTATGCTAATTACAACTTAACCTCCCATTCAATATTACAACGTAAGCCCTCAAACTTTTATTGTTTCAAGTTGACCTCCTATACTATAAGTAACATATATGTTTTCAATTTAAATTACTTTTTTAAAGTATTATATACGTGCTAGACATATTAATTTTTTTCAGTTTCTAAAATAAAAACTTACCAACTTCATACGTTTCTTTTATAAATTTAACCATGTTGGTCCACCGGAGTATCAGTGTCACGAAATTCGCGGACGTGTTGTAACGTATCATTCATTACGTTTATGTCGTCGTACGGCTCCGTCGCAATGCGCGGGTCAAATTTTGCCGCTATAACTTAAAATCAAAGGTTGGTACAAGCCATCGACTTTTGATGTAATTAAATAGCATGCTTTCGAAAATCAAATGGACTATTCTTGTAGGAGTAGTAAGTTCTTTGCATTTTAACAATATGTTCGTGGGTTCAAAAACCATTAGTTCCAACATATTTTTCTTGATTTATATTTACTTTTTTTCTCTATTATGTTTCTCTCACTTCCAATATTGACACTTTCCTTCTCCAATACTTTTTAAAACTTTATAAAATATCACTTTGACCCCCTTAAGTTTTTAATGTTTTAGGTTTACCCATGTATCCGTTTATGTTTGGACTTAATTAAACGTGACTCAAGTTAAATATAAATTGTTTTCGTGCTTAACATAATATACCCTTTTAGACTGTCTAAGTTCCGTCATGCGTTTGCGTTTCTACATAAGTTTTGGCTTGAAAACACATAGGATCAAATATAATACGTTCTGATTTACTCTACGTTCCGATGTAAATTTAGATTGGAAGCGAGACAAACAATTATAAGTTTATTTTTTGACATAAATTTTATTTAAAAATAATTCAGGTTAAATATATTGTGTTTTCATTCAACGGTATAAATTCGAGTCATTTTACATATTGACATATATAAATTTATTTCAAAAAAGACTCGGGTTGATTGTAATCTATACTTTATCACACTACGTACGATGTTGCGGCAACGCACGACGAGTCCAAAAATTTTAAGGGTAAAATAGTAATTATATCATTATTTACGGATTACCCCTTTACAATTATTTACATAATAACCCTAGATTAACTATTAATTGCAATTAAAATTACATCCTAATTTTTAGCAACAAACTCCACCAAATAATTTTGAGTTTGATTTTGAAAAAATATTTATAATTTACCTAAATAAAAATATGATATTTATTAATATTTTTATCAAACTGTCAATATTTTACTTAAAAAAATTCAAATTCAAATAAGTAATATTTACGTAAATATATCCCATCGAATATTCTATCATAATTTACGTAAATTAAATTATGATATTTATTAATATTTTATGAAAAAGATCAGAATAATGTTTCGTCTTTAACTGCATCTACGTCACGAGCTGCAAAATGAAAAGAATATAATAGACGATACTTTTTAAACAACAAAGCAACAAAAGTTTGCACTGCCAGTGTCTATCAAAACGTTCCATTTGTATCAGTTACGCTTAACCAGTCACGTGAAAGGATACCTTTAATTACTTTATACCCCAATGCCGGTCAAACATTACAAATGACAAATAAGAGTGATTATTGTAGTTTTCATAAAAGACGAAGAGAGGCTAATAGACGATATTATATTGCACAATTAAAAGTTTAATGTATCAATAATTTTTTAAACTATTTAATGATTTTAAACTTTTTATGCCCGCTGCATCGCGCGGATACCATGCTAGTATATATGGTAAATTTGTAATTAACTTGGATTTTATTTCCATTCTCCACATAAGGTTTCCGAATTTTCCGATACATGCGACGTACATCTCCCTCCCAATAATATATATAAACACACACCCTTGCGACTTCAATTTCTTCACTAACCATCATCCATTATCATCCAACAAATTCGTTGTGTTCTTTGTTTTCTTCATGTTCATCGTAATAAACATGCGGATCCTCGTGTTGATGGTGCTTAACGAATCACCATTACGGCTAAAAGTTAGACACAATCGGTCACAACTTATGTCGAGCCGGATACTGAAGAAGCCCAAGACTGCTCGTTGGTCCAACGAGAAGAGACCGCGTTATGGTATTCACAAAACATTCGGTCCGCCTCTGGTGGTTAAATTGAGGGGGTGTTTGCAGACATTTGTGAGGACTACAACATGGAAATATATCGCTATGGAGGTTGATGGGTTGGATACAGTTGTGATGTGAAGAGGTATATTCAAGAAACCGAAGGGGTTCGTGTGGATCGACAAAGACTGGGTTTTCGGCCAAACGACTTGATGATGATCGTCGTTTGGCCGATTGTGATTTGCACAACAACAGTGTGTTGCATCTCGTTGTACTGAAGTGATAGTTTGATAGACTTTACGTAACGGATGGGTGATGTTACGGGTCATAGCATATAAGTTATCTATATGAGTCATGTTAATTAGTAGTAGAGTACAATGCAATTAAGTTTTTAGGGTTTTAATATTCAAAGAAAACGTGGGATGTATCTCACGTATGCATGGTATATTGGTATCCGTGTTTTCGTGACCGGATCGGACCGGCTGGTCCGACCGGTTCGATCGGGGATCTGTTCGGTGGCCGGTCCGGGTCGCTATGAATTGTTTCTGAACGGTCGAACCGTCCGGTTCTTCTTGAACCGCTGATCGGAACGGGAAACCGGTTTGGTTTTTTTTTAGTGGGTAAAAACGGGATGTTAAACCATAAATTAGTGTGTTTGATATACAAATATAGTTAAGTTTTATATATAACTATAAAAAATAAATATATATATATATAATTATATATAAATTACTTATATTAACTACATATATAAATATAATTAAAATATAGTTAAATCAGGTCCAACCGATCTGACCACCTAAGGCGTCCGGTTCGACGTCTGATCCGGTTCTGAAAACATTGATTGGTATGTGTCTCTATTTAGTTTTTTGTTGAATGAATTAGATAGTGAGTTTCAAAAATAATACTATGATCATGTGATTTTCATTTTGAGTATCAGGGCCTGTACTGACGCAATGAACATTGGCGCTTCGATTGTTTTGTGTAATTTATAAGGCTCGATTTTAACTATTTACTCACCCTATGGTTCGATTTTGAAAAGTATTTATGTCGAAACATTTATTAAAACTGAACCTTTACTATTCGTGACAAGGTGTGCTCGTTGGTTATTGATAATGAAAGTTGCACTAATGTTGTCTCCTTTGATTTCAAAACTGAACCTTCACGATGACCTTCACCCCTCACCATATGACATACAATGGCTTAGTCAAGGTAAGGGTATATCTGATCACTAACCACATCTTACTCTCATGCACAGCTGATGTAGCCCATAGCAGAAGGATAAACATTGAATATTTCTATTCATCGAGAATACCAGGAACAATTCTTCTAACTATCGTTGATTCACAATTAAAGAACACCGATAACCAGGAATTCACACTAACACACACTGTGATAGAAAGAAAACAAATGTTTTTTTTATAAACTTCAATAATAATTCAACTCATCTCTTACATGCATATAAATAAACAAAACAAAAGTCGAATAGATCACAAAACATAGATGAGTCAAAACCTGAGCTAAATGTAAAGTCCAACAAAATCTAAAAATAAGACAAAAATTAGAATAATCATAAAATAAACCATTTTGAGGGCTAAAAGAAAACGTGCCCTCGGCCCAACGGTCGCTTCGATTGGTCGCGGGCTTAAAACAAAAACTTGTAACCCAAGTTATGATCATATTAGTAAAACCCCTTTTAACAAACAATTTTAATCTTTCAAAAATATTATAACTTGTTTCTTTATACTTGGGCTCACACCAGATGATCCCCAAAGTTATTTGAGGTCATGTTTATTTGTATATTTGTAACTTAACTATTATATGATAATTGATGGAATATTAACGACGAAAAATAGACGAAGATGGCAAGGATATTATAGAAAATAGAATTTAACACAAATGTGTGAGTTTATATATGCTTCAATTATCAATATTAACGTAAATAGGTTTTCATTGTCTTGGGTCATTAGATTGTTAGAAACTGTAACTCAAGTTTGAATGAATTACATACACTTGAGTATATAAGCAGGTAAATTTTTATGCCTTGAGAAACTATTATTTATGCAAAAATATAAACTTTTAGAATTAAATGGGTAAATATGAAATTTTAATGTTCTTAGCTAGACAAATAAGGGTAAAATAGTCATATCTTATATTGTTTTTAATAAAATGGGTGCATATGAAATTTTAAATAGTTTTGAAAAGCATGTATATGATATTTTCAGTTTCGCTTGGATGCATACGATAGTTTTCAAGTTTGTAGGGGTATATACAAAATTACCAAAGAAAAGATAATTTAGAAATCACATACCTTCGAACAATTGTCGGTATTCTATGTAGTCATCCAAAATTTTTGAAAAACTAATAACTAAAATCCGTGAAATCATATTATGTGTTAGATAATAATTTTAGTGTAATTACATTGACTATTGACCAACATGATCATTATATGAATCAAACAAATCAATATGTACGGCGTGAATTTGACTTTATCAACATTAAAAATCTTAAAAATTTATATTTCTGAATATTAACTTGTGAAATTTGGGTTAAAATGACATATTTTTAACATAGTTTAATTTTAAAAAGAAAATTGTTAAAAGACACACATAATATTGACAGCCCCATCCATACAGAAAATGATTAATTTCATTGGTGGTCACTTCTACACTCTCTCTGGTTCACGATCTCACACACACATAATATACATCGTTATTGATAATTAGTTTTATCCGATTCAATATTTGGATTAGACACTCAAATAATTTCAATATAAAAGTGATTCGCGACTCTTGGTTCGTCCAGCGTGATTATCAATAACACGATTCTCTACATTATGAATCTATGAAAGGTTGATATCGACTATAAACTTTGAACAAGAAACCTGATTTGCAGTTAATTGAAAATACAAAAACCAAATTTGCCGTTAATTGAAAATACAAAAACAAATTTTGAAGTAACAAACAATGGATTTAATTAAAATAATTTAATTACCAAGAATAGTTTGAATATACATTTATGGAAACTCCCTTTAAAATTTATATAAAAAAAAATCTCTTGTCGGCTAGAATTACTTTTTTTCACATAAACTAAAGACTTAGAAGTATCCTAAATATAATTGTATACCAATACCAATTCATGAGCATTACTTAGATTAGAAGAGTATTGATTATGTGAAACCTTTTTGTTGAGGTGGGGGATATGCGCATACTCACTTCCTTTGCACTAGAACATATCTTTATATCTTTAATACTGATTTCTCTCAAGTTTTCTAAACATCATGGTTTATCTTGAAAAAACAAGGCACGTGCATATGCAGATGAAGCCACATTGAAGTTCACTTGACCCGTACTCCAACTCCAACTACAACTACTTGGCTTGACCATCACAAAAAAGTGTGTGCAGCCTTAACACTCACCACTTGATTAGCCCACACACACCTTCATCATTATTCTCTAATAATCTGTCTTTTATTTTATACCAACCTTCCAAAATAACCAAAACTTATGTTTTATGATGTAAATAAATAGTTGGTTCATGGCCTTTCATGTCGGCCAACATGTTCCACCATTCTTTTTTTAGTGGAGATTTTTATGAAATATTAAAAACATCACCAACTGAGAAAACACACACATAAGGGGAAGACCATACTACATATTGAAATTTTGATAGTGACAAAACAACTACCTGTGAATTAATATATGTGATTAGTTGAACCTCTCCACAAAAATTGCAAGAGAGAAGTTGAATTTGTCGTATTTTACTTGTTTTCGCTTAATTGTCGACGAATAAGGTTTAAATCAATGTTTTTAGAACTGACGGAACCAACTGCTTGGACGGAGAACTGATCATGAAACAAATCTGTTTGTAACAACATTGGTATAAATCCATATCACCATGTATGATGATAATGACGAGTCTTACATCATCTAAGACATTGTGATAGGGTTGCTCATCGTGTTGATGATGAGAAAGTTACTCGCATCCGAGGTCGCTCATCTATAATCTTAAATATGATTTATGTTTTCCTTGAATTGGTGATTTCTATTCATTTGGTTAATTTGTTTGCAGATGTGTTTTTTTGTTGGGAGAACCTATCTTGGTTTTCCTTTGATTAGTAATTTCCACTATTATATGCATTCCATTAGTGTGTTAACAAGTGATACACCATAACACTATTAGGGGCTGTTTGATTAAGTTAACTAAGTAAGATCTAATTGAAATTTTGTTGTTTAATTCAATATCTGACTAGAATCAAATCAATTCAGTATTTAATAACAAAACTTACCGGAGTCACACCACCGGTCGGAACCACCACTATCACCGTACACATTTCGACCGCCACCGCAATCCACCGTACACAAAGGCGGTGCCGAAGGCGGGCTGCGGGTCACGAGAGGGTGGCGGGCTGCGGGGTCGCGAGGGGGTGGCGGGTCAACCGGCCAACAACTTTTTTTTCAAGGTTTGGGTCAGCAATGAAGACCCGGTCAGCAGGGACCAAAGCCAAAATCAAACGGGCTGACCCGCTCACCGAGTCAGCCGGGTCAGCCCAATAACAAACAGCCCCGTAGTTGTTTAGGTGTGACTTCTGTTTACGGTTAATAGCTGCAACCATCTGTTTCAGCTCAATCCATCTACAAAGATGGTACTTCGCCTTTTACTTATATGTCATTCAGTTATAAAAAACGCGTGTGATAAAAAAAAACCTAGTATGTTTTAAAATACGAGAAAAAGAAATCGTGTGACGAAAATTATTGGCGAATGGAACCATGTGATTCCAAAAAAAGAAAAAAAGAAACAATAAATCTCCAAGAAGAAAAAAAAAACCGCTTCATCTATAAATCCTCCCATTTCTCCTGAAAACAACACACACATTCACGATTACACAAACACATACACTCCATCATCTTCTTCATCTGAAACTCTGAAACCCTAACACCCATGAGAGAAATCCTCCACATTCAGGGCGGCCAATGCGGCAACCAGATCGGAGCCAAGTTCTGGGAGGTCGTCTGCGCCGAGCACGGCATCGACTCCACCGGCCGCTACAACGGCGACCAAGATCTTCAACTCGAGCGCGTCAACGTCTACTACAACGAAGCCAGTTGCGGGAGGTTCGTTCCACGCGCCGTCCTCATGGACCTCGAGCCAGGGACCATGGACAGTGTCCGATCCGGTCCCTACGGTCAGATCTTTCGCCCTGATAACTTCGTGTTTGGGCAGTCTGGTGCTGGAATAATTGGGCCAAAGGGCATTATACTGAAGGAGCCGAGTTGATTGACTCGGTTCTTGACGTTGTTCGTAAGGAGTCGGAGAATTGTGATTGCCTTCAAGGTTTGTGGTTCTCGTGTTTTCCCTCTCGTTTTTGAAATTCAAATTGGTAGTGAGTGTTTTCCGGTGAATGATTTCTGATTTGAACGAATTACGGATATGATTAGTTGATTATGCATGATTGGATGATGATGGAACGAGATAAAGTGTTTTGATTTGACATTTGAATGTCTGTAACGATTTCACTATCTGGAAAACTAGGGTTTCTTACATGGATCTAGTGATATGTGTTTATAGATTAGCGTTACATGTTGATTTCTGTGAATTCATGCTTTTTTTTTACTTTTGTATGATTCTTTGCTTTCAAAATTGTCAAAATCATTTTTTTATAAATGAATCGGTATTAGTGTAATTTTATAGTTGTATACTTAAATGTTAGTATATATGAACAAGGAATTGACTGTTTGATTCTGTTTTTATTGGTGTTTTGGTAACAGGGTTTCAAGTATGCCATTCATTGGGTGGTGGCACAGGGTCCGGGATGGGAACTCTGCTGATATCCAAGATAAGGGAGGAGTATCCGGACCGAATGATGCTCACTTTTTCGGTTTTCCCATCACCGAAGGTGTCCGACACCGTGGTGGAGCCCTACAACGCGACTTTATCAGTGCATCAGCTTGTTGAGAATGCTGATGAATGCATGGTTCTTGACAATGAGGCGTTGTATGACATCTGTTTTCGGACACTTAAGCTCACCACTCCCAGCTGTAAGTCTGTTTTCTCTACATACTTGTAAAGATTAAGCATTTCAAATATGCATATTTAGTTAATGGTTGTAGGTTCAAGATTCATTTAGCAAGTGTAGTTGTGTCTACTTTCTTAAAGTTTCATAACCACCTCTTTTATTACAATCCACATGCTATGAAAGTTGTGTACTAATATTCATTTATGCATTGTTGACTGGTATGTTTATATTAAAAGAATTTATTGGAATAAGTTTCTAGGGTTGATAAGATTCTAATTGTGGTGATGTACTGAGTCAAAGCATTAGTTTTGTGGTCTTCAAGTCATGTGAAATAGTAACTCATGTCATGTGCTTCCAGACTAAGCAAAGATTCTTTTTTGGTGGGCATAAATAAAGTTATCAAGGTTCAGCCTTTCACATGGTTTGATGCTTGACATTTACATGAAATCCAAACAAATAACTTTTCTTTTTTAAAAAAAGCAGATAACAATTCTTGGTAGTTATTACAAAACTTATGATTTATGATATGATATATTGATTTGTAAATCACTGTTTTTCTGACAGTTGGGGATTTGAACCACTTGATCTCTGCCACCATGAGTGGTGTCACTTGCTGCCTGCGGTTCCCGGGTCAACTGAACTCAGATCTCCGCAAGCTTGCAGTCAACCTAATCCCATTCCCCCGACTGCACTTCTTCATGGTCGGGTTTGCACCGTTGACCTCCCGTGGGTCCCAGCAGTACCGAGCCCTAACAGTACCTGAGCTCACACAACAAATGTGGGACGCGAAGAACATGATGTGTGCTGCTGATCCTCGCCACGGGCGTTACCTCACTGCCTCAGCCATGTTCCGTGGTAAGATGAGCACAAAGGAAGTGGACGAACAAATGATCAATGTACAAAACAAGAACTCATCATACTTTGTCGAGTGGATTCCTAACAATGTGAAGTCAACCGTTTGTGACATTCCACCCACTGGTCTGAAAATGGCGTCCACGTTCATTGGAAACTCGACTTCAATTCAGGAAATGTTTAGGCGTGTGAGCGAGCAGTTTACTGCTATGTTTAGAAGGAAGGCTTTCTTGCATTGGTACACGGGTGAAGGAATGGATGAAATGGAGTTCACAGAAGCTGAAAGTAACATGAATGATCTGGTCTCCGAGTATCAGCAGTATCAAGATGCAACCGCTGATGATGAAGGTGAGTACGAGGAAGACGAGGAAGGTATGAGGAAGAAGAAGCATAGAGTAACATGAGATTCGGGTGTTTGTGTCTTAGGTTAGGCTAAATTTGGTGTCTTAGTATATGTTTTGTGGATTTGGTTGGTTGGTGATGAAGTTTATGAGTTAGCTGTTTTAGTTTTTCTTAAATGTTGAATGTTTGAGTTGGTGTGGTATGGGTACTCTTTAACGATATGATAATGAATTGGTAGTGTACTGTTTCTGAAGCATGTAGTACAACATATTAATACAAGTTGGAGTGACTAGTGACTACACATGTTCACATAATATGATTTTATTTCTACACTTCAATCCCTCTCCGTATTTAACGTCTCAGTTTAGTTAAGGGGGTTTCCTGGTTATGGATTTATTTGTCGTGTCATCAAAACATCATAAAGTTTTAAAAGTTATTTGAATCTGTCATATGGAATACGAATGAATTTAATTAGAGATTAAAATATATCAAACGAAATGGGAACCTGAATTTGTAAATTTGATAAAGAAATTAAAAATGTAATGATGCTCGTGACAATGCCAGTGGTATGTTTTTTTTTCTTTTTTTGGGTAGGGGAGGTGGTGGTGGTCCGGGACCATGGTTGTGACTAAAGTGGTTGATTGGTGACGATGACAATGATTGTTGTCAGGAGTTGATGGGCAGCAGGGGTAGGTTTGATAGGAGGCGGTGATGGCGTTGGGTGGAGGCGTTGACGAACGGGAGGTATTGAAAATCACAACAGGTTGCAACAACAATGGTATGATAATGCTAATTTTTTTGGACTATCTTTAGTGATTTTATCCCTTCACACCACATTACAATCCATCTTAACGTCGCGTTAACATGCCACAATTACCTTTTTACATATTTTAGTGGTTTCATCATGTCACATCACATCATATATTTTTTCATTTTATTACAAAGATAAATAAAATATAAAATAATTTAAATATGTAAAAAATAATAATAATATATTTATAACGGCATTTTTTATAACTACTTCTAAAACCGACAATAAATACTATAATTTTTTTTCACTCGAAAACCTTGCTTTTCACGTCTTAGCTTTCTTATGTAAATTTGAAGCATGACAAACCAACAAGACAACAATTTTTAAATTCTAACATCTTGAAGATGCACCAGAAAAATCAAGAAAATAGGTGGAGGGTGGTGATGGTGATGAAGAAACAGTGAAACCAGGTAAATATTTACCGGGTCAGAATAAAACACAAAAAGAAAAATTAGGATGCCCAAGAAATTAAGCCCGAGAAAAACCAGATTTACAAAATTCACCCTCCTATTTTGGAGGAAGTGAGAAAACCTATCCCCCAATTGCCACTGAGTTAAAATTATTGATATTTCAACTCTAATATAATACAAGGAAATCATGAAATCGTTTAGTTGAGATGGCCAGTGGCGAAACAATCCATCCTTCAGGCTAATTTCTGTATAATATTCATAACATGAAAATTCTTGATTTCCAGCTTTGGCTTCTAGCGACCATTAGGGTGTTTATTATTCAAATCCAACTAAAAATACTATAACTTGAACTTAATGAAATTCAAATTTCTGATTTTCGAACCAATTCGACTTGAATATCCAAATTATGTAATTATTAAAAAAAAAAATACATACATTTTTATTTATTTTATATATGGTATTTATTTTTTGTAAATTATTTACTTATCTCATTTTATAGTTATTCAATTTGGATCGGTTTTAAAACCACATATATTTACAATTATTCAAACAGTTGTTATTTCATGTATCTCCAATGTCTCCAGAGTCCTTGGCCTTTTGTAATACCTCAACAACAAAGAGCAACACACAACACTCACCGATGAGGACGCCATGGCGGCTCCTGCGATCCATGGTGGCAAGCGGAATCCAGTGAACGGAAAAAGAACACCAGCAGCGATAGGAATCCCCAGAAGGTTGTAACCCAAAGCCCAAATGTAGTTTAACCGAATTCGAGTGAATGTTTTTCTTGAGAGATCAATAGCTGTGATCACATCTTCTAGATTGCTTTTCATTAGAACTATGTCGGCCGCTTCTATCGCTATGTCTGTGCCAGCACCTATAGCCATCCCGACATCTGCAGCCACCAGTGCTGGCGAGTCGTTGATCCCATCTCCGACCATCGCCACCACATGTCCCGAAGCCTGCATCAAAAGAAAAACAGTTGACCTTTTGAAAAATATTGTGAACTTTTGAAGAATCATGCATACCTGTAATTCCTTCACTTTCTCTGCTTTGTCTTCCGGTTTGGCCTCAGCGATGACATTATCAATCCCGACCTCCTTAGCAATGGAGTTTGCGGTTCCCCAGTTGTCGCCTGTAACAACTATACTCTTGACTTTCATCGACTTCAGTATGGAGATGACTTCACGAGCACCAGGCTTTAACGGGTCAGAAATGGCTAGAATTCCAGTGAGTTCACCATCTATACACACAAGAATTCCAGTCTGGGCCATTTCTTCAATTTCTTTCAAGATTTCTTCAGCATCAATGGAGATACTCATGTTTCTCTTCGATATCAAACTCTTGTTTCCCACTATTATTTCTTTTTTCTGAACAATGGCCTGAACACCATGACCAGTTATTGATTCAAAATTTTGTGCTTCTGCCCACACAGGGTTCTCTTCGTCTCCTCTAAATTTCTTCGCGTATTCTACAATAGCCTTCGCTAAAGGGTGTTCACTGTTCACCTACAATATATCTATAAATGTCACAATCAAATACTTTAGTCGACTTAAGTAGCGTTTAATGTACAAGATCTACCTCAGCTGCAGCAATCAACTCATAGAACTCCCTAAGTACCATGTTCTTTAACAATTTTGTGTTAACAACTAGTGGCTTGCCAATTGTAAGAGTCCCGGTTTTATCAAACACAATGCAATCCACCTGCATAATTAAGCAAACTTCAATGCTTCCTAACTGCAGTATCTAAAGAACAAGAATAAAAAATGACTAAACTGACCTTATGTGCGCTTTCTAATGCTTGACCTCCTTTGATAAGAACACCTTGAGAAGCACCCACTCCGGTCCCAACCATTACTGCAGTTGGAGTAGCCAAGCCTAAAGCACACGGGCAGGCTATAACCATAACTGATATTCCGAACTGGAGAGCAAGCTGAAAGCTATCCATGGACGACGGTATCCAAGATTTTGGGTACCCATCATATTTTTCAGCAACGAACCAAGCAAGCCATGTGGAAAATGAAAAGACAATGACCTGCAATGAACAAAAAGGTGTTTATTGTTCAGCCCGTTTTGATGGGCCCTTCATTGTGCCACCTCTAGGTAGGTGTCCCTCAATTTTGGACAAAACAATAAGCATTTGTCATTGGAAATAAGGAACCATAAACAAACCAGAGGTACAAAGAATTTGGAAATTCGATCAGCAAGTTTCTGAACTGGAGCTTTAGCCATCTGAGCTGATTCAACGAGTTGAACTATTTGCGAAAGTGCACTTTCTGACCCAACCCGTGTCGCCTTAATATGCAAAACCCCATTCTCATTAACTGTACCCCCAATCACAGGATCACCCTTCTTCTTACCCACGGGTCGAGCTTCACCCGTGATCATACTCTCATTCACATGACTTTGTCCCCAAGTAACAAACCCATCAGAAGCTACCTTTGCACCAGGAAGAATCTTAATCACATCATTCCTTTGAATCAACCTACTATCAATCTCTTCTTCATTTACTACATTCCCTTGACTATCAAAAGTCAACAGTGTCGCAGTATCAGGAGTCAAATCCATAAGCTTTGCAATTGCCTCGGATGTCTTTCCTTTCGCCATAACTTCTAAGTACTTTCCAAGTAAGATAAATGAAATGAGCATAGCACTTGTTTCAAAGAAATCAGCAGCTTCAAAATGTGGTGAAGCAGCAGCTCTTAACACAGAGTAAACTGAATAAAAGTAGGCTGCATTTGTTCCCAGTGCAATTAAAACATCCATATTTGCAGAACCATGGCGCAATGATTTGTAGGACCCTGTGTAGAATCTTCGACCAATAAAAAACTGTACTGGAGTGATAATATCCACCTTACAAGATGGCCAACAGTCATCATATTCACAATCTTGGTATCCAGTAAATGGTTGAGCCCTGGGATATACATGAACACCATGGAGGTTAAGAACACAGGAATGGTGAAAACTAAACTCCACATAAACGATCTTCTGTATTGATCTATTTCTTCTTGTCTATGGGAATCCCGTCCCCCTCCTTTAGGAAATATCTTAGCCTTGAACTGTCCAGATGATCCAGAACCAGTTGATTCGATTACTTTAATAAAACTTCTGGGCCCGGTTAAATCTGCTTTGTAAGAAATGGAACCCTTTCTGAGATTTGTATCAATATTAACTTTTACAACCCCGGGAAGTGCTTGTAGAGATTCCTTGATCATATTTATGGAAAAATCATTCCATGGTCCATCAATTTGTAAATTTATATTGCTGATGTCTTCCCCTGTGCTAATCAATATGGGTTCAAATCCAGTTTCTTCTATGGTTTTCATGAATTGGTTGTGACTCACCACTGTTGGGTTATAGTGGACTTCAGCTTCTTTGGTTGCTAGTGCAACTTGGGCTCTGTGCACCCCGGGCATAGCCCTTAAAGCCGACTCGACAGTACTAGAACAAGTTGTGCAAGTCATTCCTTTAATCAGTATTCGACATATTTGAGTAGATCTTTCGTTTGTTTCCTCCATAATTTGTGTAGCTTCGAACCCAATGTCTTCAATAGTTTCACGAATAGTCTCCTCCTATAAATACCATTACAAAAACAGTTGTTTAGCTTTCGTACAATGATGACCTGGCCATTTGAAAAGAATGGCATTACAATGATCATTCAGCATGCATCACAAGCTCTTATAAATGCAGTACTATATTCAATAGAATCTTCTATTTCTTGCTGTATTTTGGAGTGTGAAGTATTAAAAGTCAAAACAAGTGTTCTTTCGAAGTTTAATATCTTTCTTCCGAAGCTTGGGTGATATCTTCTGAAGGTTAAGTTTGCTTTGGAAGGGATTTGAGGTCTACTTTGGATATCTTCCGAAGGGGATCTTACGAAGGGTTATTTCTGTTCGGAAGATATAATGTAGGGTCCTTAGTGTAAATTCTCAATATTTGTTGAGTGTGTCTGTTATAGTTAGTTAAACAATATAAATAGGGACTTGATGTGATTGGTGAAAAAGACTGATTATAAACTCAATAGACTGATATAGAACTAAATCATCTGTAAACTCTTGTTCAAGTAATTCTTGATAGTATTCTTTTTCGTATCATCTTTGTATTGTTGAAATTCCGTGTTCTTATTCTCAATTGGTTTTACAACATGGAGCAACAGTTATGGAGTTGTGGCTTCAAGCAAACTGAAGGAGTAACTCCTAGATCAACATATCCGGAGCCATTAGCTCCGGATTATCTATGCTACCACAACTTGACAGCATGTAGCACAACCTGACCTTGACAACTGGCAGGTGTCCAACAAAGATAACGTGGACACCATTACGAAAGGCTAATAACCTAGACCAATAGCATGCCTCGAAAGGACAACCGACAATACAGAACAAATTTGACAACCGAATGATCCTCCATACGGCACAGTAGGTTTTTGGGGCCACATACCAACTTGACAGAAAGGTCTAAAAACAGTTTAATATAAATACATTCCTGCCCTGACCCTGGGCTACACATTCTCACAACTATCTTACTCCCTATACTCATTCTCTCTTATATTATCTCAATACTTACTCTCACGCTAGACTAATGGTGGTGCCAACTTGCCAATGCAACCATTGATGTAAAGACCTCCGATTAACATTCAACCTGTCAAATACTGTTAGAACGCTCTAAGGAGCTCCAAGTCACGTACTGAAGTCTTTGTATCAACACAAACAAACATCCAAAGCATCAACAAGTGTCTCACAACAATAAGAGCCAATTTCCGAATTGATGATGAACAAGCATATACTTCAACTTTACATTTCTTAAGAAAACTGAACCCTAAAATTCTGCATACCTCTCACATAACTCAAATCTACAGAAATTCACCAATCAAACCCAATCAATACGCTATAACTCACACGAATCAACCACCTAAATCAATTTCCTCAATCAATCACCGAAAACTTACATCAACATAGGTAGGGTAGAACATAACTTTGGCTCGATCATTCACCACATCAACCACCGCCTCCTTGATCCCCGGCAACCGCTTCACCGCCTTCTCCACCGATCCAGCACAAGCCGCACACGTCATTCCGGTGACCGAAAACAAAACCCTAGCCTCCGTCGTCTCAACATCCACCACCACTCCCTTCGGATACTTAGGCATCGACGGATAGTGCGGCCGCGGTGACAAGTAGCCGTCGCCGTCGCCGGCGCCGGAGCCACGTATGCAGGCGAGTGATAGTAATTTGGACCCCATTTTTAGCTTAATGTGTAATCAAATTTGAAGTTTGTTGAATCGTAACAACTGTGATTCCATTTTTTGTGTTAAAAGCAGATGGTTTGATGAGATGAATGTATATGTGACGTTATGTGGCGCAACAAAGCGATGATATGTGGGACCTAGGTAGCTCAACTTTTGGCGGGGGTTTCATATGCATTTGACTTTGTATAATGTTCGCCACGTATTTTTATTTGTTTGTTGTATTCTTAAATAACTTTTATTACTTTTTTATAGAATGGTAAAGTTACAAAGATTTACGGGTGTAAACGAGCCGAGTCGAGTTGAGCTTGAATTCGTCTATTATTAAGTTCGGATTGTTTTAACTTAGGAGGGTTTCAGCTCAAGCCCGGCCCCGGCTCGTATGGAGTTTATTTTCTAAAGCTCGACTCGTGGGAAGGTTTTAAAGTCGAGCTTTGTTTGGACTCGGCTTGTTTATTATTATTATTATTTGTTATATATAACATAATATATATTATTTAGTTATTTTATTATTATATTTATATAATTTTACTTATATAAATATATTTAGAAGCTTAAACAATAATTACATAACTAGGGAGCTCATTTAGGCTCGTGAATTGAATCGAGTTTTAGAAGAGAAGCTTGGGCTCAAACCCGTTTATCAAATAGGACATAATACGAGCTCGAACTCGTTTAAGCTCAGCTTGATTTGAGATTTTAGCGAGCTCATGTCAAGTAACTCACGAGCCAACATGACTCGTTTGCACACCCTCTAAACCCACTTGTAAATCCACACTAAATGTCTATCACGAGAATAGAACACTCAATTACTTGAAGAGAAACATCTTTATAACTAGGGGTGTTCAAAATCATATATTTAAAATTTTCGATAATGGCTTTCACTATTCGAATTAAAATTCAAAATTCGAATAACCGAAATTTCAGATTTGGATTTGGATATCCGAACTGATATCCGAATTCTTAAAAAATATGTATTATTTAATGCTTTTATTAAAAAATAATAATATTTACTAAAAAAATCGGATATTCAAAATTCAATATATAATAACTACTAGATAACTATATATTGTAAAAAAATTGTAAATAATTTATAATGATGTTAACAACTCTTTTGATTTATTAGTCTACTTATTCACATATCCAATTCGTGAACTCTAGCTTTAAGGCACTAGCATCATCTAAGGCGCATTCTTAAAAGGATATTTTACAAATATGAATCCAACTGTAATTATGCTTTTTATCATGACTATTTCCCTAGCAACACTTTTATCATTAATCCGACATAAACTTAAAGTTGAAAGTGATATTACAATTAGTTTTGGGTGGCTAAATTATGGATTTACATATACCTTAGCAAAACTATTATTTGTCAAATAGTCTGATTAAATGCATTTTACTTTTACTATTTCGCTTGATGAATGTAACAGAACTAAATAACATATTATATGTGATGCAAGATTGCAATAGATTACTAACCGGAGTTGGTGATCGATGTATCTTTACTTGGAAGAAAAGATTTCTCAATTATATAATTTGCTAACATAGTATTAGTTAAAGATGCATTTATTATTTTTCTAAAACAATAATTATTCACACGCAATGAGACTGGAACCTCTAAGTTATAGTGGATGATTTACACATAAAGATTGTATTAGACTTAAAAAAGTATATTAATCTAACTTGAAAACTATTTTGTAAAATTTTAGGCTAATATATACTTGCTTTTCTTGGATGAATCTTAAATTTATAAGGAAAGATTAAAATCAATGAACACACTTTAACATACATAGACGCATTAAATATGCTTATTTTCTTTTAGAATGACAACTCAAATACATATCTAATCTATTAATAGGTAGGACTCGTATAATTTAATCTCAAGTAAAGCTTTACAAAAATCACATGTTACCAAACTCATATATCTATCTAATCTATTAACAACACCACCACAACACCGATAAAGAAACATAAACCAAACGAAACGAGTGTTTTTAGAAAAACGTAGTAAAAAAGTTGGGTGGGGAATTGTTTTCGAAATAAATGTTTGGGATTGCTCGTGTTTAATGTTTTCATTAGTGTCACTCAAGTATCACCATTGTATCCATCATGTATACTAATTTTTTAATGTATAAATTATACTTTCAGTTTTAAATATTTAAAAGTATAAATTGATATATGTTATAGAAAACTTAAGCATAATTTCATAATACATATATTTTTTACTCATACTAGCATAATTGAAATAACTAGTATTAAGCCCCTCGCGTTTTAGTTGTGGCTTAAAACCATGTCAAGTAACACCAGTGATACACCACCGTTAGTGATCACCAAACATCAAAAAATCTCGTATCAATAAAGAAAATGAAAAACAAAAAAAAACTGAACAAAAGTAAACGTAAAAACATTGACCATACAGCAGAAATATAAACATTTAAAATAATAAATAAGTTGATTTAAGACCAGCGCCTTGCGACAATGATGTTAAACAGAAGAAAATAAGCGTAAAAACGTTGAACCATACATGCATGCTACAACATGTTAACTCACAAAATTTAGACCGGGGCATAAGGAAAAATTTAAATTTTGAAAAATATAAACGGCTAAATTTGAAAGTAGAAATATGTTTGGGCTAAATTGAAAGGGATGTAAAAGTATCGAGTGAAAATAGAAAAATTAAATTTATAAAAAATAAAACTAAAGATGAATACAAGTCATGATGCATAACCAAGTTAGTAATTAATATATACTAGTGTGTAGCTCACGCTTTGTGATTGGCGTATGATCATTACATGCGTACATACATTTTTACTAAAAACTAATCTATTTTTTTTGCTTTGGATATGACATGTAACTTATTTTGATACGTAATGGTTTGTATAGATTTATCTCTTAACAATAAATACTATGGTGTCTTAAAATGAAGGAGAATTTACTGTTTTGTCCTCCCTAAATCCTTTATAAAAGAGTATAGGTAATTGATGCGTGTGAAATATGTATATATTTTTATAAGATTTTTTTTCACAGATTCAACCCTTAATGGTTTTTACTTATATTAAATACACAAACAAAATACAAGTGTAACTATTATCTGCTAATATAATGTTGGTAAGAATCGAATATCAATCTATGGACACACTGTGCCTACTCAACAACCTTTATAATCAATTATCATATTGGTTTTTTGTTTTAAGAAAATGATAAGTTGCATTAATGCAACTAGATTTTTAGGGTTGTTATTACAATAATTAAAAATAATAGTAAAAGAAAAATTAAGACTTTTGGGTTTTAAAACAGGGATATAAGGCTATTATCCTAATAGATTACACTTATGTAACTGTGATGAATATCGTGATGTGATTTAAGATATATGTTTAAGTAATCATGTTAATGTTTATAAATGTGAGCCAATGCGGATTTCTCGTATGTGAGCTTCGTAGTAACAGGCACACCAACATCAAGTAACTTACAATTCTAATCCTCCAAGCCACTAGTAATGTAGGAAATCTCATATAACCTTTCAACATACGATTTCTGAAAATATAACTTAATGTTAGAAAGAGAGTTTATCAAGTTTATTTTTAACATACTATTAATTTTAGAAAAACATAACAATTACTATAGGTTTCTCAGACTAATAAAAAAAACCCGCAAATGATTAGAAAGCTAAAGTTATATGATTTTTAATAACCATTTCTACTTCATTATCCATGGATTTGTTATGAAGACTGGTTTCGCGAATAAAAGCTAGTTCATACATTTTTCAACCTTATATGACATTTATAATTATAAACTATAAGTTTATAACTTTCCGTTCAAATGTAGATGATACCTATCAAAAGTTTACCTAAGATTACTATAACATAACATAAATCACACCATTAATTCATCACAAATTACATAAGTTTCATCCAATTAAAATGATAATGGGAATTTAGCTTATAATAAACTTGAATATAACAACAAACAACATAAAATACAAATATGAAATCATTGATGAAATAAAACAATCAAACTGATAATCCACAATGAATGATTCCAAGCTTCTTCCAAGTGTGTATGCACCTCTCGAGCCCTCTAATAGTTTTCAATTTTTGATTCTCGAGGAAAATCAGCAGGGTAATCTACACCGAAAGCTCTTCCACTTGATGGACTTAAGCCTCTATTTATAGGTTTTTTGCAGTGTTTAAGCATGGTCACATGCTAGTACAATGTTTACGAAAGTTGATCGGTTCGTACGTGCGGAGGATGTCAAGCACGAGCTCGTGCTTGATGGGGCACGGTCTCGTGTTTGAGGTGGGTCATGCCCTCATGCCTCATTGGGCACGCCTATGCCTACTTTTAGCGGATAGTACTTTTTGTCCTGTAAACCCTAGAAATTAACAGTCTATATTGAACTTGTAACATACCGCTTTGAAACACACATATCAAACCTTACTAATACATCTTCCATATGTGTTGTCGAAGGGGTTTGTTACAAGTTCGATATTGACGGTTGGTTTTTACGGTCTACATGGTGGTGGTGATCTAGTGTGTGTGGTGATGGCAGAGATCTAGTGTGTGGTGTGGTGATGTTCTGGTGTGGTGTTGGTGGCTTTATGATAGGGTGATGGTGATGGTGATGGTTTGGTGGATCTTGTGATGGGGTGGTGGTGTGGTGGTTTAGTGACATGGTGGTGGTGTGGTGGTTTAGTGACGTGGTGGAGGTGTGGTTGTTCTATCACGGGTGGTGGATATATGGTATTTTATGATAAGATGATGGGTCTTTTTGGACTAAATTGATAAAAATATCCAAACTAAAGGGACAAAATTAAAAATGTATTTAAAAAAGATATATCAAATTATGTTTTTATTTATAAAAAAGAAAAATAAACCATTTATGTAAAATGAGTAGGTAACAATTTAGAAAAAAAATAAAGAAAGAGAAAGTGTTGTATTCAATTTCAAAAAAATATTTAAATGTTAAAATTTAAAATTATAAAAGAAACAATGTAGGTTATTTATTAGTTTGGAGGAAAAGGAACGTTATGATGTTAACATTGAGAAAACCTATATATTCACGATCGCAGTTTTTCTATTTGTTATATATAGTGATGTGGCGGATTTTATCGAGCCTCTTTTCTAACATTTCTTAAACGTTGATGTATTTGGGTATTATTATTATTATTATTATTATTATTATTATTGTTATTGTTATTATTATTATTATATCATCATTATTATTATTATTATATTATTATTATTATTGTTGTTGTTGTTGTTATTATTTTATCATTATTATTATTATAAACTATGTAAATATATAGTGATTATATAGTTAGGTATTTAAATAACATAATACTTAAATCAAATATTATTAAGTCTATTAATTAGAAAATAGTTAGATTATGATAATACTAATAATAATAATAATACTAATAATAATATAATAATAATAATAACAATAATAATAATAATAATAATAATAATAATAATAATAACTAAATATAATCAACGTGTAATAATATACAAGCCCACAAAATTGTTTCAAGATTCTATATTTTTTTTTTAAATTTTCACTTATGATCTTTATAATATGATGATTAATAACATATGAATTCGTCGTCATTACATTATCATAGATATTATCAATGTTTTGACATGATTTTTTTTCCAAAATCATATTGTAAATACAGTTTTTATCCAAAATTGCGGATTGAATACTAAATGCAACTATACGAGTAATCAAAATCAAATGTTATAAATTTTAAAAACTCACAGCAAAACACGTGTTCACACACTAGTAAGGTTGTTCAAATATCTTGACGTTCGAAACTCGCTCAAACTCGTTCGAAAAAGTTCAGATATTTGCTCGTTCGAATTTGGCTCGGTTGTAAACAAACCGAGCGGCTCGGTTCGGTTTGAAAACGAACCGAGCACGAGCAAATGTATGCCCACTGGTCGATCGCTCGGTTTCACTCGAATAATTTTTTTAATTTAGTTTTTATATATTATATATTTGTTAATATATATAGTTATTTACCACCTACCACTATTTTAACTATTTAGTTAAAAAGTCGACAACCCTAAATGTAAAGCTTTAATTATCTAATCAAATCATCACTTCACATTTCAAAATCCTTTCATCATTCCACCCATCACCACTTTCCAGTCGTCCCCTATATCCCCCAACTCCCTACCGACTGCTGAGGCGCTGACCTCTAGCACTCAGACAAGTAACCCATGACCTCCAACACTTTGACATGCGACTCCAACCTTTGGAAGTCCGACCTACAATAGTCTGATTGTGCATCCCGCCTTCGACAATTAGCCTCTGAAGTCCGAAGTCTGACCTTGTTCGAAGCCTAACATTGTTCAGTTGTTTCTAATTGTGATATCTTGATGTTAGATTTTTTAATAATTTGGTTCTTAAAGAACATTTGCACAAGCATTGATGAAGATACTACGCTTGGAACTTGAAAGTTGAAACTTTTGAATTAATTATAAGTTTTGTTTTAAATTATAACATGTAACCAAACAAAATCAAGCGAAACCGAGTGCTTGGTTTAAAATCGAACCGAGTTTGAGCATGATAAAATTTGTAAATTCAAACCGAACCAAGGCGCTCAGTTTGAAACCGAACCGAGTTCGAGTGTAGTTGCGTTCGGTTTGGTTCGATCCGTGAACAACCATAAAACTAGTTATATAATATGAAAAAAGTAACTTGAGGAATAGTTAGGTGATGGGGTATATGTTTTGGCCACCGTAGTTTATGATGTTGGTAATATGGCGGGTGTTTGGGATTGATTGTTGAAAACTTCTTTTAACTTTTGAAAAGAAGATAAATTGAAAGAAGGTGAAAATATGTTTGGATGGAGATGAAGATGTGAGAAGGAGAATGAGTTTTTGAGAAGTAAAAAATTCTAACTTCTCAAAACTCCTTTGAGAAGTCAAAAGGAGGTGTAAATAAGCAATCCCAAACATGACCATGGTTCCCTGAATGTCTTTCTGCAGATACGGTGTGGGTGCTTCTTTCACCCATTTTCATAGAGAGAGGTCGCCGAAGGCCGAGATGGAGCGACTTGCGTGGATGTTCACGGTTGTTGGTTGCGCCGACGTTTTGTTGGTTTGCCCTCACATCTGACAAGATTTCAGGCTTTTGAGATGGTAGTGTTCACGCGGCCGCCTGCGGTTCTTTGCCTGGGTTCAGACTACCAGGCCCTCAGCTTCTTTCCGACTTTGGTTCTAGGATTTCGATGGTGCTACCATTTAGAAGGGGTGATGGTCGGCCGATGGTGGTGTGGGTCATTTGTGCTTTGTTATCCAAACCCTAGACTACTCACCGCCACCGTTGTTGTACTTTTCAGCTACTTGCCCCACTGTTGTAACATCTTGTATTTTTGGTTAACTAATAGTTAACCTCGTTTATTTTTATAGGGACTATTAATGCCTTTTCATGAAACTTGTGGGTAGTTGTGTGATCTATTCTTAATCCTTTAATATAAAAGATTATAGTTTATCTACTGTTTTGAACATAAGAATTATGGTAAATAATATTTTATAATAAAAATAATATCAACGTTAATAATAAAAATAATATAATAATAATAACAACAATAAATGATAACTATTATGATAATAATTTATAAAGAATCATTAAACTTAGAAATGTTAAAACTTAAAGTAATAAAGTGGGGGGGGGGGTGTTTTTGCCATTTTAGAAACTTAATATGGGAGTTTTTGCATAAAATAATAAACATGCATAACTTGAGGGACCATTTGGGTAATTTTTGAAAAATCCAAACCATTTCCCCCCCTAACCCCGCTTTTCCGGCCAAGCCTCCGGTTACCGCCGGCTATGGCTCCAGTGAGCTTCAAAACGGTTCAAAACACTCGGTTTTTACACACAAACCGACCCAAACCGTTTCGATTACGTGATTCGAACCTGAATGCGCACTTTAAACGCGTTTAAACACCGGTTACAAACCCAAATCGATTGAGTAACCGAAACCCATTAATCTATAGCCGTTTAGGCATTAAAACTCTGTAATAATTCAATTGAATGAACCTAAACGGCTATCTAACTACGATTAATCGTCCACACCTCCTAATTACACCTGAAATCACACAAACAGAGTTATACGATTACCCCCCCTCATCGCGAATCTGCTACCATTCGAACCCTATCTTCCAAGCTTCAAAACTCGAAATTGATACAGGGTTTTTCATCCTCGAGGTCATTAGAAACTATCTGTGCATTGAATTTGATTATCATCATCATTTGAGCATCAAACCGTTTACGTGGCCGCGAATTGTTCTTCGTCGTGTTCATCTCGAATTCATCATCAATCGGGTAAATAAACTACAATTATATACGCGTAATCACAGGGGGAATCAAAGCCCCATGTTCTTTCTCTTAAACATCATCGATTTGACCTTCAATTTCGATTCAAATCAAACTAGGGTTCATACGAATTTGGGGCTATTCTGAAACGGATGTTTTTAAGATTAGAGAACCAAGTAAAACCGCGGCTGGATGCCTTGGTTCACTGGTTCCCCACTTACATTCCGAATTAGAGGTCCCGGGTTCGAACCCGGCGACCTCCAATTCATTTGTTTTTGGCTTTTCAGCCTTTTAAAATATATAAAATTTTCTAAAAATTATAAAAAGAGATTTTGTAAACTTTGGTTATTTTTAAGCTATCCTATTATTTTTCTACAAATTTACCACTTTAAACACCTTAACAATTTTCTTATAAAATAAAAATCTAACAAAGTTATTTTTATAAGAATAGACTTTATATAATATTGGTAAATCATGTAATTATTATTTAAATACTATACAATTAAGGATTAAATATGATAATTATAAAATTTATATATTTTATAATTAACCTTCACAAATTGTTATAAAGGTTTTAATTTCCTTAAAATTGGATACATGGCATTTTTCTCTTAGATTAAGCTTATATATGAACTCTCTAACCAACGTTATCTAACACCGCAAAATACCAATTTGAAACCCTAGCCTCGTTTAACTACTAATTATATTAAATTGTAACCTTGTAAATATATTACTTGTTTTAGGTGCGTTGTGAAGGTCTACGTTGAACGTTGCTTGTTATTATTCTTATTAATCATCAAATATATATTATTTGATCAAGTGAGTACTTCCATACCCCTTTTTCATATTTTTACACTTTGGGGTGGAACATGTTATCCTATTATCTTTACACTTGCACACATTTTTGAGACTTGTAAACGTTATGGCAATTCCTCATGTAAGTTGTGGTTAGTTGGACTTTTCTGATTACCATGTTATGGCACTATATGTACAATCATTAACTATTGCTAGCCCAGTGAAGTCATAGATCTATGGGCAAGACAAGCCCGCTTTGGTTGATCCAAGTACACTTAACTGATCGTATATACTTTAAACATTTGAGACTTGTAAACTTTTGTCGAGGCTTGATTGTTGCATTGTTCATGACATCCCTAATTACTTTATTCACTAACTTATGACTTGAATTGCCATCTTTTATATATGCTATGTATTTAAAACTATGGAATGCTCACCAACATTATTGTCGACCCCTTTAATTTTAACATGTTTCAGGAAATGCCCAAGCTTGATTATCTGCACATTGAAGCTTGCACATCTAGGATTGGACCTAGATTAATAAATAAAATAGGATGAATTGTTACATTTTATGTTACGTTTTTATATCCTTTAAGACTTACATTTGTATTGTGACAAATGAAACTTATGTGTAAAATATATTTGGTTTTTAATAGCGTTATGTGGCTATGAACGATCTTAACTCTCACTCCTCGACGTTTCCGCCGTCAAGGTTGGGGTGTGACAACTGTTGCTGCCTAAGATGCCTACGGTCAGCCATCCTTTGTTTTCCAAACCCTAGGCAACGATGATCAGCCGATGGTGGTGTGGGTGCGGCCGATGCCGCCACTGCTGCCGAAGTTTCCTACGCTCATCTTTGCTATGTTTTCTCAAACCCTAGGCGACGATGGTTAGTCGGCCAATGCCGTCAATTCTCGGTTTGCATTGTCGTTGTTGTACTTGCTATTTTCTCTAACTACTCTTGATGCCCAGCATGTACAGTGGTTATCGCTCTACAGAGATCTATAATGTTTATGTTGATTTGGGTTTTCCATGTGTTCACGAATTTGCCTGATATTGGTGCCTTCGATTCGCTGGATCACACGTTGTAGCTTTATTTTAGATTGTTTATTGGTTGTGATGATCTAACCAAAAACAAGTTGTTGTCCTAGCGTGGCAACAATTGGCGGATGGTCTACAGCTAGAGGCGGTAATCAGATCTGAGCCAATGATATGTTTGTCGTTGTACTAGTTTTTGTTGGCTTCAATTTATTATTGGTTATGTTAACAGGTTCATTGGCAATGATGATCCAACCAGAATTATGTTGTCGTCCTGGCGTAGCAACCATGTGTAGATGGTTGCAGCCTGACACCGTGTGTGGGTCTAAGCCAAAGCAGTATTATGTTGTCCACTTATATGAACCTCCGTGTTTAAAAAAACATATGTAATAAGTTGTTGGTTTCCTGGTTTGGTTTAATTTTTCTGGTTTGTGGATATAATAAAATGGTTGTGATGAATTGGAGACAAAAAATCGTTGTCTTGGCGTGGCAACCACGTTTGGTTTGTAGCCACAACGAGTAGCCGGATCTTAACCAAGGGTTGAAACTAGGATTGTACTAGTGATTATCGGATTTAAAAATTCTCGCGCAAGGTTAAATTCAACTAGTATTATTTATAATAAACATTATCCGGTTATTTTTTAGTATTTAATCACATTATTATCATTTCTAAAAGTAATTTAGATATTCAATGTTTATACTATATAATTTTACTCTTTTAAACTCATAATATTTAATATAAAAAGACAATCATATACTTCTTAAAATGATTATAATATAATACAGATATACAATCACTACAACACGTCAACACTACCATTTAGATGGAATCTTCCAATAAGAAGCATCGTCTTTAATCCGTAAGAACACCGGAACAAAGTGGAAAAGCATCTTCTAAATTAAGAAGACATCCAACCAACTTTGTTCTCTTCATTGACAACAAATTTTGCAATTTTCAAATCCAATCCAAGCATAATTAATCGTTTTGGTAAAAAGACGCTTTCACAAGTGTTTTACATTAGTTAAGAATGTGTAAAGCGTGAATTTTTAACGACCGCAATCTAATCTTATATTAATTCAACATAAATTTACTTCAAATTTAGTGACGGAACTTGAACTTACGTATAAAAGGGGTCCAAAGTCACTGGACCCATATCAAATGGGTCCAGATTTAATACGCATAAAATTTTCGAACGAAAAACGTGTAAATTTTCATTCTGAGCGAAAGAGGAGCAATCCGACAATACCAACCATTTGAATTTTGATGCTAATAATCACGGAAAAAAGTAATAAAAAACCATCATTCACCGTATGGACATACAATCCTTTGTGCTAAATATATCATCAAAACATCAAATGACGTACTCATAAGCTTCAAATGCAAAAAATACACACCAAATTTTAACTTGTTTAAGTTATTTAATCCAAACATATATAGCACCAAGAATACAACATATATATATATATAATATATATATATATATATATATTATATATATATATATATATATTATATATATATATATTATATATATATATATATATATATATATATATATATATATATTGCATTGTATCCGAAATCCTCTATACCTATGACAAATTTAATTCAACCTTCACACAACTTTTAGCCACAATCCGTAATTCAAACTTTATTGGATAATTATTAATAGATTCAATGATCAAGATATGGAGCTCGCATATCGCCTCACAACTTCACTCGTTCTTCCCAGATTTTGCTGCCATCAGGGCTCGAAATTCATCTCGGGCTTTGAAAAGAACCCCGTGCATTTCTTCAAAATGAGGTGAAGTTGCATTCTTTGTATCTTCAACCCACTGAAGAACTTTCTTGAAAGGACTTAAGATCCGCTCATGATCCTTCTCATTCAGAAGCTGAAAACACAAAACAAAAAAAATTATGTCTTGATACATAATTAACAGAAAATATGAAGTTTTTATATCGTTACCTGAAGTTCCATGACTTCAGAAACTAAGTTGAGATCAGCAATGGATGGTTGAGATCTTCCAACCAAAAACGGTCCATCTTTTAGCCAATAGGTTTCTATTATGGTCAATGATTTCACAAGCGTCTTCTCAGCTTCTTCGGCTGCTTGAGGATTAAAGGGCTTGCCGTTTAGTGGTAAAAGAACATAGTTCATAATAACTCCAACTGAAATCCAGAGTATAAAATGAGCATATAATAAAACTATTCGATAAAACTTTAGTATAAATGGGAAAATTCAGATCTATATTACCTGAACCACGACGTAAATTGGCATGATGCCAGTCTAAAACAGAGTGGACCTTAGCTCTTTCAATAAGATCACTTGGATACCTATATAGATATTATAAAAAATGTCAATATTACAGCAAGAACATTTTTAATCTATAGTTTGGAATTTGCATAAACGACTCACCAGTGACTAGCCACTGTCGGGTACTTGCAAGATAAGTAGATAAGAATCGCGTGACTGCAAAAACACACAATGTTTGACATTTTTAGATCATGAAAAATACAATAAACCTTATGCCGTAAACTCTAAAGTATACATAGAAGAAGCAAGAAACCTCTCAAACAGAGTGAAATCACCATCACTATTGTAGGCACTTGACACATAGGGTTGATTGCTGCATAAACAAGATTAGTGCCCACATAAGTATGTGTTGTCAATGATTCATTTCATCATTCGTATTCAAGTAAAAATGTACACTTCAACACAAAATCGATAAAGATGGTAGTAAACAAAGTAACAAACCTTTATATTCAGGGGCATGTTGCTGGTGCTTCAAGATATCTATGGTGATTTCCTCAAAATCTATCCCATTCATCCTTTAAATTACATATAAAAAAACACACAACAAACACACATTAGGCATAATACAGCACCTAATTAGATAAAGAATCAAGGTTTTTAAACAAACCCCCAATTCAAATCACCCATAAAACCAACATATATTAGAAATTGAACTGAAATCAAGGAATTTCTCCAACAATTTAAGGAAAGGCAAACAAGATATAATTTTTTTTTCAAAAATGTTGTTGGAAATAACGAAAACCCTACACATCAGACGAACAAAATCGATCCAACAAGAAATTATACTGAATTTAACGACGAACAACAAGACAATTAGCCCGAAAAATCAACTAATCGCTTTAATCAAGTAGCAAATCGACTGCATTATCATCCAATCAGAAAACCCAAATCAAAATTACCAGAAACATGAACTAATTTTACAATTCATACAAGTTCATTAACATTTTCACCAAATTACACATCAACAATACAAAGATGAAGGATCATAACTCACTTGCAGAAGATGAGAATCGCACGAGATGGTTGTGACATTCGATCACAATACACTTTGAGCGTCATCTTGATTTCTCTTAATAATTGGATCACACTTCAAATCTTCAAAGTTATAAGGATGGAGATGAAGTTGTGGTTTATATAATGGTTTGGTTTATATATATATGTGATGTATATGATCACATGGTGTTTTTTATATAAACGCGTTTATAATTATATTTTGTAACAATGGTTATTATTTGTACACGCATCACACCTTCTAGTGATTACGACCCTTTATCATTATTAATTGGGCACTTTGTGTGTGTGAATTCTAGTGGGTCACATTGTGTATTTTTGTACCTTTTCGCTTTACAAAGCCAAATGCCCAACCACTATTTGGGTGATTGTGTTTATATTATATAAGATTGAGAGAACATAAATAATTTTTCTAGATATGGCTTATTTTCATAGGGCCATTTTATTTTTACACTAACTTGATATTTTTATAGACTTATATGGTTCGTATATGTGAGAGTGACATCGGGTGGTATTTGGTTGTATGAACCTATGTGAGTCATATAAAAGGTCCATACGTGTCTTATAAGTTTTATAGGTGCCATATTCATATAATGTTTGAACTGTATAAATCGTAAAAGAACAAGACTAGACTGATATGATATGAGACAGTTTTATCAAATGAGATTAGACTATATATATTTTATAACACCATACGAGTTGTGATGTCAAATGATTCTTCTTGATGCATCTTTACGAGCATCTTTTTGTTAATTACAAGTTATATGGTATACAAATTAGAACGTCTAGAGCGGCATTTATGTTGAGATCATTTGAGTGATTCGTTGGGTCCAAGGACATGATAGTTTATAAGATAGCTTCAAACTAAAGGTGTAATGTCACTTAAACCTAAGGATTGTTCGCTATTGATATGCTTTGGTTTAAATTAAAAAGTGCATTGGTTGAAGTTATAATAGTTTAGTTAAAATCATTTTATTATTCTAAAACGGTTTGGGTCATTGTTCAATTCGATTTAATAGTTACGATTTATAGAATGTCAATTAAAATAAAATTGTAAACTAATTGTAACTAATTGTATCATCGTTTCATTAAAATTACTCATGTTTTTTAAGTATAAAATCCACTTAAATTTCAATATTGTTTTAATGTTGTGAAAGTATTAATACATTATGGAATATGTTTGAAACTTATTTAATATTTTTTTCTAGTTTAAGCTGAAGTATTAGGTAATGGTAAAAGGGAGGTAATTGATAATAATCTAATTTTATGATTATCTAAAAACAATTAGGGTAATATTATACTAAAAAGGATGATCTTGATACGTGTTCTTTTATTATTTTAAAAAGAATGATATTTTGGTCATTATGTTATACATATATTACATTATTTGTTATGTGTGTTAATCATTTGTATTTTACATTTTAGATTATTTTGTGTTATTTTTGTCACTGGTTTTTAAAGATTATAAACTTGTTATCTATCATTATGTTTTACAATTAAAAATACACAATGACATACTTTCACCAATCTATTTTTCAAAACTCGTAGTGTTGAAAATAACACAATGTGTTATTTTTGTTATTTATTTTTAATAGATTATATAAACTTGTTATTTATGATTGTGTTTTATCATTAGAAGTACATAATGATTTTATTTCACTCATTTATTTTTTAAAACTCATAGTGTTTAAGATAACACAATGATCAAAAACCCAATGATACATTGTCTTACTTGGTCATTGTTTTTAATGTAATAGATTAACTAGATGTTAATTTGTTATTGTATTTTACATATTAGAGATCCATAACAATGTTATTCCATCATTATATTTTTAAAATTCATCATTTTATAAAAACACAATAGAATTAAAAAAACACAATAACTAAAAAAAGACATAGTGAACTGCACTAAAGACACAATGACAAAATATTAGCTTAATAACAATTTTTTTAGTATTTTTATATACCAAGAGTGTACTTGTTTTAAAGATAAAAAACGCTCATTTTTGTGTAATTTTTATAAAAAAAATAATATTATACATAAAAGTTATAAACGTTTTTTAAAAAAATAAAAGAACTTAATAAGTCAACAAAAGTAGCTATACTTAAAATACCCCTCTAACAATTTTTTTTCTATAATTTTAATCTCAACCATTGATTAATAAAATGTATGGTTAAGAATACTTTATAGACTTTTAAATTTTAAAAGATTTTTTATTTGAACCCTATAAAGAATTTCATAATAAATTAATAATAGAACAACAATAAACCTTAAGTGATTTTTATATAAGTAAATATATTTAAATACTTATGAAACTTGATTATTATCGTAATTTTATTTCATAATTAACGGTATATGAGGTATAAAAGCGGAATTCTGTCAATTTTGTGGACATATTTTATTTTAATATGCTTCCACCATTTTGTTTACACATAAATAAATTTTATATAAACTTTTTATTCTTTTAAAAAAACATTAACTATCAGGGTATAACATTGTTATATTTATAAAATAATGTATTGTTTATTAAAAGTGTGACACATTATGCTAAAAAGAGTGTGAATATACATATACATATTTACATATTTAGATATATTATGTGGTGTTTGAAAATTAACGAATGCGAAGACTTGTCTAACCCATTTACAATAATGTGGATGTGTGCACATGTGTAGCTGGTTTTGATAATGCGTTAGTCCTGGTGCATACATTCCATTTATATAGTGTGTTATGTGTTCTAGAAGCATGCACATGTAAATGTACACAAATGTCCCTCGCTCATAACCCACACATGTACAAGCCCCAGTGTGTGTATACATGATATATGTATGTACATCTATATATATGTGTTTGTGTAGATAGGAGTAGGATAATGTACAAATCTATTATTTTGTAAAAACCGTAAGAAGATAGATTATGTTGTCACGTGGAATGTTTGTTTAGTAGGCGTAATTTTGTCATAATAATTTGTTTATTTTAGTAACTCCTAATTTAATGCAATTGAAATAACTATTAAAATCATTTTCAATTTCATACGTAATTCACCATTATAACTTGTGATTTTTATTTTCATTAATGATTCTATATTCATGTGAATCCACATTCAAACCCTACTATGATCACATCCTCCTAGTTGAATTCTAGCCCTCTTTGAAAACCCGTCAAAATCAGGTTAACATCAGCTCAACTCTTTCTAATAATAATAAATATTTATTAATTATTTCTGACTAGTTTGACTTTCTGAGACCTTGACCAATGTTTAACGTGAACCCTCGTTGCCAATTAACCGGTTGAGACAAAAGATTAATACAATAATATAATAATAATAATAATAAGATAAATAATAATAATAATAATAATAATAATAATAATAGTAATAATTATAACTAAATAATAATAACAATATCAAGGAGATGATTACCTAGTCTTGCATGCAAGACAACTTGTAACATCCGCCAATTTTCAAATTATAACCCGAACCCGAATTCATTTTGAACTTTCATATGATATACATTTCTTTATTAAACTTATTTATTCTAATGAATCATATGGATTATAAATGTAACTAACATAAAAAATATTTTTCTATTTTTTATTTATTAAACCATTTAAACAAGTTATAATAATTTTATAATTTATAAAGTAAGTGTCATAAATTTACAACGTAATAATTATCATTTATGAGTTCTAATATGGAAAGAATAACTATATATCAAAGTTTTTACAAAACTCATAAATTTGTATAAGTTTATAAGTTGTAATGAGAATTAAATTTAATTTTAATTAATTAACAAATTAATTCTTTTTATTTAATAACTCTTTAAAGTTTTAATAAACAATAATTTAATTATAAGTTGGTTTTATAAGTTTGGGCCATAAATGTAAATTTAAATCTTAAATTACAAAAAGGTTTTAAAGTTTTAACATAAAATATCAACTATGCAAAACATCAGGGACCCAATGTGTAACTTTGCTTTAAAATCACTCAAACCCCTTTCCAACCCCGTTCAGACCCCGATTCCGGCCAACTATTCCGGCCAAGCTCCGGCGAAGCCAAACTCCCAAAAATAATCAGTTTTACTCGAATTAAACTGTACCACGACCCTGGCCTGTGTGTTTCGAACTTGTACCCTTGTTTAATTTGCAAAACAACTTCGATATTACATGGTTCAAACTTGAAACCAAAACCACCCTCATAAATCAATCGGTTTCGAATTCATTAATTGAGAATTAATCAAATCATTTACCAGAAACATAAGTGAGGCTATTATGATCATAAACATCAATTCAATTGAACGTGTAACTGCCTAATCAATTACTAATCTAAATCAAAACTCTCAATTATGCATTGATGTCATTCGAACTTAAACCAATCAATTGGATCTATATAACGAGTGCAAAGCATAAAATTAACCTCTTTAAGCTTTCTGTAATACTAATTTCACTTACAAAACCCGCAAACTACTTATTCGATTACCATCTTCATCATCAACATACAACTCAATCAAAATACCAATTTCGAGCACCTTTAGTTACTAATTAACAGGGGTCTTTTGCATATCATCGACTTTTGAATCTACCTGCAAAGCCAATTTGAATAACAACAACGTTTGCACCTTGAATTGATATCCACGTAGTCGCGGCGGTTCTACCTATCATCTTCATCGAATCCGAATTTAATCACGTAAGTCTCACACATCAATATGCTTGGTTTCATATGGGAAATCAAAGCCCTATGATTGATTTCATTAACAACATCAATTGAGATTCAATTTGGAACATTTGCAATCTAGGGTTCTTGAGTGATTTGGGGGTTATTTAAAGGATGATTTTTATTAATTGATTTGTAATTTAAAACAAGTTCTGGGCTTTAGCCTAACCAGTTACTATATCACCCTTGTATGCAAGAGGTCACGGGTTCGAACCCGGCCTCCAGCATTTACTTTTTATTTGGTCAATTTTTAATATTTTAAACTTCAAAAAAAATATACTAATATGTTATTTAATCAAAGTAAAATTTATTTTGATAATTAAAACTTTTTAGAAATTACTAAATTAATTTTAAAAGTATTAAAAATTTATGATTTTAAATTAAATTGTTTTTTAGAATAACAAAGGTTATAAAACATATTAATTATTTCATATAATTTAAATGCTAAAAATCTATTATGGTTCAAATTTAAAGTATTTCAAAACATTATAAATTTACATGTTAAATAGCTAATTATTCAAATAGTTGTTTAAATAATTATTTAAATAATTATTCATTTATCTAATCATTTAACCATGTTATAGTTAATAAATTTATTCTTTAAACTTTTATCTGAATCTTGGAACTCATAAAACGATATATTATAATTTATTTTTATTATTAAAATTTTGTATTATAAGATCAAACCATTTAAAGGTTCAAAACTTTATAAAATGATTTTAAATAATTTTAAAGTCATTTAACTAAGTATCCAATTAATTATCTTATCAAAATTTAAATATTAATTATTTCTTTTCACACATTGTACTTAATCTTTATTAAAAATAAATCAAATTATTTAATCAATCATTATCATTTCTTAATCTTAATTTATTTATTTCATCCTTAACCAAAATATAATCGATTGCTTTATTTTATGTTTTGTTTATTTAATTATTAAAACCCCTACCTTCCACATGAAACCCTAATTTATATTTACCCTTGAACTTATCGTTATTCTAATTTTGAGATATCAACCATTAGATTGAATCGTGAAGAACTCGTTGGAGCAATCTTATTTTTTTTTATATTTTAAGTGCATCCTTCATCTGTGAGTATTTTTGTACCTGTTTTTCATATTTTTACACTTTGGGGTGAAACATGTTACATTATAACCATTACACTTGTAAAACGTTTGATTCATGTAAACTTATGGCAATTCACTTGTATGTTGTGTTAATGGATCTTAGTAATTACCATGTATTGACGATTATATGTACAATCATTAACTATTGCTAGCCTGGCGACGTCATAGATTTATGGGCTTGACAAACCTTCTTGGTTAATCCAAGTACACTTAGCTAATCGTATAAACTTGTAAACGTTGAGACTTGTAAATTGTCAAGGTTTGATTGTGCATCTGTCTTACATCCCTAGTTACTTTGCTCACTAACTTACAACATGAATTATCATCTTTTATATACTTATGTATGAAAATTATGGAAATCTCACCAACATTATGTTGACTCCTTATTTTTAACATGTTTTAGGTTTGATACTCGAAGATCCCTTCGTGCTCATATAGGATTTGGACTTAGTTAATTGAAAGTCTTATATTGTTGTTTATGTCTTGTTTGCATTGTAATTATTTAATTGTCTTGTAATGTCCAATAAAAATGATATTTAATATTATTACAACTTATTTAGTTCCATGTGCTATGAACAATCGTTTCACATTCGTCCGCCTCAATGATTCCGCAGTCGGTCGGGGTGCGACACAACTCATCCCCACACTCTATGTAATAAACTACATACACACACTTAACACACTAACCTACACACGCAACCCTTTCACCTCCCTATCCTCTCCCTCTCCATCGGTCACCACCACTACACCATACCCCCCCCACCGAAACCACCACACCGCCACCACTCCACCGCCGACCGCCACTCCACCGCCGATCGCCACTCATTGCTGGAACCACCACAACCACCGGAACCACCACAACCATCGGAACCACCACCATCACCATTCATCACCACCATCCCCTCACCCCCATTATCAACCTTAACCGCCGAGACCACCACTGTAGGATCGGTGAAGGGGGTCAATTACAATACAACAACACAAAGAGGATATTAACCAAACTTAATCAAACAGTAAGACTGGATTAACCATAACAAGACACTAAGAACACAAGTAACATAAGAGACAGAACAAGAGAACACAAGTGTATGGTTTTCAAGAATGCAGTATATTGCTTTCTCAAGCTCTATTACAATTATTACAAAGCATAATAGAAAGATACAAGAACATGAGATACTTATACTACATCCTACAGCCGACTATACTTTGAAAGTCAGCTGGATACAATTGACTAGACACAAACAAAATCAATTGTAGAGTCAAAAGGCAGATTGCCTTTTGACTAGTGACTATGACATGCCATAGCTCACATCATTATCTATAACAAAAAGGATAAAGTACATGAAGTAGAAAGTTTCAGACTCAAGACCTCAATGTACATTTACCAAAAGCATGGACCTTTTCACCAACTCATGTAAGTTGGTGACCTTACAGAGATGCAGCGGAAAGATGTCCAGCTTTATGGAAAAGTACATCAGATAAAGCATGTGTCAAAAGTCTTCGGAAGAAATCTATCTTCATAAGTTGAAGCTTCGGAAGATTTTGTCTCTGAGGCTTCGGAAGACTTCATATTTGGCTTCAGAAGATATTGGTCTTGGCTTCGGAAGATTTCACACTTAGAATATTTATGTTGCATGTGTGAAACTTCCTAAGCATTCTTCTTCATAGCACTTATGCAACATGCAGGACAGACTTTGGATGTTTAGGTTGCATCAGCCTCTTCATTAATCCCTACAAACTCCCCCTAGGCTGATGCTACCAAAACAATTAGTAGAGTTTAGATATCAACAGTCCTCATTAGGATGATCACTATTCCTTTCTTCATAAGGTGATCAGGATCTTTCAGACTGTTAAAATGTCTTCTCATATCAAAGAGATCATGCAGAGGCAACTGAAACATATCTTGCCATGTGTAAATGTCTTTAGTGCCTTGATCTCTAATGACATGCCATCTTTCTGGATTTGTGGTGTATGTCCAAGACAAGATGGGTCTTCTTGATGTTAGAGGAGCTGTTTGAATTGGAGTTGATGTAGCATCCTCTGGCTGCACATCCTCAGGATGTTCTGACTCATCCTGGGGTTTAGAAGAGGGTGCAGTCTTCTTCTTCTTTGGCTTTGGTTTAGAAGGCATCCTCTTCTTTCTTTTTGTAGGTTTTAACTGAGAAGACTGGCTTGTAGTACCAGATTGATCTTTATTGTCTTTCTCAGTTGGGACTTCCTCTCTCTCAGGCTCAGAAGGAGAGGGAGGTTGACCCTGCTATGGATCAGAAGATGAAGCTTGTTAAGTTTCAACAGGAGGTCCAGGTTGTGTTGTCTCTGGTTGTTCAACCTTAACCTCTACTTCAGGTGGGGCTTGACTTGGAGTGGAGTGTAAGTCAATGAGCTCTCCACTTTTCATCTTCTGCTTGATCACCCTAATATGCTCATCTATAGTGGATAGAGGCATGGGGCCAAGTCTCCTTCCAGAGAATCCATATAGCTTTAAGAAGCTCATCATTCTTTGCCTGTCAGCAGACTTCTTCATGCTCTTTTGGATGATGGCTCTTGATTTTGTAGCTTCTTCCCTTAGCTTTTTCTTAGTTGCCTTTCTGTCCTTGACTATCTCAAGTTCAAGTTGTTTTAAGTACTCAAACTTAACATAGTCATAGGACAAGGGAAGAAGTGATTCTGCCTGATAGAGGCTTGTGGCATTCAAATAGTTGGTCATCTTGATTCTTTCTTCTTCTTTATCTATTTGAGGTTCTTGTTGAACCACATCCTCTTGTGCAGGACTTTCTTGAACTGGGGAGAGGGCAGGCACATGTCTGAACAATCTTTTCTTTCTTCTCTCTTCCTTTATTTATACTAGAAGCTCTGCATCTTCTGCCTCCTTCTTCTCCCTTGACCTTTCCAGGTCAACCAGTTCATTCAAATCATCTAAGGGAGAGATTGACACTGTCTATGTCATAGTTACTTGTCTGTAGATAATTTATCCTGACTGCCCTTAACTCATCATTCTGAGTATCTGGTCTGGGGGCAGCCCTGATAGCAGACTCCATGAGTCTTGAAGACTCAGCAGAGGAACTTTCTCCCAACCTTATTTTCCTCTCTCTCTCTCCTCCTCAATCTCCTCAGATGTCATCTTTCTTTTCCCTTTGTCACTCACAGACCTTTGTGACTCAAGGTGGAAGGAGCTTTGGCCTTCATTGCTTGATGCAGCTTCTGAGCTCTGGTCAGAGAGAGGTTGAGAAGCACCTTCACCAGTAGGTGTCTCAAAAGGGATGTGAATCCTTGCAGCAGTTGATGATGATGAGACAGGGCTCTAAGATTCTACCACTGGGCCTTCAGTCAAGGTTTCCCCTATGAAACTAATCTTAGGGTCTGGCTCAATATCCAGTTGACCGATGGCATTGCCTGATTGCCTAAGTCTCCTTGTGAATCTGAACTCTGCAGTGATCCTGTCTTGGATTCTTTGAGCCAGCCTGTCAGCTTGTCTTGATTTGCTTGGATTGACAAGTGGCATGTTGACTAGATCCAGACCTTCATAGTAGTTCAAAGTCTGAAAATTTAGGACTTCTTGCTATCCTTTAACTCTTATGATGATTAGGGCTTTCCTGATGCTATCATACCTCCACCCAATGATGTGATTGGAAGATGGTGAAGATGACATAGCCCTTGGTATCCCATCCTCAAACAGACTCTGTATGAAGGAGTCTGTGTAGTCCACATCAATGTGAATTTGAGGAGGTTGTTGAGAATGCGTAATTGCAAGTGAGGATGGTGAGTCCTCAATGTCCACTCTCTCTAAAGAACTCCTAGGTTCTGTAGCTATAATAACTTTCTCCTCCTTTTTGGTAGCATCACCCACTTGTATAGGTGAGCTGGAAGATAGGTCAATCACATCCACAGGTTCTTGTGTTCCTGGTTGAGCTCTTCTTAAGGGTCTCCAAGCTAGTTTTTCCTTAAGATATGAAATCTCAAGTTGTTGATCATTGATCCTATTATGTAAGGTAGTCACCTGAGATTCAAGGTGACTGACCTTTGAGACTAAATAGGTGCATGTTTTAGACAGTTTGTGCACCTTTAGTCTCAGATTCCCCTCATCTTCATCAGAAGAATCATTGGGGGATGGGATGATTGGACCAAAGCCCTCTCTCTCACCACCAGCTTCAGGTTATTGGCTGTTGGTTTTCCTCTGCTCACTGGCAGTCTCAGTTGAGATGATAGTGGGCTGATTTGCCATGGTTGAGGTGTTAATGATGTAATCACTTTCAGAAGTGAGAGCCTCTTCCATATGGACATCCTGAACAGGTTTAGAAGTATCCACCTCAGTAGTAGGTGACTGATGGGGGCTAGAAATAGGAGCCTTAGCAGCACTCATCTCTCTTTGAGTAGGGGTAAAGAAGAGAGACTCATTATACTCACTGAAATCTAGATCTTCATCAGTATAGAAATCAAGGTTGGGAATTGGTTGGTTGAGATCTATAGGCTGGGGATGGTAACTGTCCCCTGAAGGTTGATCACTTGAGTGTTGAGACTCAAAGTGATGGCTTAAGGCAGTTGGGCTAATGAGCTCATCAGGCTGATTATGAGGAACCTCAGCACTGATCCTTGAAGAGATGGGAGTGGTTTGCTCCTCAGGAGAAGTGGGAGCTCTAGTGTCCACTTCTGCCTGTAAGGGTGAGTGTATGGGGACCTCCTCAGACTGAATAATCTGAGCAGGGGTTCGTTTGGATTTTCTTTGGTAAGTGAGGGTAATTTGAGGCTGTGTGGGTGGTATGGAAACAGTAGGTACTAGCTTGTGTTGCTAGGTTGTCACCTTGAGCAATGAGCTCTAACATTTTTGGGACTAGGGCTGTTTTTACCCCAGAGAAGCCAACAGTGGGCTTTCTCAGTATTTTAAAGATGTCGGGCTTCATCTGTCCCAGTTTAAGAATGTTACTTGTTTCCCTTAACTGTGAGCCTAGTTCACAGTTAAGAATGTACTGGACATATCTAGGAAACATGTAATATTCAAAGGAGTCTAAGTTAGCAAGCAAGTTAGTATAAACAAATTAAGAATACCTGAACTTGACCCCCTGAATCATTCCATGGATGATGAAGGAGAGATCCTCAAGAATCTGGTCCCATCCACCATGCTTGTTTGACAAGCTGTGGATGACCATATGGAGCAGGAATCTCCACTGGTATGAGACCGTCCCTTTCCTAAAGGTCTTTACAGAGAAATCTCCCTCATATCCTATCTGCTCAAAGGAATGATTAACAGTTTCCTTTGTGAAGAACACCTCACCTTCTTCATCATCCAGCTGAAGATGTCTGTTGATGATGGCCGGAGTGATGAAGACTGTTCTCCCATGTATTGTGGCAGACAGTGCCTTCTCTCCATCCATGACAACCTCTTGGCAGGTTTTCCAAAATTCAAGCAGATGATCCTCATAGAGTGGAGGATCAATGGTTAAGGAGGTGAAGTAGTTGGACAAAGCTAAGAATCGACAATCCTCTGAGAAATGAGAATCTTTCTCAGAGCTTAACAGAGCAACCTGATTATGTTGCCTGTGTAGCTGCATGGTAAAGTTGGGATCAATTCTGTGAGCGAGATTGGCCATTGTGAGGTAGCTTAATGATGAAGAAAGAAGGAAGAAAGAAATTTCAGAGAGAAATTTGGGTTTTAGGTTTGGAGGTAGAACAAATGATAGAAAGAGGGGGAAATCGTTGGGTTTATATGTGAAAAGGATTTCAGATAAAGTTTAATGAAAGACGATAAACTTTGAAATCCGGATATCGGTCCCACCTCTGAAAAAGTAGTTTACTTTTGCTCAAAAAGTAGTTTTCTTGGAATTTAAAAAGCTTTCGAAGGTTAATCATCTTCGGAAGTTTTAATTAAAAAGCTTCCGAAGCTAAAATGACTTCGGAAGAATTTCCGGAGAGTTTTGAGAATTTTTCTTCGGAAGAGAAATTAAAACTTGATTGCTTTGTATATAAAAAAACAAAGCTTCCGAGAGTTAATTTTTCTTCGGAAGAAAATAATCCTTAAAAATGAATAAGTGTCTGAGACAAGTATTTAAGCTTCGGAAGATAGATTGAAAACCTCTTCCGAAGGTAAATTTATTAGACAGTTATGTGTTTTGAGGGCATGATTTGCTTCCGAAGTTAAAAGCATAACTTACGAAAGATCAAAAATTTTCAAAAATCTAAGGAAAGTTTTGAAAAAGATATTTTCATCCAAGGAAAACATGAGCTTATGAAAGTGATGAACTAGACAACTTAGGACACACATATTTTAAGAAATAATAAGAATTAGTTTTAAGAAAAACCTACTCAAAGTTGATCATCCCAATAGCTGATATTAGATATCTAATTCTCTATTCATCAAAAGCCTTTGTAAACAGATCAGTATATTGTTCATCTATGTGAACTTTGACTAGTTTAATTAATCCTTTTTCATGGTTATCTCTTATTAAATGATACCTGATATTGATGTGTTTGGTCCTTGAGTGCTGCACAGGATTCTCTGTGATTGAGATAGCACTGTTGTTGTCTATGTGAATGAGAGTCTCCTTGAAGTTTAACCCATAGTCCAGCATCTGATTCTGAATCCAAAGCACTTGAGCACAGCAGCTTGCAGCAGCAATGTATTCAGCTTTAGCAGTTCATGCAGAGACACATGATTATTTCTTGCATTGCCATGAGACAACCCTTCCACCAAGGAACTGACATCCCCCAGATGTAGATTTTGCAGTCATGTTGCAACCACCATAATCACTATCTGTATAAGCATACAGATTGAAGTCAGGATTCTTTGGTACCATAAACCAAGTGTTGAGGCACCTTTGAGGTATCTAAGAATCCTCTTGATAGTAATGAGGTGAGACATCTTGGGGTTGGCTTGATATCTTGCACAAATACATGTATCAAACATAATATCAGGCCTGCTAGCAGTAAGATACATAAGAGACCCAATCATAGCCTTGTATAAGTGTTCATCTACACACTCCCCCTCAAGATCAGGTCCAAAGGAATGGGTCCTGGCTATGGGTGTCTTAGCAATCTTACAGTCAGTCATGTTGAACCTCTTGAGTATGTCCTGAACATACTTTGACTGACTTATGAAGATGCCATCTTCAACTTGCTTCACTTGAATTCCTAGAAATAAATTGAGTTCCCCCATGGCACTCATTTCAAATCTTTCTTTCATCAGCTTCTCAAAGTCTTTGCAAAGCTTTGGATTAGTTGAACCAAAGATGATGTCATCCACACACACTTGAACTAGCAGAATGTCATTTCCCTGTCCTTTGATGAAAAGAGTTCCATCTATAGTACTTCTCCTGTATCCATGTTTACAAAGATACTCAGATAGTGTCTCATACCACTTCCTGGGTGCCTGATGCAGCCCATAAAGAGCTTTGTCAAGCTTGCATACATAATCAGGATGATCAGGATCTACAAAACCAGGTGGTTGTTTGACTTATACCTCTTCATCAATCACTCCTGTAACATCTTGTAATTTTGGGTTAATTTAAAGTTAGCCTTGTTAAATTCTTGCATGGGCTAATTGTGTTATTTATGAAACTTATGGGTTGCTTATGAATATTACCTTAATTGCTCTTTTAAATTTGTAAGGTTATAATGATTATATAATAATAATAATAACAACAAATTATAAGAGTAATAATAATTATGTTACTAATAACAATAATAATAATAATAATAATAATGATAATAATAATAATAAATTATAAGAGTAATAATAATTATGTTACTAATAACAATAATAATAATACTAATAAGAACATTAAAGGTGAAATGAAAATTTCTAAACTTGAAAATGTTTAAGCATTAAACTTAGTTTAAGTTCAAGGGGCCTCTTTGTCAATTTAGAAATTGTGAAAATAAAAGTTTGGGCACGAAATAACAACTTTAAAACTACAAGGACCATTTGTGCAAAACCAAATTAAACCTTTCCCCCCCTAAGATGTGTTTCCGGCCAGAAATCCGGCCGAGCTTCGGCGAGCTCCAGCGACGGCCAAATACTCAAAATTATTCATTTTCGAAACCCAAAACCGACCCAAATCGTTTCGTATACACGTTTCGAACTTGAATACACGATTAAATTGCATTTAAACATCGGTTTCGACCTTAATCAATCGCATAACCGAAATACATTAAAGCATATGGCCGTTCAAGCATTTACAAATCATAATAGTCCAATTAATCTAACCTAAACGGTCATTTATAAATCCATAATCGAATACAACACCCAATTGCACCTGAAACAAACAAAATCATCAAAACCCGTCGACCTCTTGCATCGTGACCCGCATCTATTCGAGCACTATCATCAGGGTTGCAAAACTCGAATTAAACAAAGGGCTTTTCATCTTAGTGATCAATTGAAGCTTTCTGTGAAACGAATTTGAGTTTCATCATCGATTGTAACCGGAACGAATCGCAACACAGTCGCGGCTGTTCTTCGAGTGTTCATCATCAAACCGTGCAAAATTCGGGTAATTGAACATACATACATGCTTGATTTCTGTTGGGGAACAAAATCCCTAACATTAATTCGATTAACAACTTTGATTTGGGGGTCAATTTGAATCCAATCGAAATAGGGTTCTTGGATTTGGGAGTGTTCGGTCGATTTAAGATAAAACAAATTGGAACCGGGTTATACCGCGGCTGAGAGCCTTGGTTCACCGGTTCACACTCCACATTCCAACTTAGAGGTCCCGGGTTCGAACCCGGGCACCCTCAACCTATTTTTTTAGGCTTTTTTAGCCTTTAAAAAAATATTGAAAATTTTCTGAAAATTATAAAAAGTAGTTTTGTAAACTTTATAAATTTTTAAAGTTATTCTATCATTTTTTACAATTACCTTAACAATTTTCTTATAAAAATAAAAATTTAACAAATATTTTTCTAGTTTAATCATGTAAAAATAAACTTTATATAATATTTTCTTTGAAATCATTTAATGATTATTTGGACACTAAACATTTTATATTTATAGATCAATCATGGCTACTATAGAAAATTATATATTTGATAAGTTAAAATTTTACAAAATTGTTATAAAGGCTTTTATTTCTTTAAAATTCTTTACATGATATTTGTCTTGAACTAAAACATATATATGATCTCTCTAATCAAAGTCATCAAATTAAAATCCTTAAATACCAAATTGAAATCCTAGTCTCGTTTAACCATTAAATATATTATTAAATTGTAACCTTGTAAGTATATAATTGTTTTAGGTGCATTGTGAAAGACCACGTTGAAACGTTGCTTATTATTATTCATATTAATCATCAAATATATATTATTTGATCATGTGAGTATTCTATACCCCTTTTTCCTATTTTCACACTTTGGGGTGAATCATGTTAACTTATACAATTGCACTTGTAAACTTATTTGAGACTTGTAAACTTATGGCATTTCACCTTGTAAATTGTGGTTAGTTGAACTTTCGTGGTTACCATGTTATGGCGTTATATGTACAATCATTAACTATTGCTAGCCCAGCGAAGTCATAGATCTATGGGCAAGACAAGCCTGCTTTGGTTGATCCAAGTGCACTTAGCTGATCGTATAATCTTGTAAACGTTTTAGACTTGTAAAACTTTGTCGAGGTTTGATTGTTGCACTGTTCATAACATCCCTAATCACTTTATTCACTAACTTATGACTGGGATTGCCATCTTTTATATATAATTTATGTATTTAAATCTATGGAATGCTCACCAACATTATTATTGACCCTTTTATTTTTAACATGTTTCAGGAAACGCCCAAGTTTGATACCTACTCTTTGAAGCTTGCACATCTAGGAATGGACCTAGATAAATAATGAAATAAGAAAGACTTGTTATCTTTTATGTTATGTTGTTTGTTACTTTGAGACTTAAGCTTGTAATGATACAATTGAGCGTCATGAATAATTACATTTGGGTTATTAATAGCGTTATGTGGCTGTGAACGATCTTAAATCTCACTCCTCGACGTTTCCGCCGTCAAGGTTGGGGTGTGACAACTCCATACAGAAGGCACACTTCACATCAAGCTGAAAGACCTTAAAGTTCTTGGATGCAGAAAATGCCAGGAATATCCTAACATCTTCTAATCTTGCTACTGGAGTAAAGACATTAGTGCAGTCAATCCCTTCTTCTTGTGTGTACCCTTGAACAACTAGTCTAGCTTTGTTCTTGATGATGATGCCTCTATCATCTTTCTTGTTCCTAAACACCCATTTGGTTCCAATGGTAGTCTTCCTATAAGTAAGAGGGCAAAGGTTCCAAACTTTTTGCCTTTTGAATTGAAGCAGCTCTTGTTGCATAGCTTCAACCCAACTTCCATCCTTTAGAGCCTCATCAACTTTCTTTGGCTCTATCTAGGATAGGAAACAAGAGTGAAGAGAAACATTTGCTTCATGAGTTTGTCCTCTTGTTCTTACCCCTGTGACAACATCTCAAATGATGTTTGTGGTGGGATAAGACTTGTGGATCCTAAGCTGAGGGATCACAGCAAGTTGCTGAGAAAGATCTAAATTAGAAAAATTTAGATCTGGCATAGATGTTTCTCCTACCACATCAGCACACTTTTCAAGAGAAACTTGATCCAAGCAGTGTGTGACATCATTGATGTTCTCATCTATGGTGTGGTTAGTAGAATCAAGAAATTCTTGATCACTGTTACCACCACCATTATTGTCTTCCACAATTGAGATGTTCTTATCTGGTTTTGGAGCCTCTGAGCTGGCATTTGAAGGCACCCCAGATGTATCAACTAAGTTTGTCATTGTAGTGCTGATAGAAACCTCATTAGTAGAAGTAGTTCCAACTGGAGCTGAATATGTGTGAGTTGAAGGTCTTCTTAGCTTAAATCTTGAATCAGGATCACCTGTAATTAAATTTTTTGCAGATCCTGAAACATTCTCATAAGATTTGTTAAAATAGTTGGTAACTAAATCAAGATCAAATAGCCAATCAGGACCAGAACCAACCACATAAGGTGTGTGTTCATTGAAAGTCACATTGGTTGACTCCTCAACAATTTTAGTTCTGAGATTGTATACTCTATAAGCCTTAGCTTGAGAAGAGTATCTAATAAAATGTCCATCATCTGATTTCTCAGCAAACTTGGCAATTTGATCCTTAGTATTCAAAATGATGCAAGGACATCCAAATGACCTGAGAAAACCAATGAAAGGTATCCTCTTATGCCAAAGTTCATAAGGAGTCTTTCCATGAGTCTTGACCACTAAAACTCTGTTCTACACATAGCAGGCAGTGTTGACTGCCTCTGCCCAGGAGGTGATGGGCAGCTTAGAGTCAGACAATATGGTTCTTGCAACTTCAATCAGTGTTTTGTTTCTCCTCTCAGCAACACCATTCTGCTGAGGAGTCCTGGGAGCACTGTATTGTCTTGTAATACCCTTTTCAACACAAAATGTATCAAGGTTTTGGTTTTAAATTCAGTTTCTTGATCACATCTTATGATCTTGACCTTGTGATCAGATTGATTCTCAATCTTTAAGATAAAATTCTTTAGAATCTCAGGAGTCTCATCTTTAGTTCTAAGGAAGAAGACCCAAGTGAATCTTGTAAAGTCATTTGTGATCACTAAACAATAAGAGGTCCTTCCTAGACTCATTACACTGATGGGGCTAAAGAGATCCATATGTAACAAGTGTAGGGGTGTAGTGATGGATTTCCTTTCCTTAGGCTTACGAGATACCTTATGTTGCTTCCCTTTCAGGCATGCAACACAATGGTCATCACTTGTAAACTCTTTCTTTGGTATTCTAGTTACCAAATCATTCTTAATTAATTAATTCATGTTCTTAAAGTTTACATGGCACATTCTTTATGCCATAGGAAAGACTCATCACTATTGGCTTTAGACAGAAAGCACAAAACTTCTCCAGAGTGAGATGTTTCTTGCAAATCCATCTTGTACATGTTCCTTTTCCTGGGGGCTCTAAGCAGGATATGCTCATGAGGAATTACCACACCAGGCTTGAGAATAATGCACTCATGCTCAGTAAAGAGCATGTTGTTGTTGGATTTTGTATGCCCAAGACACATAGAACATTGATGTGGTTAGTACGTTATGATCCAAGTTGGGTCATACCCAATAACAAGCTTAGCAAACACCAATTAACATTTAATTGATGATATGATCATGCAATTAAATAAATTCACCAATTTAGAAATTGGATATTCTAAATAAGTTGCATATGAGATTGAACAACCTATATGGATATTTTGTTCATGGATATTATTTGTAATGTTGTTTAAATTGGTTAAATAACATCAACTAATAGGAGTGTGTGTGTATAAGTTATATAATTAAAGGACTAATTACATAACTTATTCTAATTTAATTTACAAAATGAAAAGTGGATTTTGGGGGGAAAACCCTTAAAGGGTATGCATTTCGGCCGCCCCCCCCTTTAGCTGTGTTCTACTTTTGCTTCCATGAAGTCTTAGAACATTAGAACACACACACTCCATCTTCTTCCCTCTCTCACATGCAAGGACCACACAAACAAAAGGTACTCTCCTTTCTTGAAGAGATTCTCGGCTGGAAGTTGTTCCAGCAGCAACCTTTTGTTCGTTTTTGGGGCTGGAAGATGTTCCAGCAGCATCTTCTTGGTCGTTTTGGTGCTCAAATCCTAGCAAGAATGATGTACGCTTGATGCTTGTGGGTATGAATGCTTGAGGACATCTTTCCTTGATGTTTTGGCTGTTCAACAACATCATCTTCTTCACCCAAAATCATTTTCTGCAGCTTCACTAAAGGTAGCATGTATGGTTTGTTTTGGGTTGTTATATCTTGTTGATAGCTAGTTCAAACACATATATAAGATCCTATTTTCTTGGGTTTGTTGATGTTTTGTTATTAGCCTTAATTTTCAGATTACTAATGATAATTTTAAGGTATTATTCCACTGCGTTTTTAAGTTTAAGAGGTTAAACGACTTTGGTATGGTCCAACAAACCCAACAGTTATGACTTTGATCACAAAATTGGGATACACTCAGAAGATTGTACCCAAGCTCTTTGACAAAGTTTACCTTTTCAATGCTGAGCTTACCATTTGTGACCATGACCCTTCCTAAAATGTAACCACCTTCATCTTCTCCAAAAGCAACTGGTCCTCCATCAATCCTTTCAAAGTTATGGAGTAGTGACCTATTGCCTGTCATGTGCCTGGAGCAGCCACTATCAATGATCCAGAAATTCTTGTTTGTCTTCAGCTGTCCCTGCACAAAGAAAATTATTAGTTACATTTGGAAACCCAAGCCTTACTTGTTTTGGGCTCATTTACAGAAGGTAATGCAACAGTAATAGATCCTATTGTTTTACTAAGAGGATCTTGAGTTGTTGTTGATGGAGAATTTTCAATCACTTGGTCTTTCTTAGACTTCCACACCACCTTTGGAGTCTTGGACTTGACCTTCAAAACTTCGGAAGCTTTTGGAACTTCGAAAGTTTTGATGACTGAACCTTCGGAAGATTCTGCAGACACTGCAGCAGACTTCAGTGCTTCGGAAGAACTCCTTTCTTCCGAGACCAACTTCTCTTCCAAGGGTAATTTTCCACTTGCCTTCTTCTTAGATTTGGAGCTTTTGAAGGAAATAGGTTTTCCTTCCGAAGCTTGAATCTTCTTGGAACTCTTTGAAGTCTTTGTCTTGGTCACATGGACAGTACCTTTAGGATTATATGGACAATCCTTAGCAATGTGAGTGGCACTTTCACACATGACACACACTATTTTCTTCTTCACAAGAGTCTTCTGCTGGAAACAAGACTGTCTTTGGTCACATCCCTTCTCCACCTTCATCTTTGCAGATGCTGAGACAGTCCTTTTGGGCTGAGAACTGTTTTTGGAGTTTGATGGTCCAGACTGTGCAGCAGTGGTACATAGCAGATCAGTCTTCTTCTTGTTACTGAGATGAGTTGAACAAGAACCATAACTCTTAGCAGAAGAGTTTTGGTTGATGTCTTCAGTCCTTACTACTTCAAACCCTGCAGAGATGAAAACTTGTTTCTGCTTAGAGTCAAAAGTAGCCTTGATCTCTTGAGCCTTCCTTGCCTTTCTTTTGCTCTTTCTGATTAAGTTCTTTCTCATGGACTTGGTCATCACAGTCTTCTTCTTCTCCTTAGAAGGATAGTGGCCCTTCTTGGAATCCTTCTCTTCACTCTTCTTAGAGGAATTCTTCACTATCTCTTCTTTATCCTCTTCACTCATAGGATCTATAAGAGGAAGCTCATCTTCATAGGTTCCACACCTAGGAGGTCTTACAGACAAGATTGTGTGTGGAGGAGCTATCTCATTGGATCCCAGTCCCTGCCTGTTTTGATAACACACCTTGTTGTGCAGGGATGAGGATATCATGTTCTTGAAGGTCTCTTCTTCAAGAACACTATTTTCTATCCTAACTTTGTTGATCACAAGCTCAGCCTGGCACTCAGTTAGCTTGGTTATGAGATCTTTGATTTGAGTCCTAAAATTTGTGTGTTCATGTTTTAGAACTGAAATGGTTTTCTCTAGGTCCTCTATCTTCAATTTATAATCATTTTTAGATTTTCTAAAATCAGATTTTAAAATGTTTAAGGACTCAAGGTCAGATCTCATCTCCAAGTTATAGGACCTGTATCTATTGACTTTAACAATGCATTCAGGAGTAGAGAGATGTTCCAATACCTTGGCTTCATCATGATCTGCCATCAATGATTGGTTAGGAGAAGCATCTTCCACCTGAAAGCTGCAGTCAAAGCCCCCTTCTTCAACAGCAACAGCATCCTGCTGCTTTGACTTTTCATTCTGGAGAGCTTTGTCAGTGTAGTTTGGTTTGGACTGTGTTTGGCCACCATTTATTTTAGGTGCCTCTGGCAAAGTGGCCCATCAAGTTACAGTTGTAACACTTGACTTTGCCTTTGTCCAGGCCAAACTTTCCACTGATTGCATTGCTTGGAAACTTCCTTCCAGTCCTCTTGTAGAACGTCTTGGCTCTATGAGTGAGAAGAGCCATCTGCTGGACTATTTCCATGTATTCCAGATCATCTGGATGAATACAGTCCAGGTCTTCAAGAGTGAAAAGAGAGTTGCCACAACTTACATCAGAAGACACAAAAGCTTGAGAAGAGCTTGTCTCTTGGAATGGGCTTCTTTGAGTGTAGTTCTCCCTTGGTGTCTTTGTGAAGGTGATGAAAGGACCCTTTGGTGAGTTGTTAGGGTAGCATATAAGATGATGTTTGGGTTTTATGCTATCCCTTTCAACCACATGTAGAGCTGAACCCATTTGATTATTGAAGTTGCCAGATGAACCTTGCATGTTCATCTCTATCTAGTAGCCACTGAGAATCCTATATAACTATGTTAGAGTAAGAGTTTTGAGATTTTCAGTTCTCTTGATCACCACACAGTAGTGTGTCCACTACCTAGGAAGTGAGGACATGAACTTCCTTACAACGTCTCTGTTCTCAAGAGAAACTCCTCCATCCACAAGGGTATCCACAATCTCAACATACCTGAAGTATTGCTGAGTCATGGTTTCACCTGTTTTGAAGGTAAAGTTTTCAAATTGCTGCTTCAAGAGATCCTTCTTGTTCTCCTTGGCTTCAGAGGAACCCTCATACATCAGTTTCAGTGCATCCCACAGCTGCTTGGCTGTTTTACACTTCTTGAAACCTCTATACACAGAGTTTGGAAGGGCAGTTTGAAGGGATGTCATGGCTGTTTTACACTTCTTGAAACGTCTGTACACAGAGTTTGGAAGGGCAGTTTGAAGGGCTGTCATGGCTTTTCTGTCAATCTCTACTCTCTTCCTATCTTTATCAGAGTAGTTAGCCACATCCTTGGGGATCATACCTGCACCAGTAGCAGAAGGGGTGCTAGGTATGAAAGGTCCATTCTCAATAGAATCCCACATTCTTGAATCAAAAGACCTGATGAAACCTTCCATTCTCAAACACTAGATATCAAACTCATCAAGAGTGATCAGTGGGGACTTGTTCATGGTTCCATTTTTCATATCAGTCTTGGAAATGGTTGCCATTTGAAAAGTTTAGTATTTGTGTGTGTGAGGGATCTTAAGATGGTGAGATTTTATATCAAGAGCCTGGTAAGCTCTGATACCAATGCAGGACCAGTGAAGGGGCACAACAATACAAAGAGGAGATTAACCAAACTTAATCAAACAGTAAGACTGGATTAACCACAATAAGACACTAAGAACACAAGTAATATAAGAGACAGAACAAGAGAACGCAAGTGTATGGTTTTCAAGAATGCAGTATATTGCTTTCTCAAGTTCTATTACAAGTGTTATAAAGCATAATAGAAAGATATAAGAACATGAGATACTTATACTGTCACACCCCAACCTTGACGGCGGAAACGTCGAGGAGTGAGAGTTAAGATCGTTCATAGCCACATAACGCTATTAATAATCCAAATATATTTCACACATAAGTTTCATTTGTCACATTACAAATATAAGTCTCAAAGGATATAAAAAACATAACGTAAAATGTAACAATTCATTCTAATTTATTATTAATCTAGGTCCATTCCTAGATGTACAAGCTTCAATGTGTAGATAATCAAACTTGGGCATTTCCTGAAACATGTTAAAAATAAAGGGTCAAAAATAATGTTGGTGAGCATTCCATAGTTTTAAATACATAGATTATATAAAAGATGGCAATTCAAGTCATAAATTAGTGGATAAAGTGATTAGGGATGTTATGATCAATGCAACAATCAAACCTCGACAAAGTTTTACAAGTCTCAAACGTTTACAAGTTTATACGATCAGCTAAGTGTACTTGGATTAACCAAGACAGGCTTGTCTTGCCCATAGATCTATGACTTCGCTGGGCTAGCAATAGTTAATGATTGTACATATAACGCCATAATATGGTAACCACAAAAGTTCAACTAACCACAACTTTTCATGATGAATTGCCATAAAGATTACAAGTCTCAAATAAGTTTACAAGTGCAATGATAATAAGTTAACATGTTTCACCCCAAAGTGTGAAAATAAGCAAAAAGGGGTATGGAAATACTCACATGATCAAATAATATATATTTGATGATTAGTATGAATAAATATAAGCAACGGTTCAACGTAGTCTTTCACAATGCACCTAAAACAAATATATTTACAACGTTAAAGTTTAATTGTAATAAGTTTAGCGAATTTACGTGAACTAAAGTTCAATTTGATGTTTAAGGCTTTGTCAAGTATATTTAACAAATGGATATCAATTATATTTTCTTGGGAACAATATATTTATATTTTATATAAAGATGTGAAATAAGAGTAACATTTATTATAACGTTTGTAATAAAAATAAAGTCTTATTGCTAAATAAAATAAGCACGTTTTAAACAATAATTTATACTTGTTTTTTAAACAAATAATGTTTTAATAAGTTAAACAATATTTAAAATCTATTTTACCAAAAATTGCACTAGTTATATCATTTGTTAAAAATAATTAATAATTATATTAAAATAAATTTCAAGAAAATTAGCTAGATGATTTTAAAAATATTTGGAGTTTATAAAAGTTATTTTTATAATTATTATAAATTTTTCATAACTATTTTAAGGCCAAAAAGCCTTTTTAAAAAAAAAGATGAGGCTGCCCGGGTTCGAACCCGGGACCTCATGGATGTGGGGGGAAATCTTAACCAGTTAACCAGAGGGCAGTTGCCGTGCTAAACTCCGGTTTTAAAACTTTAAAAACACAAAATGTTGAAGAAACTCAAATCGTATAAACCCTAGTTTCTTCAACCCCCAAATTGAAGTCGATTTATTGCTATTAATCAGATTAACCATAGGGCTTTTGATCCCTATGTGTAATCGAGCACGATGGTGTATTAAACTTACTTGATTGCATCCGAATTGGAGTGTTTACGCCCGATAAGATTTGGTCCTATTTCGCGATGAACAGGGGCCTTGATTTTAATAATTTAGTTGTATTTCAAGCAATTGAGTGTATAAGGAGTTTAAAGGGATCGAAGAGAGTATTTTCCCTCTGTTATATAGGTTTGATTCATACGTTAAGGTGCCGGTTGAGCTTTGTTTTTAATTCGATTGCCACGGTTATGATTAGGTGTGTTAATGGATGATTTACTCGAATTAAACCAAGCATTAAGCTTGATAATGATTAACCGAACGTTATTGTACGTTTAATTTGATTGTTCGACTTAAGGTAGGTGTTGATCGGTCTTAAACCGATCGAAACATTGATTTCGATTAGAACCCATTAAATCCGAGTGTTTATGGTCCAATAGAACGTGGGTTCGAGTTTTAAAATGCTTTCCCAAGTCATTTGGCGTTATTTTGGGTCGAAAATATGAAACATTCCCATGTATTGGGGTTCACCGGCGCCGCGCCGGAGCTGTGCCGGCCGGCCGCCGGAAAAACGCGAGAGAGAGGGGGGGAAAGAAACAAACTTTGCTTTGTTACAACTTTGGCCCCTGTAGTTTTTACTTTTTGTTATTTCATGCAAAAACCTTTTATTTAATGTTTACAAAATGACAATAAGGCCCCCTTAACTTCTTAAATCCAAGTTATAACCATCTCTTAACTTTAATAACTTTTACAATTATTATTAATATTGTTATTATTATTATTATTATTATTATTATTATTATTATTATTATTATTATTATAACTTGCTATTATTTTTAGTATTATTAATAACATAGTTATTACTCTTATAAATGGTTATTATTGTTATTGATATTTTTTTTTGATTATTATCATGTTCAATTTAATAGATAAACTATAACCTTTTTACATTAAAGAATTAAAGACTAACTAATAAATAAGCACAAGTAGCCACAAGTTTCATGAAAAGCATTACTAGTCCCTACAAGAATAAATGAGGTTAACTATTAGTTAACCAAAAATACAAGATGTTACATATACTACATCCTACAGCCGACTATACTCTGAAAGCCAGCTGGATACAATTGACTAGACACAAACAAAATCAATTGTAGAGTCAAAAGGTAGATTGCCTTTTGACTAGTGACTATGACGTGTCATAGCTCACATCCTTATCTATAACAAAAAGGATAAAGTACATGAAGTAGAAAGTTTTAGACTCAAGACCTCAATGTACCGTTACCAGAAGCATGGATCTTTTCACCAACTCATGTAAGTTGGTGACCTTACAAAGATGCAGCGGAAAGGTGTCCAGCTTTATGGAAAAGTACATCAGATAAAGCATGTGTCAAAAGTCTTCGGAAGAAATCTGTCTTCATAAGTTGAAGCTTCGGAAGACTTTGTCTCTGAGGCTTCGGAAGACTTTATATTTGGCTTCGGAAGATATTGGTCTTGGTTTCAAAAGATTTCACACTTAGAATATTTATGTTGCATGTGTGAAACTTCCTAAGCATTCTTCTTCATAGCACTTGTGCAGCATGCAGGACAAACTTTGGATGTTTAGGTTGCATCAGCCTCTTCATTAATCTCTACAACCACCATCTTAAGAAAACTACATTTTCGTTCTTGGAGTAAAAAACAAGAGGGTTTCTCAAGCAAAGTTGGGTTTAGGGCTTGAAGGTGAATCCGAGTCTCGAAAGATCGTGAGCTAATGCTAGAAACCGTGGGTTTAGGCTTGAGGTATAATTATTTGGATTAATTTGTGTATATATGTTCTTGCATGGTTGATCAAGATGAAAATATTGATGATTTGGTTCACTCGATTAAATGTTTTTGGAAAAGTTGGCATGATGATGAAAAAGGATTTTGATTTGGATTATAATCTGAAAATTTGATGTTGTTGTAGTTATTAGATGATAAATCCTATTATTGTATGATGTTGGGTTATGAGAATGTAGTAGGATAAATATACATGGTTATGAATGTAGCTTTAGGTTAAAAAGTTTATGGATTATGGTTCACAAGGATTATTAGTTAGAACATGGACAAATGGGCAATAGTAATATTTAATAACTCTTGGATGATTAAGATTTTAGATGCAAATAAAAAGATATCAAGACTAGGAAAAGATGGATTATATGTTGAACATGACGTTTTTGAAAAAAAAAACGACTAAGTTAAAACGTGTTGAGAAGGACTATAAACAAAAGACTTGGTAAAATCAAAATAGAGAACTTGGAGATTAAAGGACAACGGAACGTTATAAAAGATATAGATACGACGACTAAAAATGACGCTGTTAAATACCCTTTGCAAAACAAATATTATTTCATGAATAGTTTGTATTATTAAAAGTAAATATAAATGGATATATATTTTTGAAACACTAAACGCAAATTAAAGCATTGTAAAACTTATCAATACAAAAATACAAAAATAATATTAATTAATCAAAAGTATATAAAAAGTATATTTATGAATCAAATTTATATATCTTTAAATTATTTTACAAAGGAAAATATTATATTTTGAAATAAATTTTTTAATTAAAATCTTGTATAAAATCAATGAAAAACCGATAGGTAACTAATTAGAATTTCATAATCTAATTAGTTATTCAAAGAAATTGAAATAGTATTTATAAGAAATAATAGAAGAAAACTAAGATATTATTAGATGTTAGTAAGTTTAATTATTAATGTTAAACGATATATTAGGAAAATGTCTAATAAATGATAAGCCTTTTTAAAATGAAATGATTTTTCTTATAAACATCTTCAGACGGTTCAAAAAGACGTTTTTATCAACAAAACTCAAATAAGTTGGGTGAACAACATTTTGAGCAAAATTGCCATTAAAGAAAGTGTTTCACATCTAGGATAGTGATTAAACCGGTGCGAGACGTTTAAAAACCAGAGATTTGAACCAATAAAGATGAGTACTTCGGCCCCATTTAAAGTATTGTTTCATTTAAATTGTTTTGGGGGGAAAGCATGTATATCGATTAATTGTTTTTATGTATATGATGGGTAAAAGAGTATAATATATGTTACGGAGGATACTATTGGATTCTAAATTTCCTCATAATCATTAACCTCGGGGGTGAGGTCGTAGACTATATTGGTAGATTTATCGGGTTAGAAGGGCCCGCTCTAGCGACCAGTCGTGCTGGTCAGGTTGTAGCGATGGATTTTATATGTCTGGATAGTTGTGGGGCAACGATGTGTTTCTTGACTTGATTATGGACTTATGACCTGAATTAATCATAGTACCTAGCTAGTCTATGTTGAGTATATTATCTCGCTACATCATAACGGTTTGAAAAACTTATTTGTCATATAAATTATGAAAACCCGAATGCTTACCAACTTATTATTTACTAGTATTTTCTCATGCCTTTCAAGGTTATAGGTATATTTGATTCGGGAATGATGAAATTGTGTCTTTGAAAAATACAAACGTTTTTATGTTGACTATTTTAAATCCTTAATGATAAACTTGTTGTTTTGAAATCTAAATTTGATAATGTAATATGTTTAAATAATTTGTCATGTGAAGATAGTCAACTCATTAAATATAAACATTTGACTACGACCGTTGGAATAACTTCAACTTCCATTACCACCACGTCACGCAACCTTCCGCTACGATTTTCGGAGTGTGACACCCTCTTTCATATTCATTTTTACTAGTGAGTTGGATAATTATAATAATCCCCCAGAAAGTTGCAAGTTATATATAGAACATATCTTTTTCAAAAGCGATCGCAGAATCAAGAGTGCAGAATCAAGAGTGGTGTTCGAATTTTATTATCAATCTAATAATCAAGAATGGTATACAACTTAGACAACATTGAAATAAAAGAGTGTGCTATTTTAGATTTGTGTTATTATAGATTATGTGTTGTCTTTTAGGTGCATGTGCTGCATTTATATAAGTTTTAATGTTTTTAATGCTTATTTGGTATTATTAAGTGTCATTTTTTGACATTTTGATGTCTTAGTTTTATTAAGTGCTACTTTTATGAAAGTAGCATCGTGTATATTTATTAAGTGATATATTTGAGTTTTATAATGTTATTTTTTAAAATATAATAATATTATACACAATAAAAAAATATTTGACTTTATAATATACTTCAAAAAAAAGTAAAGTGTATAACAATTATTTTAGTTTAAAATTTTGATGGAAGTAATTAGTTATTAAAAAAAGTCAACATATTAAAGATTTTAGCAAACTGCTAAATCTGGATATTATATTTATTCTTTTAGCAACATATATTACTAATTTACACTTTTCTTAATTAACTATTAGGCTAATTGAATATTAATGACGTGTCATTAATTTTAACCCTTAACCTATTTAATCAACGCTCCAGATCTGTTCTTGTGGTTTTTAAATAGCATGGTTTATATCAGAACCATATGCAGGATCGATTTTTATACTTAACACAAATATTTTTCACAAACTCACTAACAAACGCTCAAAAAGCAGAGTTCTTCTAAGAGTTGATTATAATATACCAAGTAACACAAGGAAAACACAAGAGAATAATTTTCAAGATACTTGTTTATATTACTTCTCAACTCAAAGTTTACAAGACTCTTACAAACTTACTACAAGAGTTACAATGAGAAACTATATATACTACTATCTACAGCCGGATATACTTTGATACCAGCTAGATTCCTCTAACTAAAGCAAATACTACAAAGCTCTAGTTAAGGTATCTTAGATAATATCTTATCTAAGATATGATAGTCATGACATGTCCATGACTTAACTTTTTTCACCAACTAAAGTTGGCAACTTATACTAACATATAAAGGTGAACAATGAAATAAAGTATGGTCAACTACATGGCGTTTTGGGAAAATGCCATAAAGTATCAGAGGTCTCTAGCGGAGTGTCAGAGACCATACTTATGTCCACTGGTTCATAGCAGCATCTTCCAAAGGTTAATTGGCTTTGGAAGAACAAGTTCTTCCAAAGCCTTTTATACTTCGGAAGATATTGCTTCTTCCGTGGCTTGGGGACTTCTACTTCGAAAGTCATTGTCTTTGAATTCTTCTAAGTCTTGAACTTCGGAAGAGAAGACTTTGTCTTCTGAAGTTGGAGCTTTTCCTTCGGAAGTTGATATTGAACTTTGTCTTCGGAAGAACTCCATTTCCTTCAAAAGTTCCACACTTAGCTTCGGAAGTCCGTATAAGTTGCACCAAAATAGTCTAAGTGTTTAGTTTTGGTTGCACCAGCCTTTCTAGATCCAACAAAACTCCCCCTAGGCTGATACTACCAAAACCTCACTTGCTTCTACTTCTCAAGACTTTCTACACAAAGGGACAAGAGATATTTATCTGTTTCTTTGTTATATCCGGAGGTTGTGCTGAGAAGTCTGTGCAAATCATCAGTGGATAGGAGATCCATTCTATCACTCCTATTGACATGCACCCTTTGTTGTGCCCCTCTAAAGAGAGTTAGTTGATGAGAGTTATAGTCATACTCCCATCTAAAAATGGATTCAAGTTTAGGATTTACATCCATTTGAAGAAAGGCTTTGCCTTTGGATGTTGATCCCTCCTCTCCTCCTCCTCTTTTAGTTTTAACTCCTCTTCAATCCTGGTTCTAGCTATTAGCCTAGCCAGGTGAAGGCTGCTCAGATGATTTCTGATGTGGCCAGCTACCTTAGAGTTTGAGGGGTTCGAGAATAGCTTCTCTGCTAACTCAGCAATATCAAATCTGCTCAAGTGTAGGAGAGATGAGGCATTAAGCATGTTCAGCTCGCCATTCTTTCTCTCAACAACAAAGTTGTGAGAAGAGTCTTTAAACCTCCACTGGACAATCTTCTTTCTTGGCATGAGGGGTTTGCTAAGTACTTTGTCCCCCTTCTTGGTATCCAGCAAAGTCACCAGCTTCCTTCTTAGTTTCTTCTCTTCCTCATTTAGTGAATCAGAGTTGAGGCCAAGGAGTTTAACAGCCTGGTCCAATGTTCCTCTAGGTAGATCAAGGAATTATTCTCTTGTGAGGGAACATGAGGATCCATCAGTATAAGTTAGCTTGACAGAATCCTCCTCACAAGAGATGTCACTCAAAGTTATGCATTTGTTGAGCTTCATCTTGATTTCCTTAAACTTCTTTAAGGAGAGATGTTTAGAAGGCTAAAGAGATAGTCTAGATGGTTGTTGAGTAGGTTGAGGTGTTTGGGTTCTGGGTAGTGTTTTTGGTTGAAGGATAATAAGTTGAGGAGGTTGTGGTGATGAGATAGGTATGGTGGTTGGTGTAGGTTCAGGGGTGTAAGTTTTCGGAAATGGGCCTAGTTTTGATAGGGAAAGGAGAGGGGAAAGGTTCAAGTTAAGGTTGGGGTTGAGTTTGGGTTTTAGGTTGGGGTTGAGGTGTTGGTTTGAAGATCATCCCATGTCCCCTTCTATATATCTCTTTCCTTTTCCCCAAGCAAATGTCAGCCTTGATGTCACTGACATATCGCTGGAGAGTCTTTTCAGACATGGGTCCCACCTGCCTACCAAAGAAGCATGAGCCCGAAGATAATCCTTCATCCAGGCCTTCTCACCTATCTTCTTGGTGGCAGTGACCCCAGCTTCACTTTTTCTTCTTCTCCCTCATCTTCTATCTTGCAACATTCTTTCTCTCTTTCTCCAGTTGATCCTGCTCTTTGTTGAAGAGCCATAGGATTGTGTCATTATCATCTGGATATAGTTCTTGAAGAGAGAAACCCCTAGAGGTTAGGAAAGATATCTTTTCCCTCCTGAGCTGCAGATCAGCTTCCCTCTTCTTCCTTTCTCTTTCCTCCTCTAAGGCCAACCTTGCTGCTTCCTCCCTTCGTTCAATTTGTAGCATGGTTGCCTTTTCTAACTCTACTAACTCCTCTAGTGGTAGTAGGAGTATATCTTCACTGATAGCTCCAAGCTTGATACGCTTGTCAATGATCTCCACCCTTTTCTTGTTGATTGCCTCCTGGTTGGCTGTAGCTGCTTTGGAACTGGTAGCTAGCAACTTTCCAATTAGAAGTCTACCTTTTCTTTTGAGTTTCTCAATCCTCTCCTCCTCCTGAATCTCTTTCGTATCATCTTCTTCTTGCCTTTATCATCTTTGAAAGTGCTAGACTTTGGTGGTTCTTGGATGGAGGGTTTAGGTTGAGCCATGGTGGATGGAGATAGTGAAGTTGTCTGAGCTAGGGGTCAGTTGAGAAAGTCCTCACTATTCACCTCAGATGCCAGCTCTAGAATTGCATCTGTGATGATTAGATTCTCGGACAAGGAGAACAGACTTTCCACAGCTTCCATCTCAGCTTCAGAAGATTTAACTTGTTCTTTCGAGGCTTTGACTTCAGCTTCAGAAGTTTGAGGGAATGCCCTATCTGTCCCAACTATTTCAGTTGCTTGGCCATCAGTCCTCATTTCCCCTCGAAATAAATCTCAGGTTCCATTTGTATCTTAGGTTGACCAACTTCTTCCACAGTAGTAGATGGTGCACTTAACCTCTGAAGCTCTTTAGCTCCAAAGTATATCATAGCCGCATCAGGGCTAGGCTGATCTACATAAGATCTTAATAGGAACTTGGAGAAGATACTGTTGAGATCTTTGAGCATCCTTGGGTCCATTTTCAGGACAATTTAGGGAGGATTAGGAATGACAGTTGTAATGGGAGCCGAATATCTAGCAGACAGGGAAGATAAAGCTTGGCTTAGTGGTTCCTCTGTTGTTTGTCTCTGAACACTGTCCCCATTTTTAGTAGAATCATCTTGAGAACTAAATGAGCTAAAGGAAGATGTCAATAAGATATGATTTGGTACATGACTAACAGATCTCTCAATCTGTTTCTCAGCTAGTTGAGCCTTGAGATTTTCAATCTTAAGTTGCTGAGTGGCAGACCTATCCTTTAATGTCTTAACCTTTGATTCAAGATTTGAGACTTTAGAAAGTAGGTCCTGAATGATGAGTTGCATACTTCCCTCATCTTCTTTTGAAGAATCACTAGGAGATGAGGTAACATACCGTGTATCCAATTAGTTTTTTTCAGTAGTGGTAGCTGAATCTACATGAGTCCCTTCCACATCCGTGAGACTCATCTCAGTTGGTTTTAACTGATGTGGGCTAGAGATAAGAGGTCCCTCTAGGCTTTGTTGATCCGTTAGAGGGTGTTGTGGATCAGCTTCATTGCCATGAAGAGACGTAATCTCCTCATCAGTTCTGAATAAAAGGTTAGTAAAGGATAGGGAAGTGAAGACTAGTGACCCATGACTTTGATCAATGCTTAGTGGCATTGAGCCTTTGGTGGGGCTGTCCCTTTTGGTTTCTCAGGAGAGTGTTAGGACTCTTCCTGAGGGCTAGCAGCTTGGGTTTGGGGCTTAGGGAATTTAGACTGAGGAGGCTCAAATCCCATATTGAGGTCAAATAAGAAGGATGGGGAGACCTTTGACTGAGTGGGAGCCCATGGTTCCATTCTAGTCTTTTTGGTTTGAATCTGAGGGGCTTGCTCAATCAGAGTAGACTGAGTAAGGGTTCGTTTGCGTCTCTGATATGTGTGTTTGATGGGGTGAGCAGGAAGATTTGGCAAAATAAGGGTAGTTGCTGGTGTGGGTTTATCACTTGTGGGGTGAACATGGATGTCATTTGAGGGACATGTAGAGTAGCTGCACAGACAAGCTTACTCTGGTCCAACTCATAGTTGATTATATATTGAAGAAATCTAGGATACATAAAGAATGTGTCCTTTTGGAGGTTTACTAGAAGGTTAGTCAGCACAAATCTTGAGTAGTTGAAGCAGAGGCATTTCACTAATCCATGAACTAGGCAGCCCAGTTCATATGGGATTTGATCTCATCCCCCAGATTTGTTTGACAAACAATGAAGAACAACATGAAGTAGGAACTTCGAGTTATAAGAAAAAATGAACTTATAGACTGTAGACTTATTCACAGCTCCACCATATCCCATCTGAAAATAGGTGTCATCAAGGTTTGATTTGGGGAACTCGGTAGGAGCGCCTTCATCATGGAGCTCCAGATGCTCCCGGATGACCTATTCAGTAATGACCAACTCCTGCCCAGAAATACTCGTCCGAATAACCCTAACTCCATTCTAGGAGTACTATCTAACCTTTACCCCAGAAATCTTCCATGTGGTTCAAGTAAACAGTAGGGTTCACAGTTAGAGTAGTGAAGTAAGTAGATTGGGTAAGAAAAAAGATGATGTCTAAGAAGTCAGCATCCTTGATAGAGTCAAGGAATGCGACTTGGTTGTGTTGAGGGTTGAGTGCCATTGTAAGAAAGGAAATGATGAAACAAGTTTGAGCATGGTGAATTTGGGGTGAAGGAGGCTTTGGACACTAAATTTGATAAAAAGATTTAAGTGAAGGGTCGGGATTATTTAAATGGTGAAATGGCAGTTTTTTGGGGTTGTGGATAAGGTGAAAAGATGGTTTGGGGTAAGATGTGACAGTGGCGGTAAGGTTAAAAACCATTTAAAAAGTTCGAACATCATTAAGAGAATCTTTACTTTTTACTGTGTGGGGCCCAAAGATTTTTGTTACAAAGCAAAGTCTTCCTCCGAAGATAAAAGTATTTTTGAAGGATTTTCTCTTCTTAAGCCAAAACTTACTTCCAAAGGTAAATAAATTTACTTCCGAGAGTAAGAAGGTCTTTCGAATGGAGAGCTTTGTATGCTTCGGAACTAGATCTGATACTCAATCAATCGCTTCTTCCAAGACTTAAAACTCTATCGAAAAGAAATTTCTTTTGGAGAAATTCAGCTTCAGAAGATATGAAACAAATCTTCCGAAGGTTAATTTCTCTTCGGAAAAACCCATACTTAGAAATTTAACCTATTGTAACAGGGCTTAGATTGTTTTGACACATGACATTGCATATTTCTAAAAGGTTTTTAGAGTAATTAATGTTTATCATCCCAATAGCTGTAATAAGATACTTAAATCTTTGTTCATCAAAAGCCTTAGTGAACAAATCAACATATTGTTCATTTGAGTCGACTTTGATTAATTTGATCATATTTTTCTCATTAATATCTCTAATGAAATGGTATCTAATATCAATATGCTTTGTTTTGGAGTGCTTCACAGGATTTTTAGTGATGGAGATAGCACTGTTGTTATCAATGTGGATAGGAGTGCTCATGAAGTTGTATCCATAGTCTAGCATCAGGTTTTGAATCCATAGCAGTTGAGCACAACAACTTGCAGCAGCAATATATTCAGCTTCAGCAGTAGATGTAAAGACAAAGGATTGTTTCTTACAATGCCATAAGATGATCCTTCCACCAAAAAATTGACATCCTCCTGATGTGGATTTCTTGTTAATGTTGTAGCCATCATAGTCACTATCTGAGTAGCCATAAAGATTGAAGTTGGAGTTTCTAGCATACCAGAGACCAAGGTTTGGTGCTCCTTTGAGGTATCTAAGAAATCTCTTGGCAGCAACTAGGTGAGACACCTTTGGAGCAGCCTGATATCTTGCATAGATGCATGTATCAAACATGAGATAAGGTCTACTTGCTATGAGATACATCAGAGAACCGATGATTATCTTATACTGATGTTGATCAGTATCCTCTCCCTTAGAGTTAGGACAAAGGTCATGGTTTCTAGGTATGGGTGTCTTGGTTGGCTTACAATCCTTCATATCAAATCTCTCTAACATATCAGAGACATACTTAGATTGATTGATAAAGAACCCTTTCTTCATTTGTTTCACCTGAATTCCAAGGAAAAAGTCCATTTTTTCCATGGAACTCATCTCAAACTTCTTCTTCATAATGCTCTCAAAGTCTTTACACATTTGGTCATTTGAAGAACCAAACATGATATCATCAACATAGACCTGAACGAGCAATATGTTTTTACCAGATTTCTTAATAAAAAGAGTTTTATCAATGGTTCCTATAGTGTAACCATTCTTCAGGAGTAACTGAGACAAAGTCTCATACCACAGCCTAGGTGCCTGGTGCAACCTATAAAGAGCTTTATCCAGTTTGCACACATAGTTAGGGTGTTATGGGTATTCAAATCCTGGAGGTTGGCACACATAGACCTCCCTATCTAATTTCCATATAGAAAGGCACACGTGACATCAAGTTGATAGACAGTAAAGTTTTTGGTTGAAGCATAAGCAAGGAAGATTCTAACTGCCTCAAGTCTTGCAACAGGTGCAAAGACATAAGTATAATCGATTCCTTCCTCTTGGGTGTATCCTTGAACAACCAGTCTAGCTTTGTTATTGATGATCAAGCCTCTATCATCTCTGTTGTTCCTGAAAACCTATTTGGTGCCTATAGGTACTTGACTAGATGGTAGCGAGCAAAGGTTCCAAACCTTTTGTCTCTTGAATTAAAGCAATTCCTCTTGCATTAACTCAACTGAGCTACTATCCTTTAAGGCTTCTTATACTTTCTTGGGTTCCATCTGAGACAAGAAGCATGAGTACAGGCTAACATTCCCATGATGAGTTTGTCCTCTTGTTCTCACGCCTTCAGAGACATCTGCTATGATGTTTTTAGTTGGATGAGTGTTGTGAATCCTTAATCTAGAAATCACTTCCAGCTGCAATGATAAATCCAAGTTCGACATATTTTGCTCAGGAACATGAACACTTGGTCCAGCTGTTGTTTCAATGTCATTCAATGAGTACTGTTTGAATGAAAAAAAAACATCATCATTAATGATTGGCTGAGAAGCAACATTAACAGTTGCATGTTCCTTCAGAATACTGCTTCTATCCATCGGGTATTGTTTAGTGTCACTAGAAGGAACACTAGTTGAAACTTCACTATCTCTTGAATGAGTCATGCTACTTGATCTTAAGATAGTTGGAGCTGGATCTTCAGTCACTCTTGGAGAATTTGAATAGGGTCTGGACAACTCAAACAGTTGATCATGATCATTTTGAGGACCTGCTCTAAATGAAACATTCTCACAAGATGAATTAGAATAGTTGGGAAACAATTCTAAGTCAAAAATGTAATCAGGGCCATTCCTCCTAACACAAGGAATGTGCTCATTGACAAAAATGTTGGATGATTCCTCAAATTGTTGATTTTTGATGTTGTAAACTCCATAAGCAATAGAGTTGGATGATTATTCAACAAAAATAGCATCATCCGACTTCTCAGAAAATTTTTCAAAGTTGTCTTTTATATTAAGTATGGTACACCAGCTGCAAAAGGACCTTAGAAAGCCAATGAACGGTGGCCTCTTGATCCATAGCTCATAAAGGGTTTTTCCGTGTGGCTTAACTATAATAACTCTGTTATGCACATAGCATGCAATGCTAACTGCCTCTGCCCAAAAAGTAAGAGGTAGCTTTGAATCAGCTAACATAGTTCGAGCAACCTCAATAAGTGTCATGTTCCCCCTCTCAGCAACACCGTTTTGTTTAGGAATTCTAGGAGCACTATATTGTCTGGCAATCCCTTTTGAGTTATAGAATGAGATAAGAATTTGATTCTAAAACTCAGTCCCTTGATCTTCTAATTATTTTTATCTTGTGATAAATTTGATTTTCTATTTTAAGAATAAAAGATTTTAACGTTTCAGCAATTTCATCCTTAGTTCTTAAAAAGAATACCCATGTAAATCTTGTAAAATCATCAACTATCACAAGGCAATATGATTTCCTTCCAATGCTCATTATAATTTTTGGACCAAAGAGATACATGTGCAATAAGTGTAATGGGGTGGTGATGGAGTTAACAACTTTGGATTTATGAGATGCCCTGTGTTGCTTTCCTTTCAGACAAGTAACACAGTTATCTTTGCAGAAAAAATTTTTTAGGCAAACCATGTACCAAATTGTTTTTAACCAATTTATTCATGGTTTTAAAATTGACATGACACATTCGTTTATGCCATAGTGTTGACTCATCGCCATCAGCTTTGGAAAGAAAGCATGATACGTCTCCCAGTGGGAAAGCATAGTTCATATCCAGCTTGTACATATCTCTTTTTCTAGGAGATCTAAGAAGCACCAATTCTGGAGGAATGGTCATCCAGGTTTGAGGATAATGCACTCATGTTCTGTAAAAAATATTTGGTGCTTTTGATCACAGAATTAAGAAACACTCAAAAGATTGTGTTCAAGTTGTTTGAAAAAGTGTACTTTGTCAACCTTTAACCTGTTGTTGGATACACTCCCTCTGCCAGAAATGTATCCTCCAGTCTCATCTCTAAACTGAACAGGACCTCCATCAAAATGTTGAAATTATTGAAGGGAAGATTTGTTCCTAGTCATGTGCCTGGAGCATCCATTATCTACAATCCACACATTATTGTTCTTGTCGTATGGATGTCCCTACACATAAGGTGAAAAAGTTAGTTTTTATTGGAAACCCAAGGCTTGTTGGTTATGTGCTCTTCAAATGAGGATTTTATTGAACCGAAATTTATGCATGGGGGTTCAATAAGTGATTGTGAAGAGGATGTTTTGGCTGCAACATCTTCTTTGATCTTTCATTCCATCCCTTGGTTGATCATGAAAGATGAGCTTGTTGAAACTTGAGCAGCATGGCATTCTTCCGAAGCTTCTTTCTTTTCGGAAGAAGCCTTTACCACCTTCTCTTCTAAAGAAGTCTTCTTTTGGGATGATTTCAAGGGGACTCTCTTGGCTTTCTGAGTTTTAACAGCTTTAGCTTCCGAAGCCATTTTTCCTTCGGAAGAATGATTTTCTTCCGAAAGCAACCTTGCTTTGGATATAAGCTTTCCCCTTTTCATCACTTGGACCATTTGATAGGGTCCAAATGAAAAAACTTCCCTGACTCCTTCTTTCTTAACATTAGTTGCATAATGCGTGCTAGCAGGATTGTAATAGCAATCTTTGGCCATATGGTTTTGCAGGCCACACATTATGCATGTAATGTTAATTTCCTGGAAATATGAAAGTTGTTGTTTCTTGTTCTTGTTGTCTTTAACAACAATCTTTTCCTTTCCCTTCTGATCCTTTTACTGGATGGGTGTGCTAGTATTACACACTTTTCCAGGTTTAGAAGTTCCCACCACCTGGAATCTAGCTGAGATGAACACACCCTTTTGCTTTGGGTCAATCTTTAGCTTTGATTCAGCCATTTTCTTGGTAGATTTCTGGTTTCCTTAGCCCGATTTCTTCTGGCTTTAGTGGTAAGAGGTTGGTCATCACTGGTAAGAGGGGTAGGGTCTACCTGGATCTTCCCTGTACTGGTCTACACACTTGCATCACTCTTTGACTCATGAGAAGGTCAGCAGATGGGACCTCTTGTTTTCAGTACCAGACCTTGGTTGTCTAATAGACTTATAAAGTATGGTGGGGAAATTTCATTGGTCTCCAACCCACCTTTGTTTTGATAACAAAGTTTTGAGTGAGAGGATGATGCAAGGATGGCTTAGAAGTTTTGCTCTGAGATAGCATGCTTCCTGACTTGAGCCTCAGCTGTGATAAGCTAGGCTTGAGCCTCAGACAATTTAGATATTAAATCCTTTATATGAGTCTTATAATTTGTGTGTTCATTTTTTAAAAGAGACACAGTTTTCTCTACCTCTTTAATTTTTATTTGATAGTCAGATTCAGCTTTTTTAAAGTCAGATTTTAAAATATTTAAAGACTCAATATCGGATTTAATTTCCATATTATAGTCCTGATACAATTTTACCTTAGCAATACAAGCTGGAGTACAGAGATGTTCATATACCTTGTTGTCATCTGTTTTAGCCATGAGTGCTTAAGCACGAGTCACATCCTAAACCATGAAGCTCCAGTCAACTTTTTGAGCTACAACTACTATTTTCATTGACTTCCCAGGGGCTTTTGGTGTGGAGGCATAAGAGGTTCCCGGATTTGACTTAGGAGCCTTGCATTCCCTAGCAAAATGACCAAGTTAGTTACAGTTGTAACACTTTGCCTTCATTTTCTCAAACCCAAACTTGCTGCTAGCTGGGTTTTGAGAAAATTTTCTTTTAGTTCTATTAAAGAACTTCTTTGCTCTGTAGGTAAGCAGAGCCATTTGTTGTACTATGTCCACGTACTCCACATCATCTGGGATGAAGCACTCTAGATCATCAAGGCAAAACTGATGATCACCAGAGTGCCCACTTCTTGAAACAAATGCACAACTGTCCTGGAAAGAGCCTTGCTGAGCCTGTTGAGACCTTGGAATCTTAGGAATATGATGTAGGGTCCTGAATAATAAGATGGCTGCTACGAGTATGTCAGGTACTACTGAGGTTGGTGGGTCCTGAGTCTTCAACAACTATTAAAGTGTTGCTAGCAGGAAGGCTTGAGGGTCTGCTCATTGAATGGCCTCTCTTATTTTCCACCTCTACATGGTATCAATCAAGAATTTTGTATAGTTCAATCATGGTGAGGGAGTTCAGATTCTCTATCCTTTTGATGGAGACATAGTAGAACGTTCACTCATTTGAAAGTGCACTCATGAATTTCCTTGAGAGACCTCTCAAGTCAATGGCAACTCCCACAAACTAAAGGGAAAGATTCATCTACCTGAAGTATTGTTGGCTGAGGGTCTCTCCAGCAATGTAGGTAAAGTTCTCAAACTGTTGTTTGAGTGACTCTTTCTTGGAGTCGTTGGAGTTACAATACATTTGTGACAGTGCATCAAACAGCTTTTTGGCTTACTTGCAATTCTCAAACCCTACCATGATGGAGTTGGGTATAGCAGTCATAAGAGTCGTCATAGCATTGTTGTCTATGTCCATCTTCTTCCGGTCTTCATCTGAACAGTCTTCAACAGCCTTCTCGATCATGGCACCATTTCCTCCTAGTGCTGCAACCTTGGGCTTGTAGGGACCATTGACAATAGATAACCACATTTTACCATCAAGGTACCTGATGAAACCTTCTATACATCTGCTCCATTGTCTAAAGTTTTCAGGGGTGATGATGGGTGCTTTGGTTATCGTCCCCATCTCAACTTCAGATTTCTAAATAAGGGTCATTTTAGAGTGTGTTGAAAAGAGGAGGGAAAAATAAGTTGATTTGGATGGTAAGATCACACAATTAAGAGCCTAAAGAGCTCTGATATTAATTGCAGGATCGGTTTTTATACTCAAAACAAGTATTTCTCTCAAACTTACTAACAAACGCTCAAGAAGTAGAGTTCTTCTAAGAGTTGATTATAATATACTAAGTAACACAAGGAAAACACAAGAGGAAATTTTCAGGATACTTATATATATATATATATATATATATATATATATATATATATATATATATATTACTTCTCAACTCAAAGTTTACAAGACTCTTACAAGCTTACTACAAGAGTTATAATGAGAAACTATATATACTACTATCTATAACCGGATAAACTTTGATACCAACTAGAATACTCTAACTAAAGCAAATACTACAAAGCTATAGTTAAGGTATCTTAGATAATGTCTTATCTAAGATATTATAGTCATGACATGTCTATGACTTACATTTTGTCACAAACTAAAGTTAGTAACTTGTACTAACATATAAAGATGAACAGTGAAATAAAGTATGTTCAATTACATGGTGTTTTGGGAAAACACCATGAAGTATCAAAGGTCTATAGCGGAGTGTCAGAGACCATACTTATGTTCACTGGTTCATAGCAGCATCTTCCGGAGGTTGATTGGCTTCGGAAGAACAAGTTCTTCCGAAGCCTTTATACTTCGGAAGAGGCTGCTTCTTTCGTGGCTTGGGGACTTCTACTTCGGAAGTTATTGTCTATGAATTCTTCTAAGTCTTGAACTTCGGAAGAGAAGACTTTGTATTCGAAAATTGGAGCTTTTCCTTTGGAAGTTGATATTGCACTTTGTATTCGAAAGAACTTCATTTCCTTCGGAAGTTCCACACTTAGCTTCAGAAGTCCTGTATAAGTTGCACCAAAATAGTCTAAGTGTTTAGTTTTGGTTACACCAGCCTTTTTAGATCCAACAAACTCCCCCTAGGCTAATGCTACCAAAACCTATCTTTGAATTCAGGTCACCATGGAGTGGCTGCTTCGTCATGCAGAACCTCTATTATTTCCTCCACCGGCACGGGGACAATGTCAGCTAGCTTCTCCATTGTTTCCAACACTTAATCCCTTCGATTCCGTTAACCCTCGGGAAGTGGCTTTGGTCCTAAGACGACGGTCTTAACATAGAAGACTGCATATGTGGATCATCCTTTTGTTTATCCATGTTTTGAATAGAAAAGAAGCTTGAAATGATGGTTGTAGGTTGGATAGAAAGGGAGATTGGTGGGTAACTCTAAATTTATTATATTATTACATTTTCCTATGAAAATTGAATGAAGTTAAGAATAAAAATACAATGATTTTAATATAATTTTAAAATATTTAATGATTCCTCCTTTAAGCTATTGTGCTTGCATATATTTATTATCTTATATATTAAAGATTGTACACCAAGTACAAGTTGCTAAGCATATGGTACCATCGTGTAATGCAGAAGTTTGTTTTACTTGTTTAATTCTTTTGTTTAATTCTTTTGTTTAATTCAATTCATCTTTAGTTTATAAACAATAATTGTCACAATGTTTATCAAAGGAGAACTTGGGGTCGTTGGTTATAATTTGCGCTCAATAGGGTGATGAAACCCACCCGTATTTGACCTTTCCTCCACTTCTTTAAGTGGTTTTATTGTTTTTTATTAACTTTTTAGTGTTTTTTAATAACTTTTTCTTAACCTTGCATCATTACGTGTCACAACATTAGTCGTAGATTGTATATGTAATGGGTGTTATGAAACTTAGAATAGTGTTATGAAACTAGCTTTAGTAAACTTGTTTATTACACAAGTTGAATAAAATAAAATATTAATATAATAAAATTATTAATTATAAAATGATATTCTAAGATATGATATGACTGAAATTACATATGATAAATGACTATAAGTAATAAAACAATAATATTAATTTTTAGATTTTCTCAAAAAAATAAACATATTGTTCTAAAACAAACCATATAAAAAATGTCATTTTTAAAAAATTTCCTTATTATTACTTCCAAATTTAATTATTTTTTGTTTTCAAATATTGACTTTTTAAAAATACCAATTTTAAAATATTTCGTATTTTTAAAAAAATTTATGCTTTAGAAAAATCTATTATTTTATAACAAAATTTTATATATTTAAAAATAACATTAATAAATAGATCTATTTCTTAATTTATTAAATCTAAAAAAGTGTTAATAATATAATTAATAATTAAGGTAATTATTTAATAAGAGAGGGGGACAGAAAATTTTTTAATGAGTATAATTGTGATGTTAACACGTATTATTAAAAATATTTTTTTAATGTAAAAAGATATGAAAATCTCCACATTGTTATGGATTTTATGAAAAAAATCGAAACTGATGAGATAAAATTAAAGAAAGAGTGAGTGAGAGAAATAAACCAACTTTTTTTAATTATATTATTTTTCATTAAAGCATTATATGCATTTGCTTATGTGGTTATCGTAGTTATTAATGTAATAGAGTTCTCAAATAAGTGCGACTTTAGTGCAAATTAAATGCAATCTGTGATATGCATAGACTTTAAAGGATGGTAAATAATATACATGTTGATCATGTTTTTTTAAATTTATATATTAGTTAAAATAAAAGGAATATAAATTATGAGATACTTTAATAAAAAAGTCAAATTGATTGTTATTATGATTTTGTGATTTTTAACTATTTAATAATAGAGAGATACGAAAAAATATTTTTTATACGACAGAAAGATGTAACGTGCCCTCTCAGTTGTTTATTTATTATAGTATAGACGTAGATATATATTTCTAACACCATATAACAACCATCCTATGGACCAAATAAAATGTAAAATTGATAATTAACCAAAGCCACAACTAACATATATATTTAATGTTTAAAATATTGTTCACAACCAAGTTTACAAAATAACAACTATTAAAGTTCCTACGCTTCCCAAAACCCATCAAGGATGACTATCATCATAGCTCAAACCCTTTCAACTAAACGCATAAGTATATTTAATAAAAACATCAACAAAAGCTTGTTGCTCATAAAACACATTTTATAAACAAGCAGATTATAATACATCGTATTCAGCTAGAGGTTTGGTGTCTTTTATAGCTTTCATAAAAACTCACCAGTAATAAATAGTAGTCCCCCAATCATCGCATGGGTTTAAGTGCATAACATGGACTTACTTTCTAGGGGTCATTCACCCCGCTAATTAGTTATTAGTTTGGTCCTAATCACAAAGATTCTTGGAACTACGTTCATATTGATTATCAAGATATGCTTATTTGCGTAACTAGGAATAGGATTGAGGAATAGTTAATTATCACTAAAGTTAGTTGTGGGTGACTAGTCATGGCTTAAGTGCGCATATATAGATAATAAGGCTATGCATAATCCAGGACCACGTTACCCACTGTATAATCTAGCCATGACCCCCCAAAGGCCGGAACCATGTTCCCAACCAAATTCAAATAACTAAATTACACTTAACCCTTACCTGAAGGTACTAGACGTGAACCGGAGCTTTGGGATCATTCCGAAGGCTTAAATATCGGATTCTAAGAAGAATAAGATAGAGTTGTGAGGAAAGATGCTGAAATCGGGTTTCTATATATAAGGCCATGCGGAGACTCGTTGTGTAGTATGATGAAATTCAAATTTATTAAAGTGAATTGATTATCACACAATCTTGAAATTGTGCATTGTAAGTAAAGACTTAATAAGGATCATACAGCAACAGTTGCACTGAACAATACTGCATGCATCTATGTGAATTTAGTCTTTTCACTAAAGAAGATTAGATGATCATGACGCCTTACAGAACTTGTCTTGTGATCTCACAGCTTCGACTTCAATTCATTTTTGACAGTTTCAGTTGTCATCCGCTCTCGAATTCTTTTCTGTGCTTTAAAGAGAATCTCGTGAACTTCATCAAAATGAGGCGCAGTCGCCCTCTTTGTATCTTCGATCCACTGAACAACTTTCTTATATGGGCTTAATATCCGATCATGATCCTTCTTACTCAGAAGCTGAAACACGAGAAATTTTGGGTTTGATGCAAAATTAACCAAAAAGATAATAAATTGAGAGAACTTATCAACGATGTTACATATATCTGCTATTGATGGTTTAGAGCCTCCAACCAAAAACCGCCCATCTTTTAGCCAAAAATCTTCTAGTGCAGATAACGATCTCGCGAGTAACTTCTCACCTTCCTCGGCCGTTTGATGATCTCTCAAAACCAATCCATTTAGTGGTGCAAGGATGGTGTTGAAAACAAGCAACCCTGAAAGCAGAAAGTATAAAACTAACAAAGTGTAAGATAAAAGAGAAATGTTTAATATAACTGTCACCTGAACCGCGACGCAAATTCGAATGATGCCAGTCTAAAACCGAGTGGATCTTGGATCTTTTCAACAGATCACTAGGATACCTATGAACATGACAAGATTATATATACTAAAATTATAAAGTTTATAGAATTTGTATGAAGATATGGAAGGAGAAGAAAACCGACTCACCAGTTACTAGCTACTCCGGGAAATGCACAACATATGTAGATAAGAATCGCGTGACTACAAATCATAAATGATACTTTCACTTCATGTAAAGAAAAAAATGAGACCATAAAGAGAAACAGATTTTACAACCTCTCAAACAGTTTAAATCGCCCGTTGACCATCGCGGGAACTTGACACATGGGGTTTATTGCTGTGCAAAACAAGATTAGTGAGCATACATATGTCTAAAATGAGCACAGTTCAACACAAAATTAATAAAGATGGTGCTAAAACCTTTATATTCAGGGGAGAGTTGCTTGTTTTTCGAGATATCTATTAATATCTCCTCGAAATCTATCCCAATTATCCTTGAAACGACATCAGAAAAAGCCATAAGAAACATAACAAAAGAGCACACTAATTTACAAAAACCGTGTTGCATTGCATTAATAATGAAGTTTGAACAGTAATCTTAAAAAGCAAACCCTGTGCACAAGACTCTCGTATGAAAGGAATCCTGAACAATTAACTAATGAACTCAATACATATACTCAGTAGTAATCTGTAAATAGGATCTAATAGACGAAATCATCTATAAAGATTTAGGGAAGAAGATAAGTTACTTGCAGAAGATGAGAACTGCACGAGATGGTTGGGACATTCGATCAGCATATATTTTTAATGCCATGTTTGTGTGTGATGTGCTCAAGTTTTTGTTTTCACGTTTATATTTATAAACAAGGTTTTAAATTAGTTTAATGGTTTAAGCATCTATCACATGGAGTTGTATTTAAATAGTGTTTATGGAATAACAATTAGTTTAATGGTTTCTTTATTTTACATCTAAGCATTGAATCGCATAGCGTTTTAGTTTAATGGTGTTTACGGAAAAACAATTTGTTCATTTGCTGTTGTTTCAAAGGTTTTTACCAAACTAGTTTTTTTTTTAAATTTAAAAACGAATATATTTGAAAATACTAAAACAGCTTTTCTCTCATTTTCTATGTTGTAGTTGTGAGTTTTCATGGCGACAACGATAGGGCTTTAGGTCGATGGCCGCGTAACTGATTGTTATGGTTAGAAATGGTAATCAAGAGATAAATAGAGAGATAGAAGAAGAAGAGAACTCAAAGAAAGAAGAATAGATTTAGTTAAAAATTTGGAGCTTATTCTATTAGTTCGATGTGGTTAAGTATAACATAACTAATTACTTGACCTCTATCATCAAATATTATGTTTTTGTCCCTTCTACTATTTGTACCGCAATCCTGACGGTGTCGATGCCGGTACGTAGGGGTGTTAAAAAAAACGAAATTCGTAAACAACGTATTCCTATTTGTATTCGAATTAAAAAAAACAATTTGAATCCTTATTTGAATCTTCAGATCGAATCTCATCCGAGTCTCTTGATCTTAGATACCATATTTGACAATCTATCTCTATTAGACAATCGTTGGACCGAATTCCATATTTGGATTTTGATTATCATTATTTTTTTATTCAGATATCCGATTAAACCAAATAAGAATCCTACTATTTTTTTAACCCATACTTATTACCCAACTAGTTAGGGCCCGTTTGGTTCGTAGAAATTAATTATAATTAAAAAGTTTTTCATCCAATAATATGTTGATTTTCACATGATATAACTGAAAATGAAAAACTTTCCAACTAATGGAATGTGAAATCCTCCACTGCCTTGATGGAATTCTAAACATTCCATTGGAAAGTTTAGAAGTTGCATAAACACCCTCACTCAAAAAGTCAAAATCGTCGATGTTAAAATAAAATTACATCTCTTTTCACAAATTTACCATGAATATGGTAAGATCAAAAAAAAAGTTTATCTAGTTAATTCAGAATATTTGGATAAATTCAAAATATTTAGATCAATTCAAATTATTTGGATTAATCCATATCTGATCCGATAAATATCCCTAGATGTGTTGGTGGTTATATCGAATCTGCAAGATATGACATAATAAGTAGAGATGGGCTATTTAAATCTTTACAAATGTACATTTCTTTTCCCTTTTGTCTAAATGTAAAAAAGGAGTTAAATTATACTAGTTTGATGGTAAATTCTATAACACAATTATCTATATACTAATATGCAAATTTGTTTTGCATGTTAGTAATTTTTGCATGGTTGTATCCTAATCTTTTTTCTAATCTTACTTATTTAATTTTATTTTTATCGCATCGTTTACAATTTAATCTTAACCTTCTTTTTTAATTTTGGTCCATATACTTTTTATCGTTTATATTATTTTTAAACTTTTCAAGTTAACACGTCATAAAGTGCGTATGCGGTTCAACGTTTTTCCGTCTGTTTTTTTCCTGTTTAAAGGCTCAGTCACAATGCACAGGTTCCAGATTGACTTAGTTATTGTTTTTATGTTTTAAGTTTCATGTATGTGATTAAACGTTTTTACATCTACTTTTCTTTTTGTTCAGTTTATTTTTTGTTATTTATATTTTTATACGAATTTTTCCAGTGATTGTGATCGGTGGCCGTAGTGTGTAATTGGTAACTTTTAACCCTATATTTTTACAACTTTTTCAATTTAACCCAACATTTTTTATTTTCAACTTTGGTTTATTTTTATTTTATTTTTTTTCAATTTCTTTTTTGTATGACTCTTTCAAGTGTTAATAGTCGTTGATCGTAATATGACGTTGGTGTTACAAAACATGATTTTACATCCTACCGCAACATCATTAGCTTAATAATAGTTACTTCTTAGAGTTAATTACATAGATAGTCCCTGTGGTTTATGAAAAATAATAAGTTTGGGTACTAAGCAAAAAAAGTAACACGTTTGGTTTTACAGTTTTAATTTGTAACGAGTTTGGGTATTAACACTAACTTCTGTTAATTATTCTGTTAGGTTCAAGGGTATTTCAGTCATTTCACATTTAAGAGACTGATTGTGTAACTTAAGTGGGGGGCTACTTCTGTAATATACTTAAATATTACCCCACTTAGATGCAAACACACCCACCTACCACCATGACAAACACACCCACCTACTACCATGGCCTTCACCAGCGCCGGCCACCACCAGCGCCGGCCGCCACCACCATAGGCTGTCACCAACGTAGGTTGCCACCACCGCCGGCCGCCACCAATGTCGGCCCCCACCCAACATCCACCTCCTAAACATCATCTCACCACCACCACCGCTAACCCCCACCACCACCGGTGACTCCCACCAACGACGACCACCAGCCGCCACCACCATCACTACCTCCTGAACATCATCTCACCATTACCCTCGCTAACCCTCACCACCACCGTCAACCCCCAACACCACTGGCGACCCCCACCACCACCAACCATCGATGACCACCGCCGCCACCACCATCACTACCGCCTAATCACAACCGGCGACTCCCACTACCACCACTGAACATTCAATTAGGGTTCAGACGATGGTCACGCGTGGATGTTTGATGATTCAGTGTTGTTTTAGATCTAGGTTTGGGTTTAGATTCTGATGTGGTGACCATTCAATTAGGAATAATAAATCCAAGGGTGATTGCTGTAGATTTCTAGTTGATTTAAATGGACTCGACCAAGGAGGTGGCTCCATCACGATCTTTTTTGCTGCCTTACGGTTAGGAGAAACAATTGCTTACGATTAGCGAGTCTAGTGATCTTTTTGGAGGTTTCGTGAAGGCCTAAGGTTGTACGAGAAGCTTTGTGGTTGGCTGGTGGTGGTGGTCGCTGGTGGTGGTGACAACTGGTGGTGGGGGTTGCCTGTGATGGTGGCCGCTGGTGGTGGGGGTTTCCGGTGGTGGTGGCCGTTGGTGGTGGGGGTTGCCGGTGGTGGTGGCCGCTGGTGGTGGGGGTTGCCGTTGGTGGTGGCAACTGGTGGTGGGGGCTGCCGTGGTGGTGGCCGTTGGGGGGGCTGCCGGCTGTGGTGGCCGCCGGTGGTGGTATCGTTGGTGGTTATATATATGTGTGTATATGTATAGTATATATATGTGTGTGTATGAAATTACAAAAACACACCTTCATTTATAATAAATGACACCAACAATCCCTTTAATTACACTAGTAGTCCTTGTAAATTAAAAAGACAAATATGCCCTTGTATTTAACAGAAAAACTAACGTTAGTTAGTCTTAATACATTAACTCGTTACAAAATTGAAACACAATATCTCAACCTGTTAAAAAAAACCCTTAGTACCTAAACCTGTTATTTTGTATAAACCACAGGGATCATTTGCGTAATTAACTCTACTTCTTATTATATGGCTAGATGTTTAGGAATTTTTAAACATCCTTTTACAACCAAAAATGGATACATGAACTTTGTTTAATAATTATTTGTTGGTCCAAATTATTAAATAATTGATCAGATTAACCCCATATCAAATTAAATATGTTTCAGTTTGTCATTATCGTCTTTCCACGCCATCAACCGCATTTGTTCGACATAGTGTATTTAACTTAATTTAATAAAGTATCAATAGTATATATACCTTTATAAATATTCTTTAAAAGCATATATATTCAAGCAAAAATTTTAATTGTATATATACCTAATTTATAGTTATGATAATATTATCCTATAAAAAAATCAATACCATTTACAGATATGTATATATGTCATTAAAAAGTTTTAAAAAGAGAAATATGTTATTAACCCATGAGGTTTGTAAGGGGGAAATTTGTCATTTATGAAATTTTAGTAAGTAAAGAGGAAATAAGTTATTACATAAACTACTTTTAATAAAAATGAGTAAATTTGTCATTTATGAGGTTTTATAAGGGGATATGTGCATTTATATTTTTTGTTTGGGTATTTATGTCACAAGGTTAGTATCATGTGTATTACACATGTTAAATAAATTAATTAATTAATAATTAGTAAAAAAATATGAAAATATAAAACTATGCTTGAAGATAAAATATGATTATAATTACTTATAACTAGTTACTTTTAAGTAAATACACAATAATATATTTTCCTTAAACTTTTTTTATAAAAAATATGGTTTTTAAACATTTTGTTTTAAGTAAAATGGTTTTGTTAAAGTTCTTTGCTTTTTTTATTTTTAAAAAGTGTGTTTTTAATTTAAAATAAATAGATTTTCAATTATTATATATATATTTTTTAAAATGAAAATTGTATGGTAATATTATTAGTATTCAATAATAAATTTTAATAATAGAGTGAAATAAGAAAGTTAGTATGATGAGGTTTACGATTCCGTCACGTATTATTTTTTTTCTTATTATAGATAGATTGATTGACAAATAGACACATAGATACATAGATAAATATGCTAGAAACTCATTTATTAAATAAATTATAATTAATAATAAACACAAAGATTTACACTACGATATTTTAATATAAGATATGAATTTTATATACTTAATAGTTCAAAAAAATAAAACAATTATAATATTTTTTAACTATCGTATTTAAATAGTTTTATTTTTAAACATTTGTATTAAGATTCTTTTATAAAGGAATTTATTTTTATGAAAATCTTGTTTATTAAAAACTCTAGTTTGTATTTATTCTGGTTGTTTTAATAAGATTGTTTTTAGAAAAGTTCATATTTTTATAATTTTTTAAAAAATGAAAAATTTAAAATATTTTATTTCAAAAAGGTTTTGTGTATTATTATTAGTTCTATTTTAATTAAAAATGTGATTTTTATTTTCTTAATAAAATCTTATTTTAAAAGATATATTGATTTTAAAAAATCAAGATGAGAGACAAAAATATTACGATTAATAAAATTGATTTTTAATAAGAGAGAGAAATTAGTTTTAATGTTTAAATTATTATAATATTCTTTTGGAGAGAAAATTACATAATGATGTTCATAAAAATAACAAATGACAAAGGTAGGTTAAAAGCATAACATATATTTTAAAAAACTTGTTTTATTAGAATCTATAGATTAAAGATTTTTAAAGGAGAAAATATGTTTGTAACCCTTTAATAAAATGGACAAATTTGAACATTTATTGTTGCTTTTTATGTTAACCAAAATCTACTTTTACTCTAAATTAAATCACTTCAAGACTTAAACTTAAAATGTTTGGTTAAATAGACACCCCAATATTTTAAATTAACATCCCAAAATTTCTATACGTGTCGTATAGCCCTATATGCGTCGTATAGAGGGGGGTCGTATAGGGCTATATGTGTCGTGTAGCCCTTTGACAGCCCCCTGAATTTTTCCTCGTAGTCAGTGTCGAAATTCGCTATAGGCGTTGTATAGCCCGATATGTGTCGTATAGGGCTATATGAGGCGTATAGCTATCTGGCAGCCCCTTGAATTTTTCTCGTTTTTATTGTATTTGACCATATACGTCGCGTGTAGACCCATACACGACGTATAAAAAATGTCAATTTATATAAGTGGTTGTCTATATACTAGGACCCAACTTAAAACATTAAGAATGAGAGATACACATGTATCACTAGACTAGACTATACTAGTGGTTGTATTGATCAACTTTTATAACTATATCGTTATATAATACTTTTTATTTTTATAATTATATTAATATGTGTTTGTGTTTTATAATCTCATAAAAAATAATTTATATTTATCTACTTATTCGTTTATGGATATGTGCACCTAATGTATATATGTTAATGGTTAACTAAAGTCCTTATCAGAATTATCAGATCTTTTTGAAAATTAAATGTACGACTTGTTTCGGATGATAATTGGTATTTTAATTGGTATTTTAATCGGATCTGGCTATCTGTTTTCTACTCAGGGCCAAATTTTCAAACCCCCTTAGAAGAAAATCAACAATTAAAAGAAATAAAAAATAAAAAATAATCTTAACACGGTCATGAGAATTTTTGCTTAAAGTGAAACTCAAACCCAAAACTTCTCAATTTTAATTGTCTTGTATTTGATTTTATGTAAACAAACTTTTTGTCTAGTTTAATCTTTTTACTCTAATAAAAAGATAAATGAGATTGTCACGTGTCAGCATCATAATTCTTATCAACAAAATTTTTTCGTCTCTTTCTTCTATTAAATAATTATCTAAATTACTAATAATATTATTTTAATACTTTTTAATATTTAATAAATTAAGAAAGAATCTATTTATTAAGCTTATTTCTAAATAAATTGATACTTTTAAAAAGTCAAATTTTTAAAAACAAAAAATAATCAAATTTGGGAGTTGTAATAAGAAATTTTATACGGTTTGTTTTAGAAAAACGTTTATTTAAAAAAATTAAAAATAAAATTTTAAAAAATTGATATCACTGTTTTATTCTTTATATTCATTTCTCATACGTAATTATGTATATCATATCTTAGAATATCATTTTATAATTATTAAATTTATTATATTAATATTTTATTTATTCAACCAGTATAATACACGAATTTACTAAAGCTAATGATTTAATATATGGTTAGAATCTTAATATTATGTCTTTCACTCTTTCCCCTTATTAATTAAGGCCGTTTCAGTAATTGAGTTTTCATTACTAAAGTTCAAAAAAAAAATTTGAAGTCGCTATTTAGACTTAAAATTATATGTATTTTTTTTATTCAAAAGGGACACGAAGAAAAGTTTTAAGGTATAAGCCTTTGGCCCATGTCACCGGTAAATGTAAGGAAAATTATTTACAACAATAAAAAAATGGTCACTTTCTAATAATGTGAGCTTTAACTTAACATAATTAATCTATTATAATGTTATAAGATAAGATGAGTGTAGAATATAAATGTTTTTAAAAGAGCCAATAACATGGTCCCCCACTATTTTATCATATTGGTTTGGTGGTAAATAGTTTTTCCACTAACACCATTTTGGCTAAAAACTCAATCACATGGTCCTTTTATATAATTAACCACTTTTTTTATCCATTTTGGCTAAAAACTCAATCACATGGTCCTTTTATATAATTAACCACTTTTTTATCATATTGGTTATAAGTGTGCGCACTATACGATAAACAACGGTGAGAAAATAATCACAATAAAGATTTGTTAATATAGAGCTTCTCAGATATAATAGAAGAGAAAAATGAGGTTAGATGTTTTGTGTTTACATAACCATGTCACATGTTTAACAATTAGTATAATTTAAAAAAAGATGTGGATTTAGATCTTCAAAATTTTAGGCCTATTTGTTTTGATTAGTAACTAGGCAGAGAGCAACATTCATGAAACCAATCACCCGTGACATTCTTCATCCATCCATGATGTTTCTGATTTTCGTTGGATACAAGTGTTGTTCAGTCATCATCTCATCATATTTACAATTCTTATTGTTGTTCAATATCTCGTTGTTCGTGTTGTTTTCATTGAATCAGTTTATCCATCTGGTTCCTCTTCTCTTCTTTTATTTTTCATCGCGGAAAATATTTAGTTTGTTTTTCAAGTGGTTTGTCTAATACTCTTTGATGCTCATCAATTTTTAGTTTTAACTGCTTGGGTTTTTTTGGGTTTTTTTTTCAATTATTGCTCATAAGTTAGTTAATTGATGATTGTAGAATTTTATATTGCTCTTCCCATGTGATGACTCTTTTTATCCATCGGTCTCTTCAAGTTGGTAAATTTAAGCGACATATCAACCAACTTGAAATTATGAAATGAGTTAAATGTGTTTTACGTCCCTCAGGTTTCGTAAAAATTATTATTTGAATCCAAAAGTTTAAGATGTTGTCAATTACATCCAAAGATTTCACTAAAATTATCATATGAATCCATTTGGCTACACCTAACTAACACGGTTAATTTTTTCCGATAAGTTTCCAACATGAGAGTTATTTAATTAAAAAAATTATAAAATAAAAAAACTCATGTGAGAATTTTTATATGTTTAGCCTTTTTTGATAATTGTGACTCTATAATCGTGTTTTATTATTTTGTCTTGTTAATGTATTTTGATTTAGTAATCGTGTTACTTTTGCACGTTTTATTAATTAAACATAGATTTCTTTGATTTAAAACTTAACTATGAATACGATTATCGATGTTTTATGCTTATTATTCATGAGCAGTTAATGTTACTATACAAATTATTTTCATTCTTTTATGATAATTTGTCCTTTTATGATTATAATTCAAATAATTAATATTATATGACTTGTTTGTTTATTTATATATATTTTTGTTTTGTATGTTTTAGTTAGTTATAATTATAAAAGTGATTCATTTCTAACTTTATAAAATATACAAAATAAATATATATATAAATAAACGAACAAGTCATATAATATAAATTATTTAAATTATAATCATAAAAGACAAATTATTATAAAAGTATAAAAACAATTTGTAAAAATAACATTAACTATCCTCATAAAATATCAATAATTGTATTCATAATTAAGCCTTAAACTAAAGAAATCTGTGTTTGGCAAAAGTAACACAATTACTAAATCAAAATACTTTAACAAGAGAAAATAATAAAATACAATTATAGAGTCACAACTATTAAAAGAGGCTAAATATATAAAATCCTTACGTGAGTTGTTTTTTTTTTATTTTATATTTTTTTAATTAAATAACTCTCATGTTGGAAACTTAATGGAAAAAATTAACTGTGTGAGTTAGATGTAGTTAAATGAATTCAAATGGCAATTTTAGTAATACCTTTGGATGCAAATGACAACATTTTAAACTTTTTGATTAAAATGGCAATTTCTATGAAACCTCAGGGACACATTTAACTCTTATGAAATTTTATGGTGAATATTGATTCTAGTAGCATAGAATCGTCACAAATGACGATTAGAAGTTAAAAGTCATTAAATTTAATTGGTGTTTTAATCAAGAAATTAGCAACTATTGTGTTCTTAGTCTCTTTAGGCAAAATTGTTAATTCCTTGAAATAGAAGGTAACTAATAAATGCATTAACTGTAACATAAAAAAATGATGTATAAATCTGTTGAAATTCAAAATTGATGAATGCATAAACTACTTTAAGAATTCGTTATAGGTGTTCTTGATGCAAATTTACCAAATTTGTGACCCAAAAGGTGATTTTGCAAGATATGCTGGTTTATTCATCAAAAGATTATGAGAATTAACTAAAGTCACTATTTGAATGCATTCAAAACAAGTTATTAAAGAGTGAAGTGAAAATGTTGATTGATGCTAAATATAGGCTTAATATACAAAATCGGTGATTAGCTGGTATAATTAGCTAATATTGATTTCTGATAACCAGTTGCATTTAATGACATGTGTTTATGGTTTTAAAGGTGTAATTAGAGGTAATTCAACTTGAATTGGTGAATTTTGCACCTAACGGTTGGCTTGGGTTGAACAATGGAATCTCAAAGAATGACTTGTTTGACTTTCGTCAAACACAGAAAGTCAAAGGCGACAAAATTATACAAGAAACGTGTGGTCAGTATACCAATCCAAATTCTACTATTTCAACAGTTCGAGACACAACACAGATCTATCATTATTTTCTAACACTTCTCCAAAATTACATAAGACTCTTGTAACCGTATCCAATAATTATTGCATTTCTTGTTTGAAGTCGAATTCTAAATAAATTAGCCTTAAATATTTTCTTGAATGCAAGTGCAGGCAATGCTCCAATGATGCATAGTCTTTCACCATCTTGAACAAACGGAAAATAAACATAGCCGAATGGATACTTTTAGAAGGATTTTAAAAAGAGCGTATCTAGTACTTGATGTACGTAGTAGTGTTACCTTACATTTTGTGTAAGATGTTGATTCCCACTGCTAGAACCTATACAAGGTCATAAAACAACAATCTTACTAATTGCTCCAAGACCCGTCTTCTTTTAAGGTAAGGCCTATAGTTGTGTAAAATACCAAGAACCGAGTAAAACTGCAACAATCATAACATCAACTATACCCTAGCATTTCAATAGCCTTTCAAGAAATGCTCTACCATAACCTTGAAACATAATATAATCCAACTTTTAGACGCAATGAAGTTAGTAATGACTTTAGGAATTGCTAGAACCATGCTTAAGATGAAATATGAAAAAAAAATGGATGAGTTGGTAATGGGCCAAACGACCCAAACCACACAATTTTTATACGGGTCAAAACAGCTAGGTTGGGTTGGGTTGACCCAGAACACTTTCATCTAACTTTTAAAATATTCTTTAAAAAAGGCAAATATAAAAACAGTGGGATGAAATAAACAATTGCTAATTGCTATTTACAACAAAATGATAAGTACATCTAATTATACAAAACAAAATTGTTTACAAACTGTAAAGATGAAATTTGGGGTCAAATTGATAACCAATTTGATCATTGGTTATAAGCTTTACTTGAATTTGTAAGATGTTGAAAGAGAGATTTTAAATTGAATTGTTTATTTAATCAATATTGAGGTTATGTCTATATTCAAAAAAGTTTTAGACTTTTAGTATTACTGCTGTTATCTTAAGTTGAATACCCCCCCCCCCCCAATTATTAGTAACACATAAATCACACATATAGTAAGATGAAATTCAATATATTAAAGTGAAATGATGATTACACAATTTTGAAATTGTATATTGTAAGTGAAGACTTAGATCAATAGATCATACAGCAACAGTAGTGCTGAACAATACATGCATCTAACTGAAATTACTCTTTCCAGTAAAAAAAAATTAGATGATCATGACACCTTACAGAACTTAGCATGTGATCTCACAGCTTCGACTTCACTTCATTTTTAACAGACTCAGTTGACATCCGCTCTCGAATTCTTTTTTGGGCTTTAAAGAGAATCGCGTGAACTTCATCAAAATGAGGCGCAGTCACCCTCTTTGTATCTTCGATCCACTGAACAACTTTCTTATAGGGGCTTAATATCCGATCATAATCCTTCTCACTCAGAAGCTGAAACACATGAATTTTGTGCTTTAATGCAGAATTAACCAAAAAGATGAATAAATGAGAGAACTTGATCAAATGTATTGATATGTAACATATTTTTACCTCAAGTTGCATGATTTCACATACTAAACTGATATCTGCTATTGATGGTTGAGAGCTTCCAACCAAAAACCGTCCATCTTTTAGCCAAAAATCTTCTATTTTAGATAACGATCTGATGAGTAACTTCTCGCCTTCTTTGGCTGCTTGAGGGTTGAAGGGAATCCATTTAGTGGTGCAAGGATGCTGTTGAAAACAAGTCCAACTGAAAGTAGAAAGTGTAAAACTTACAAGTGTCATGAAATCATTTGGAACACACTTGACAAAATTTTACAAATGGGAAATTTTCAATATAGTTGTCACCTGTGCCTTGACGCAAGTTGGAATGATGCCAGTCTAAAACCGAGTGGATCTTAGATCTTTTGAACATATCACTCGGATACCTATGAATATGACAAGATTATATATGTTCAAAGAATAAAGTTTAGAATTTGTGTGCATATATGGAAGAAGAAGAAGAAGAAGAAGAAAACCGACTGACCAGTGATTAGCCACTCCTGGAAATGCACAACATATGTAGATAAGAATCGCGTGACTGCAAATCAAATGATACTGTCACTTCACGTAAAGAAAAATAAGACGAAACCATAGAAAGAGGGGTTTTATAGATAAAAAACAAAGAACCTCTCAAACAGCTTAAACCGCCCATCAACTATTGCAGGAACTCGACGCATGGGATTTATTGCTGCATAAAACAAGATCAGTAAACATACTTATGTGTCGATTATTCTTCTTTTCAATGTGTAATCAAAAGATTATCATGTTAGATAGAGAGAAAACTGTGGTAACCTAAACAATGTCTGCCAAATGAGCACAATTAAACACAAAATGAATAAAGATTGTGGTCAAAACCTTTATATTCAGGGGAGTATTGCTGGTTTTTCAATACATCTACTCGAATTTCCTCGAAATCTATCCCATTAATCCTTCAAAAGACATCCAAAAAAGCCATAAGAAACAGAAATTAAATCAGCTGCAAATCTACTTGCAGATACAAAAGAAATAAAAAAACAGCACCTAACAGACTAATAACAGGATCAAGAATCAATAGAACAGTAAACTAATTGAATCCACCCATCAACCCACACATGCATACACATCAATTTACAAAAAAAAACTGAAATAATATTACATATAAAAAGAAACCCAACTCAATTTGCACAACTATATCAACAAATAAGGGTTTTTTTAATACTTTGCAAATAAGGGAAGAAGATGAGTTACTTGCAGAAGATGAGAACTGCACGAGATGGTTGGGACATACGATCAACATATACTTTTAACGCCATGTGTTGTCTTTCAGTTTCTTGTTTACAGTATGTTCGGAGATGAAGCTTTGAATTGGATCCACCCAATTAAACAAAATGAAGTTAACAGCACTATCTGTTGACCTTTTGCAGCCAAGAAACCAATGATTAGCTTGTTTTCACACACACAATGGATCCAATTTAGGAGGGACCCAATTTATAAAATTAAAAAAATATACATATATTTGGTTGGATCGTAATTTGGGATTTAAAAAGGGTTGGGGCTTAGCGTATATTCCCATCTCTATTTTTACTTAAGATACCACTTGAACAAAGACATATAAGAAATCAAACAATTACATCACAAGATAAATCTCAAAATAAAAATTCTAGTAGACGTGTATTGTTTTTCTTGTCTTCTTGTTTTTTCTTCTAGTATTAAAGAGTTTATTTGTTATGATAATGGTATGTGCTAAATGATTTGTTGTGATAATTTTCGCTTGTTGTTATGTAGATTAAGCCATAGGATTGCAAAATCCAACATCGTGCAAGATCGTATTTCGCTTGTACAGCTTAACAATGTTATAATCTAGGAGGTTATTGATGCTTCTTGTCAAGGAGAGTCTCGTTATAAAATTAGAGGTGCAACTTTTTAAAAACTAGATAATAAAAGGATTTTTTTTCAAAAATGAGGTTAAGAGAGAGAGATGTGACAAAGGGGTAAAATCTTGGGGATTTGGCACATCAGGGGTTCCCGCCCCTGCTAGGGACGGGTTCTTCTTCATCTTTGACCAGGTTGGTTGGTGATGGTGACATGTGAATGTGGGTTGAATGTGTGATGTGACTCTTTTGAGAACTCGCCCTTGGCAAGGGCGGGTTCTCAATACCCTTTATTTATTTATTTATAACTTAAGTTGGGTGTTCCGATTCTCGGTTATCTGGTTTATTTTATTACGGTTATCAATGTGTTAATACGAATGAACACGAATATTTGATATGAGCTCATATTTGTGTTCACGTTTATGCGTTAACAAAATATCATGTTTAAGTTCGTGTTTTAAGTTCATTTTTTAACAAAATAACATGTTGAGAATGAACACGAATATTTGATATGAGCTCATATTTGTGTTCACGTTTATGCGTTAAAAAATAACATGTTTAAGTCTGTGTTTTAAATTCATTTGTTAACAAAATAACATGTTTATGCGTTAAAAAATAACATGTTTAAGTCTGTGTTTTAAATTCATTTGTTAACAAAATAACATGTTTATGCGTTAAAAAATAACATGTTTACAAATATGTTTAAATTCATTTGTAATTTTGTTAACAAATATGTTATTTAAACATGTTATTTTGTTAACAAATGAATTTAAAACACGGACTTAAACATGTTATTTTTTAACGCATAAACGTGAACAAAAATATGAGCTCATCAAATATTCGTGTTCATTCTCAACATGTTATTTTGTTAAGAAATGAACTTAAAACACCAACTTAAACATGATATTTTGTTAACGCATAAACGTGAATACAAATATGAGCTCATATCAAATATTCGTATTCATTCGTATTAACACATTGATAACCGTAATAAAATAAACCAGATAACCGAGAATCGGAGCACCTAACTTAAGTTATAAATAAATAAATAAATAAATAAATAAATAAAGGGTATTGAGAACCCGCCCTTACCAAGGGCGAGTTCTCAAAAAAGTCACATCACACATTCAACCCACATTCACATGTCACCATCACCAACCAACCCGGTCAAAGATGAAGAAGAACCCGCCCCTAGCAAGGGCGGGAACCCCTGATGTACCAAATCTTCAAGATTTTACCCCTTGTCACGTCTATCTCTATCTTAACCTCATTTTTTTAAAAAAATTCTAATAAAAGTTGTACAACTTATGAAAAGTTTTTAAATATTAGAAAGCAAGTAACATGGTGTGTGTATATTGATAAATTTTTTATGATTGTACATTTATCAGTGTTCATCTAACCTTACGGGAATATATATTCATTATTATGTTTACTAAAAAAAGTAATAAGACGCTAGGTAAAACTTGACGATTATTATTTATAGGGTTTAAGTTCTACCATGGGAGAGATTCACAACTAGTTTTCCCTTAATAATTATAATTGATCAATAATGAGCACATATAATTGATTAATCATGAACTTGTTTGATAAAAAATTGTCTATTAAAAAGTAGAATGTGTATTGCTTATTAAAGGTATCAGTTTCTATTTATTCTATATATAAGATCTTTAAAAAATTAACTAATTAACAATAGAATGTGTGTTGATCTCTCCATCGTGGGTGATCCCAACATCCTCTACATCCTTCATATGTTAATAGTTATATATGTTTATAATACCTATTTTTTTGCATTTTAAGTAATTTTTTTTATAAAATTCATAATTTGGACACTTATTTGTGTTGTATTTGAATTTTATAGTTGTCGAATGAAGCTTGGTGATTTTTATGAAAAATCTCAAGATTTGAAGAAGTTCAAGAGGAAAAATGCTTTTGATATAACCATATTGAAGCTGAATATGATCATATAAGCTGTCAAACTCCAAATAGTTTATTTCTGAAGCTAAATATGGTATCACTTCAAATATGGTCATATTTGGGCAAAAAACGGGTTTATAACCCAAATACACCTCATTTCTAACATAATTTTTATACTTTCAAGAGTTTTTAGGATATTTGAAAGCAAAGATTGAAGATTTCATACTTTCAAAAAGGTTCTAACATCATTCATCTTATTTTCACTCAAAATTAGTATGAATTCTTCTAGATCTACTATGAGTTCTTCCATGTGTATTTAGTTTGGGTGTGTTTTTTGTAAGCCTCATAGGCTAAACTCTTACTCTCATTTGGATTAAATGAAACTTAACATGATTTAACAACTTGTGCATGATTCTAATTGTTGTTTATGTTAATGTCACGATGGAACTTGATTATTCTTCAATGATTATGTGTATTCATTCTAGTTTGATGACATATTTAACCTTGTGGATATTATAAGCATGTTATATTGAAACCTCATGTCTTTTACAACATTTATCCATATAATTGCATCTTTTATGTGTAATTTTGTAATATTCAACTAGGAATGATGAATGAAGGTCGAGTAAAATTAGATAAATGTGCATTCTTATGTTTTTATTTGAGAAAACCATGGTGTATTTCATGAATGTCTTTTGTGTTTGGTTATGAATTGACTTTGTAACCGGGATTTGATGTTCATGAGTTGAAAGTAATTATAATTTTATCTATTTACACAAGTTTATGTGGTTGTCATATGCATATCGTATTGCCTTTCCAAAAATTTGTGAAATTAAATACCTAACGGGAGTTTAGTTCATCTTTAACATTGAGATAAAAGTATCATTAGTTCCTCATGGTGTAACTTTAGATAGCTATTGTGTGTCTATCGTTCAAGCTTTCCGAGTAGTTATATGTTAAGATGTCATTGACGGGGGATTAGGTTGCTTCTATGTATCATGTGCAAAAAATGGTCTCACCTCGAGTTTGTGCTAGTTGTTAATTCTATGCTTAATGGAATCAAAGTCCAAGTGATATATTTAATTGATTGTGTATCTTCATCTTTACTTCTTTTGATTTTTTTGTTTAACTTACTAATCATTTTAGTTAATTCAATATTTACAAATCCAAATTCAATTGATCGGTTAAATAATGATAAATATTTAGTATTGGGAACCATTGTATCCGCGGATCCATACTCAATTTTAATTTCAATCAATACTACTATACGATAGTGTACTTGCCTATTGTGTGTAGTTAGTATAAAGATGAATTATTTCTTTTATTAAAACAACTTGTGTGATTTTTCAAAGCAAATATATATATATATATATATATATACATCAACACATATCAATCCCCCCGCGTCACCATCTACCACCAAGGGCGAAGCATTGAAGGGGCCAAGAGGCCCCCCCGCCTCCCTCTCTTTTTCATCAATGGTGTTAATTTTTAATCTGGTAGTGTAAAATTTTAGTCCAACAATGTAAAAATTATATATATATATATATATATATATAACGAGTTCGCCTCTCCCTCTAAAAATAATTTCATCATTGCTCCTCATATGAATATACCCAAGCTCTACCGCTGTATACCAACGCCTCTGATCTCGTTAGATAATCCTTCTGCCTCCTTACCCCAAATATATATTTCATGATTTAACCATTGGAGTATTTCATCTCTTTTTCAACCTCTTCTCCCTATCATTGCTAAGCTTTCCTATCTCTCTCTACTTCCTCTCTCATCTTGTTCTTATTTTTCTTTGTCTAGCATAAATGATTTGAAACGCGGGTGAAAAAAAAAGAGACTGAAACATGGAAGCAAAAAACACTATTAGCAGGGAGCCGTTGATATGTAAAGAGATGTATTGTTCATCCCCTTGTACTATAAACATGTATATACTATGTGCAATGTAATAAAATTCAAGATATAGAGTATTGTTAACCTTTTTTTTATTTTTAGATTTAATATTCATTAGAAGCTAATTTATCTAAAATAAAGTATTTTTTCATATTATGTACTAGAAAATACTTTCTTTAGATACGACTCGATTTTTAATAAAATTTGTGTTGAAACATAGACAAGAAAACTAAACAAAACCATAAATTTGGAATTTTATTAAATTATATATATTACAATCTATTAGAGAAAACTAAAATACAAGTTACATTAAAATAAGAAAGAAAAAATAACTTCTTTTTGAGAGGATCCTGGGTTATAACCTTGGTACACCATATTAATAAATAAAAAGTTCTTTTGTCCTCCTTTTACAAATAGTTTTTCAAAAACATTACTTTTGTAAGAGGGACACCGTAGTTCATCAAAATATAACGATGGCAACATAATCTTGAAAATGTTTGTTGCAAGTCTAGACATTACATCCTGAAAGATACATATAACAAACTGAACCGGTAACTTCACATCTTTGATTTCACTTGTGCCTTCCTAGATTTTGTTTTCATTCGCTCTCGATAAATTTTCTGGGAATCGTAGAGAAGCCTGTGGACTTCATTGAAATGTGGTGCCACTGCACGCTTCGTATCTTCGACCCACTGAAGAACTTTCACGTAAGGACTTAATATCCGATCACGATCCTTCTCACTCAAAATCTAAAAACATGAAGATTGAAAAAAAAAGATCAGATTTTTTTTATAAAAGGCTAGTACATGCATGATATGCAGCTAATAAGTTTCTAAGGTTAATCTATAAGGGGTGGGGCAGTGGTAACTGGTAAGCGCCTGATACCCTCAAGCCGAGGTCTCAGGTTTAAATTCAGTTCCTGTTGTTAACCCCTTGAAGGTCACCTGTCCCACATAAACTGTGTTTTACCATGTCTTATTGGGTTAAAAAGGTATTGGTAGGGTCTTGTGAGATATTTGGTAACGAGTTCTCACGGTTATCATAAAAGAAAGAGAGTTTTGTATGGTTACCTCAAGTTGCATCATTTCACATGCTAATATGAGATCTGCTATTGATGGTTGAGAGTTACCCACCAAAAATGGTCCATCTTTGAGCCAAATGCTTTCTATTTTAGCTAAAGATCTCAGTAATATCTCTTCGGTTTGAATGATAACCTGGGGGTAAGAACGGATGCCGTTTAAGGGTGCCAGCAGAGAGTTGAAAATAAATCCAGCTGTAAGTAGTTGCAAATGAGTGTTACAACTGCGAAACCATTTGATATAATATGCAAGAAAATGAATACAGATCACCTGCACCACGGCGTAAAAAGGAATGATGCCAATCTAAGACCGAGTGGATTTTAGCTCTTTTATGTACATCACTAGGATACCTATAGACGTGATAAAAATGTTTAGATTCTGTTTGCAGATGCTGAAGGCGAAAACACCAATAAAACCAACTCACCAATGACTAGCGACTTGGGGATAGGCACAAGATAGGTAGATAAGAATCGCGTGACTGCAACGCACATAGCTGGTGCTTAAATCGTGGAATAGAAATCAATTTTATGCAATAAAATGAAAAAAGAACCTCTCAAATAGCTTCAAATCGCCATCAACTATTGCTGGAATTTGGTTCATGGGATTTATTTCTGCATAAAACAAGACCGAGGGCAAAGGGGCAAAGCTAAAGATATCGCTCGCTATGAGGAACTAGATGTCATACATTAAAACATCACAGTATCACACCAAACTTGCAGTAAGAAAATGGTTTCAAAGGCTGTTAAAACATATACATTTGCAAGGTCTTTTCTTATAAATGTTGTATTTTCGTTTGCGTATGCGTTATAGATAAACCGAGAGATACCCAAATTACTTAACCCGTTACACAGTGTGTGCTTAATTTTCCTTCCTGCAACTACTCTTCTATGATATTACCCATATAAACCAAGAGATACAACAAGAACTGTTAATATTTTCACAATCTAATACGAAAATTGACGCATAGAGTCACAAACAAACCTTTATATCCGGGGGAGTATTGCTGGTTTTTCAAGACATCCGTTTGTATTTCCTCGAATTCGATCCCATTTACCCTGCAAACAACATTAAAAAAGGCACAAGAAACATAAATATAAACAAGCACCAGCAAGAAATGCTGAAATGTACTTTCAACCTAAAAGCAACCATAATACAGCAACTAATTGGATTAAGAATCAAATTAACAAAAACCCAATTCAATTAACCCATAAACAAACAGATAAATAGACATTAATCTACAGATATATAAACAAACAATGACCCTGATCCTATTCTGCAATAGTTCTTGGAAAAGGTTAAATCTCATGTAATTGCTTCATATTTGCAATAAGTGTACTGTATCACAAATCAAGAACATTGCTACTACATAATCACATAGTATTGGATCAAAACAGAAGGACTTTAAGAACAATCGGACACAAATCATTTAGAAAAAGATCATAAAGAAAAACGGGGAAGAAATAATATACTTGCAGAAGATGATAACGGCACGAGAAGGTTCGGACATTCGATCGCCATATACTTTCAGCACCATCTCTGATTCTCAGTGACCTAAACCTCTGAGTTACAGACTTACAGCTTCAAATTATGTAGATGTTCTTTGACTTTGACTTCTTATGATTGTTGAATTAAGAACAAAAAGTCCAAATTAGCCAACTATCAAAAGTCCGAACACAGTGATGACAGAAAAGCTGCTTCATTTGGGCTGGGATCAGGTTTGAAGATGGGCTATATGAAATTTTTTGAAGTTTTTTATGGGCTTGTGGGTCGGGTTCATTTAGATATGTCATCCAAAACTGATACTAAACGTTATGGGTCGTGAAAAAGGATGGTGAGGGTGCGACTAATGATCATGAGGAACGCCACTCCCTCTATCGCGGGCTGATCATGACTGATTACATGTGAATCCACTCATGCTCGTGAAGTGGGTGAACGTGGATAAAAATGGACCGTCGTTGGATGTGATAATCGTTCAACGGTCATATTGTTTTTGATAGAAGAATTTCAAACATATATAATAACCATAAAATTTTATAATTTTATGCAAAGTTAAATTAATTCAAATAGTTTACATCATCATCAGCGGTCTCTCTAGTGAGATTTCTTCAATAGGGTCATATCTACGGTTCAAGCTTTAAACAACACGCTAAAAGCTCATGTAATCCCGGAAAGCTTGTGTCAAGCGAGAATCCAAGATTGTCAAGCTACTCGTAGTCTTCTTGTACAATACTATTTTATTAGAACCCCCATCTACTGATGAAAATTTTAGACGTCACTTTCGAATGAGCTAAGAACTATTCCCATGAACAATTCAAGATCTAAAGAGAGACGTGTCATTAGCTTTACCGCTTTACAAAAGTGCAGGGTTACAATTTGCCGAATGAGACATGGCAATGTCAGTGATGCATGTGATGAATACTTCAAGACGTCAAAAAGAAATTACAAGATTGTGCATTTACAAAATTTGTAAATTCATAATTAATTTATAGGGCTTTGAGGATATTTACAAAAAGTTATGTCAAGCGACATCAAGAATGATATGATCTGCATGAAGCTAGATACAACTTTTGAAGGATCTTTGGTGGCATCAACTTGGGAGTGATGAATCTGTCATAATATTTGACGAGGTCTATAATATATGAGGTTGATCTAGAAGCCGAATGGTTTACCAAAATTGGAAAGATACCTCAAATTAACCAAAAACATAGGTAACATTTGTATGTATATCGTAGTCAATTAAGATTTAGAAGGGACACAAAGTGGCATGTATAATTGGAAATTCTCGACATATACATCAAAGGCATAACACGGTTAAGTAAATACTTTCTCTGTTGATTATAGAGGATCAAAGGATATATCATTGATTTGGTTACAAAATGTTATCTAGAGATAAAATCAGGGTGACTTTATATATTGTTTTTGTATGTTTGGACGTAGGGCCTTTAAATATTTAATACCTTTATTTTAAAAAGAGTTAATTACATTAAAGGTCTCTGTGTTTAGATTCGTTTTCACTTTCGATCCCCCGGGTTTGAAAAATTACATGGTAGGTCCAAAGGTTTGTCAAAACATAACACAAAAGGTCCCCGACGTGAATGGTTGTTACCTTTTTATGTTTTTTTAAAAAATGACTAAAAACCCTTTGTGAAAACATAAAAATATTATAAAACTCACACCCTAACCCCTACCCACCTCTACACCCACCCACCCTAAAATTCTTCTTCTTCTTCCTTAAATTCAATTCCAAAGAACAACCATAACAACTCCGATGACAACTCCGACAACAACCCCATCAAAAATCAAAACGCCACTACCATCCCCACCACCACTTGACACCATTTCCAACTTTGGTGACAACCCTATTAGAAATCGGAGCACCACCACCATCCCCACCATCACCGCTCTGTAACCACCATCTCCAATACCACGGTTATCACCTCAAATCCAATCAAGGTTAGGGTTGCAGTTGTGGTGATGGGTGATGCTTTTGTTACCATAAATCTACCATGCGATGTTTGGTGTTTCGATGATTAAGAAATGATGGTGGTGGGTTACGGTGGTGTTGTAGTGGTGGGTTGAAGATGAGGATGAATGGAGGGGAGGGGACTACGGCGGTGAGGGAGAGAAAGAGTTGGGTTGAGGTGATAGCTGTAGTGGTAGGTGACGGTGGGGTATGGGTCCGATAAGGTGGTAGTGATGGTGGTTTGGTTAAAGTTTTAAAGTTGAAAACGAAGTTATGGGTCCCATCTTTCATAAATATTGATTTTTTGATAGTCAAGGGTATTTTGGTTATTTTACGAGGACTTAACGAAAAAAGATAATGGTCATTCACGTCAGGAACCTTTTGTATTACGTTTTGACAAACCTTTGAATCAACCTTGTAGTTTTTCAAACCTATGGATCGAAAATGAAAACAAGTCTAAGCACAAGGACCTTCTATGTAATTAACTCTTATAAAAAATAATAATTTATATTCATAGTATAACGGAGGTTCTTTGTTATTGAAATAAAAGTATCGAATCCTACTATACCACAAAAAAAAATCGAACTTAATTTTTTTACATATGTAGTCTAATTACACATTAAGAAATTCATTCTCACTCTTGCTCTCACTCCCAAAAGAATCCTAAATTAAACATTGTTTATAGTGATACCACTTAAAAAAGTTCGGGTTTTCACTTCGTCTCGAACCATCAATATTGTTGTCACCAGATGCAATATATATCTCACTTGGAGGAATTTTTTTAATTAGGTTAGACTTATTTTTTTTAAAACGATTAATTGGATCACTAACAGGTCACTCACCCATCAAATCATCTCCATTACTTAACTACGAAACATTGGAGAACTAGGCTGGAGTGTCCTCAAAGTGAAGCTCACACATCACCTAAGACCGTCGATAGAAGGAAACTCAACATAAATGAGTGAGAAAACCCACTGATTCAACATGAAACCCTATTTTTTATCACAGTTGAGATTTAAACACAAAATATCTTTTTATTTTAATGAAGTTTTAAGTACCTCACCTTTTCTACTTAAGATAATGATCAATAGTTTAAACTAAGTTTACATTACAATAACCCTACCACCATGATCGGAGATCTCAATAAATAGGTTTAGAGGTTGTAAAAGTCATGTAAGTACAATTTAATGTTCAAGAGTTATGTATAGGGCTGTAAACAAACTGAACGTTTAGCGAACAGTTTGTGACCTGTTCGGTGGGAAGTTCGTTTATATTCGTTAGTTTAATAAATAAACGAACATGAATAGAGGTTGTGTTCGTTTATATATGTTCATCAACATTCAATGATATGTTTGTTAACGTTTGTATGTGTTTATTCATATAAAAGTTATGTTTGTGCTAATTATGTTAACTACTTATTTATATTTGGTGGATATTATGTAATGTTAATGATTATAATTATAAAATCAATATATATATATATATGATGGTTTCTATTAGTTTGTTTTAAGAAATTTTATTTATCTTCATCAATATTCATAAATATCTGTGTGTGTTCGCTTACCTTCCTTTGTGTTTGTTAATGTTTATGAACATATTCATTTCTTAATGAACGTATACAAATAAAAAATCTCGTTAAACGTTCGTGAACAGTTCATGAACAAATTATTTTCATAAACAAATTATTTTCTTGATGAACGAACAATTTATGAACAAATTATTTTCTTGATGAACGTATACGAATAAAAAATCTCGTTCTTGTTCGTTTGGTTCTTTTATGGCTTAGTTATGTGAGATTAAACCTACTTCCTTTTCTCCATGATAAAGCATTAATGCTTTTAAGAACATTAAAATCTTGAACACTAAGTGGGGGTGACAAAACTTAATAAGAAGTCACATGTGTGACGAACTACTAAGGATTACTGTCGATCAGTGGCGAAGCATCATTGGGGCCGGGGGGCCGCCACCCCCTTATTTTTTCGTCCGTAGTGTTAAATTTTAGCCCGAAAATGTAAATTTTTAGCCCGGTAATGTAAATTTTTATAAAAATGTCGTGTTCGCCCCCCATAAAAAAATATATTTCACCCCCGGCCCCCCTTACGAAATAGTTAAAGCTCCGTCACTGCTGTCGATCTTTTAAAATTTTCAAATAGTGAATTCTCATAACTTACTCATGAAACACAGAGCTTTGAGGTACATGAAGAACACAACAATTATAATCTCAAACCAAAGCTCGGATTTTACTATGTTATTCATCTGAACCAGTGAAAAATTTTATTATAAAAAAATAGCATGTAGAATGCTTAAAATGAGGAGAAAATCATGTGGGCCACGTGATAATATCAACAAGATTTAAGGCAGGCCACGTGATTGTTTCAGAACGTACCATTTCTCTCATCATCGGATCAAATGGCCCATTACCATTTAAGGATTTGGGTACAATGAACTTGATGTCACCTTGTTATTTAATTTACATGACGATTGACGTGTGACAATGCCTAACTATATTAAAAAGACACATTTACCGGATAATGTTGATATAACGAGGTTTAAAAGAAATAAAAAAAGTTATCTTATGTAAAATCAAAGTAGTTCACAAAAACTATAATTACTTATTATTCTGGTGAACGGATTAATATGGGAGATAAAATTCACCGTCTAATGCACGGTGATATGCGCCTTCTATGTTACATTCTCGAATGTGTCATCGTATAGTTGGTGACATCATAGGCTCTGAATGGTAATATGTCTTCCTTGTAAATAAACTAAATTAATTGTTTGATACGATAAATTGTTTGTTGGAGGACCTTAATTATATGTTAACAAACACATATAAGCAATGTTTTCAGAACCGGATCGGACGTCGAACCGGACGCCTTACTGGTTTGGTGATCGGACCGGTCGGACCGGTTGGACCGGATTTAACTATATTTTAATTATATTTATATATGTAAATATGTAGTTAAATATTTGTTGGAAATAAGGGTGTGAACAAGGTGGAAATAACAACTTTGTCCCACATTGGTATGACAAATAAAAATTATGTGTTTATATGTGATAACAAGGTGAAAGGTATTGAATGTCTTTATGATACCTTTTACACCATGACCTACCCGCGCGTAGGGGGGGTGCAAAAACGGGTTTCTGGCTGGAAAATTTGGGTCGCCCATGCACGAATGCCGTTCGAAATAAACCGGGTCCACGTGAAGCCGGTTTTTTGTTTTTTTTGCTCTTAATTTATGGTTTAACACCCCGTTTTTACCCATTAAAACAAAAAAAAAAAACAAATCCGGTCAGAACCGGTCCGATTCTCCCGGTCCGACCGCCGACTCGGGACGAACCGGCCGGTTCAACCTGCGGAAAACGAATCACGCTTGACCAGACCGGACCAGGCGCCAAATCCCGGTCGGACCGACCGGTCCGATCTAACAACATTGCATATAAGTGAATTACAATTCATACATAATGGTAGATATAATATTTTTAAATAAGCTATTTTGATGATAGTAGCCATTTCTTTCTATTTGAACAATGTGTAACAGACTTTTCAAAGTTGAATGGAAACAAATGAATCTGAACTTTATGTAGAATACATAAAAAGTAGCGCCAAGCCCTAACAATATGAAGTAGAAATAAGAAAGTGTTAATATTATATGCCCTGAGCATTCTCAACCAAGCTTTATACCCATCATTATCCTTATATTTTGATAAAAATAATATTTTTTTTATTTTCCTCCTCTATCCCAATCTTTATTTCTTATCTGTAAAATTTATAAGGAAAATTACGTTAAATCTTTATAATTAAAGAATCACAGTCATCTTATAAAGATTCAGTGTCACACATTACAATTGTTTCCTCAATGTTATAAGCAATGTTGTTGAGACCGGATCGGACCGGCCGGACCCGGCGGGTCCAGCCGGTTCGACCGTGAATCGGTGGCTGGTCCGGTCCGGTCTGGTATGAGTCGTTTTGAAGCGGTCGAACCGGCCGGTTCGTCCCGAACCGCTGGTCGGGCCGGGAAACCGGACTGGTTTTCGTTTTTTTTAATGGGTAAAAACGGGGTGTTAAACCATAAATTAGTACGTCGGATATATAATATAGTTAGGTTTTATATATAACTTTAAAAAATATATATAAATCATATATTAATTACTTATATTTAATTACATATATAAATATAATTAAAATATAGTTAAATCCAGTCCGACCACCAAACCAGTAAGACGTCCGGTTCGACGTCCTATCCGGTTCTGAAAACATTGGTTATAAAAACCAAGAGGAGGGAAGGGGTGAACAAGTTGTTTAAATTCTTAGTTACCACCTTTTATAATGTTGATATAAAATGATTTTGAGTGGTTGTGACTAAATGAGAGAGAAATGTTATTGTGAATTGGTATATTGAAGAATCTATTAAATCCTTATAAATTTTTTAATATTTTTTAAAGTGGTTGTGAGTGGAGAAAAAATAAAAAAAGTAATAATAAAAAAAAGAGAGAAAAATGTAATGATTTTTAATGTAATTATATAAATAAAGATAAGAAAGCTTTTAGATTTTTTAATTTGTTTGTGATATATTTCTTGTATAAGTCTTTTGATGACCAAACAAGTTCAATACTAAAAAGTACTCGATGCAAAAAACAAAAAATTATAGTGGTCAGTGTTGGTGTTAATAAACCCACCTTATCTTAACATTCACTTCTTGGCATACATCAAGAATTTATCTTCACTTGTGATCACCCTCTTAACATCTCACGAATCAAGAAAGAATCGTCCCTTTAATGCCTCATGAACCGACTAGACGTGATCATCATTTTAACATCTCACTGATAGGCTAATGATCAACCCTTTAGCATCTTAATAAATTGTTATTAATCATCACATTACATTTTTCTCACTAACTGATAATAGTGATATCGTTTTACATTTCCCCGATATTTTTAGGGATTACATTTGTTAAATCTACGTGAACATTAAATTTGATTATTATAAAAACTAATACTTGCCATGTTAATAAGGCACTTACTAAGTGCAAGATTGTTTGGGGGCGGTCGATACAATCAGTTTCACAATGAGGATATGCTTAGAATACTTAACATATCAAATAGGGAATCATGTCTAAGTTTAAAATGCTAAGAACACAAGTAAGTATTAAACAGATCAAAGAACAAGAACAAAATAAGTATGCTTTTAAAAAATATAGTATATTGTTCTCAAGTTTTATTACAAGTGTTATAAAGCATAAAGATAAATATAAAAACTTGAAATACTTTATACTACATCCTACAACCAGCTATACTTTGAAAGCCAGCTGAAAACACTAATCTAAACAACAAGATCAATATGCAATCAAAAGATAGATTGTTTTTTAACTTGTGATTATAATATGTCATAACTTATATTCTAATATATTACAAAAGGGATAAAAGATACAAATTAGAAAGTTATAAACTAATGACCATAATCTACAGTTAACAAAAACATGAACCTTTTCACCAACTTATTTAAGTTGGTGAGTCTTCAAAGTGACAGCGGAAAGTTATTCAGTTTTTTGTCAAAAGGTGATTAGGGAAAGCATGTCTTTTATGTTGTTAGAAGAAATCAGTCTTTGGCTTCAATAAACTTTGTCTCTAAAATTTCGGAAGATTTCATCTTTAGCTTCGGAAGACTTAGTCTTTAGCTTCAGAAGAGTTTACACTTAGTTTATTTTCTCTGAGTGGTATAATACTTCCGAAGTAATTTTACTTTGCATTTCATGCATGCATGTTAAAAACTCTTTGTTTATTTGTTTCGATTGCATCAGCCTTTAAGTATAAATATTACATTAATAAATCAAGAACCATGATTATTGTTTTGTCTTCACTAAAAATTAAGTATTGAGAAATAAAAAAACATTGATTATTCATATGACTGGGCTTTTGTCTTTTCTCTTCATTTTTATACATCATCTTGCGTTTTATTTAAACATGTCGATATTAGTGAAGATGCCCTTGATTTTGGTTGACTCCACGATGTCTTTATAAAAACTCCTTTGTAAAATCTATTAATTTGCATACATCATTGAGTATATTTATGTTGATAATTATGCATGTCTTCGATTCTTAAAATTTGTCATGATACGACAGGTTGTTCTAAGGGCTGATCTGACACTAACTATATTCTTGCTATCATTTTGGGATCACATAAAAAATAACAATTATTCTACCATTGCATTTAAACGGACTATACTTCTGTGGTTATTCTTACTCTTTTGCTTGTTGTATTAACACATTATTTCAGTAAATGAGAAACATATTTTATTAATATATGTATCATACATTATATTAAACATACATAATATATGTATCATACATTATATTAAACTCTTTTGCTTGTTATATACATAATGTATGTATCTTAGAATGGCATTTAACTTGTACGTTTAAATGTTTAACATTGTTAAATAAATATTTATAATAAGCATAGACAATCTCCTTCGTTTTCAATGATGTCAAAAATCCATAAACATGTAATATATTTACTAATAAACCTCATAGACAATAATAAAATGAAATTTAGTTTGTGAATAAATTGAAAACTTTCATTTAAGCTATGATTAACTAAAGTTAATATTAAGCATTAATAACAAGAATTAGAACAACATAAACACACTCTCTTCATGGGCGAAAGTAACAGCGAAATATCCTTTCTGGTAGTCAAAGTGGGATCCACCGTCTTTCTCGTATTGTCCACCTCACCCAAGCAGTACCCACCCGCCACGTCATCATGATCTCCCCGTTTTGAGCGCATTTTAAATCACTAATAACACACTTAAATGGCGCTATACTCTCCCCTAAAGATTCACCAAACCCTATTATATTCAATCAATCTTAACATATAATCAATCATTCATCTTATTACTTATTATTTACACACATTGCAATGCCACCATTCATCTTCATCTTCTCTCTCCACTGCTTCTGTTTTGGCTTCAAGCTATTTTAAAGCCCTGTCAGATTGTCATGCCTCTATCTGCACATAACCCACAACCGATATTGTGAGATGAATCCTCTGTTCTAGTGGTTCATAGTTCATACCTCAAGCTCAGGTAGTTTCTTGTTTCGTTTTAAGTGATCTCTCATCTTTGTTGATTGGAAATGGAAATCAGTGGTTTTGTTCTTCATTGTGTGATGAATGAGATCTAGGGTTTTGTGGGGTTTAGAGCAATTTGGTTGGGTGTGAAAGGTATTATGTTTGGCACATTGTGAAAGTGTGAGGATCTTGTTCTTGATTTGGTGTTTTTTGTATAGATTTATAAGGTTAAAGTTCTCATTTTTGTTGTGTCAAAAACTTGTAAAATTTTTTTGGCTTGTTCTTCATATTGTGCCAATTGAAATCTGGGTTTTTTGTATAGATTTACATGTTCTTGGATAGATTGATCTTCTTTCCCGTTGGCTTTTGTTAAATTATTGTAGAGGTAGGCATCTTTTCTAAATATATGTTTTTAGGTTAAAGCTTACATTTTTGTTGATTTTAAACCAAATTTGATGCATTTCTTGTTCATTTTTAGTGGAATTGAGATCTGGGATGTGGTGTTTCATGAGGATCTAAAAAGACTTTTACTCTTGTTTTTTGGTGTTATGAGAAATTATAAATATTTTCAAACAGTTTAGTAGTTTGTTGTGAGATTTTTTACATAAATTCTTTATTTATGTTTGAATCTGAGTGAACACACCCATTACCATCCATAAACCTTGAAATTTTTTTACTTGTGATATGTAATATAAGTTTATAACTTTGCTGATTGTTAAAATGAGCTCCTTATAGCAAACTCTTAACTTCTTATGATGGATCACTGTGGGTTATACCCGAAAAATACCTCCTTGTTAAGTCCAAGAAACTTGAAATTATTTGCTTGTAATATAAAATATGATGAACATATCTTTATAATACAAAGATCATTGGCTTTTAATGGGATGACTGAGATCCCCTAAAATTGAATCTATAGAATCAGCCAATATTATCCTAGAATCTTGAAATCTTTTTTGCTTTTGATTTATGAAGTTAATTTCAAAATGATTACCCAACTGTACAATCAAGATTGTTATTTTTTGTTGGTTTTTACCTAAATTCCTATCAATTTGTTTAAATCTAAAGAATCACCCAATATTATCCAAGAATCTTGAAATGCAAATGATTAAAGTGAGTGTCTTTTTTGTATGGATTATAGATACTTTTTTTTTAAATTTTTATTGTTTGCTTTCTGTGATTTTGTCTTATAAGGAGATAATGCCACTGTTCTTTTCCTCTAGATCCTTCATTTTAGGGTCACTTTACTTTAACTTCCAGTCAATGCTGTATGTACTTCTTAGATCTTATATAATATAAAATATTCTATAATATATTATAATATGTAATTAAACTATTAAACAATCAATTATTATTATTATAAAGTTCATGGATCTGTCCTTAAAGCTAGATTAGCTTAGTAAACTTTTAAAAGTCCTTAACTTTTTCTTAAGGAAACCTGGATCTTGTACAATGAGAAGATCAGAAGTCTTCTAAGCAGAAAAAGAAAAAAACAAGATAGATTTTGATTTCAAAAAGGTGGGAACTTTTTATATTAGAAGCTTTCTATGACATTAAGGATTATAAAACCTCACTCATTTGTCATTTAATGTAATTATATGGTTTTATGTCATTCATCTGTGTAGGAATAGATGTCAAAAAACATGTTTAAACTTCATATTCTTAACATGTAGATTGAGGGGAATTTTAGTCATTTACCTCTACGCGAATGCATTTCTCAGTATGCAAAATGTTTTCTTGTTGTTAGATTTTAGTTGCCTTGTGTTATGTTGTTCTACAATTTACTCACATCCTATGGTTGTTGCTTGGATTTTTACTATATAGTTTATGGAAGAAAGACTAATATACCCTTGCGTGGCGACTGTTAAAGTACTTACTGTCATAATATAACTCTATACTTTCCTAAAGATTATTCGAATTCATGTTGTCTTGAATCTTGAAATGATTTTGTTGTGTTTGCTTGTTAATCTTCGTGTTCTTTTCATGCTTGCAGGTTGATTTGCATCATATCTTTATCTATAGTTCATCAGAAGTTGAATTTGCAGCACAAATATGAACCTTAAGCTCGGGGTAGATGTAGCAGGGGCCCACAACCTTCTTCCAAAAGACGGTCACGGTTCATCAAGTGCATTCGTCGAGCTCTACTTTGATGGTCAAAAGTACCGCACAACGGTCAAAGAAAAAGATCTGGACCCCGTTTGGGACGAGAGTTTTTACTTCAATATTTCTGATCCTTCTATCCTCCCAAGTCTTACACTTGATGCCTTTGTGTACAATAACATCAAAGGTACAAACTCGAGGTCGTTTTTGGGTAAAGTTTCCATAACAGGAACTTCATTTGTCCCCTATTCGGATGCTGTTGTTCTGCACTACCCTTTAGAGAAACGAGGAATCTTTTCTCGTGTACGAGGAGAGCTCGGGCTAAAGGTTTACATAACCGATGACCCGACTATAAAGTCTTCCGACCCAGTTGTTAACATGGCCCGAAGCACTGAAACAAACCCAAGGTCAGTTCAGGAGCCTGTTAAAAAAAGTGAGATCAGGCACACATTCCATCATCTCCCACATCAGACTCAGGCTCCTGCCAACACTGCTGTTCCAGCCGCCCCGCCACCTATGATGAGATACGGGTACGAGCAGATAAAGCCCACCCCGCCACCTCAGCCTCCAAAGTTAGTTAGGATGTACTCAGATTCTTCATCTCAGCCCGTGGACTATGCACTTAAGGAGACGAGCCCGTATCTGGGAGGTGGGAGGGTTGTTGGTGGGCGGGTTATCCGTACTGATAAAGCTTCTTCAACTTATGATCTTGTTGAAAAGATGCATTTCTTGTTTGTACGCGTTGTGAAGGCCCGCGATCTTCCTTCAATGGATATAACTGGAAGTCTTGACCCATATGTTGAGGTTAGGATCGGGAACTATAAAGGTGTTACGAGGCATATCGAGAAGAACCAAAACCCGATGTGGAATATTGTTTTTGCGTTCTCGAGGGAGAGGATGCAAGCTTCTGTACTTGAAGTAGTGGTCAAAGACAAGGATCTGGTCAAAGATGACTTCGTTGGGCTTGTCAGGTTTGACCTCAACGAGGTTCCGTTACGGGTCCCACCTGATAGCCCGTTAGCACCACAGTGGTACCGGCTTGAGGACAAGAAAGGGGACCGGATAAAGAGTGAGCTCATGTTGGCAGTGTGGATCGGGACTCAAGCTGATGAAGCTTTTCCTGATGCGTGGCACTCGGATGCAGCCACCCCGGTTGACAGTACAGGTGCAGCTTCTGCTCTGATACGGTCAAAGGTCTATCAAGCACCACGGCTATGGTATGTACGGGTCAATGTGGTTGAGGCTCAGGACCTGGTTCCAACCGATAAGACTCGGTTCCCTGATACTTATGTGAAAGCTCACATTGGGAACCAGGTTATGAAGACGAAAACGGTCCAGGCGCGTTCACTTAACCCATTATGGAACGAGGACCTAGTGTTTGTTGCTGCAGAGCCTTTTGAGGACCATCTGATCCTCACGGTTGAGGACCGTGTCGGTCCTGGGAAGGATGAGATTCTTGGGAGAGTGATTATACCCTTGAATATTGTTGAAAAACGGGCTGATGATCGTATCATCCATTCTCGATGGTTTAATTTGGAGAAACCCGTAGCTGTCGACGTTGATCAGCTGAAAAAAGATAAGTTTTCCATGAGAATTCATCTCAGGATCTGTCTCGATGGAGGTTATCATGTTCTTGACGAGTCTACTCACTATAGCAGTGATCTTCGACCCACTGCTAAACAGCTTTGGAAGCCAACAATCGGGGTTTTAGAGCTCGGGATATTAAACGCTGTCGGGCTGCACCCGATGAAAACCCGAGATGGAAGAGGGACATCTGATACTTATTGTGTCGCGAAATACGGGCATAAATGGGTTAGAACCCGAACCATAGTTGACAACCTGTGCCCAAAGTACAACGAGCAGTATACATGGGAGGTTTTCGACACTGCAACAGTTCTCACTGTTGGCGTTTTCGACAACAGTCAGCTCGGTGACAAAGGTTCCAACCCTAAAGATCTAAAGGTCGGGAAAGTCCGGATCCGTATCTCAACCCTCGAAGCGGGTCGGGTCTACACCCACTCATACCCATTGCTCGTATTAAACCCGAATGGAGTCAAGAAAATGGGCGAGCTCCATTTAGCCATACGGTTTTCGTGCACCAACTTCGCCAACATGCTTTACACCTACACCCGGCCATTGCTACCAAAAATGCACTACGTCCGCCCGTTCAGCGTTATGCAACTTGACATGTTACGCCACCAGGCGGTCCAGATAGTGGCGGCTCGGCTCGGTCGAGCCGAGCCGCCACTACGGAAGGAGGTGGTGGAGTACATGTCAGACGTGGACTCCCACCTCTGGAGCATGCGCCGAAGCAAAGCCAACTTCTTCCGGCTAATGATGATCTTCGCGCCATTGTTTGCAGTCTCAAAGTGGTTCGGTGACATCTGTATGTGGCGTAACCCGATCACCACGATCTTAGTTCACGTCCTCTTTATAATGCTCGTTTGCTTCCCCGAACTGATACTACCAACGGTGTTCCTATACATGTTCTTAATCGGGATCTGGAACTTCAGGTACCGCCCTCGGTATCCACCACACATGAACACAAAGATCTCACAAGCCGAATGCGTGCACCCTGACGAGCTCGATGAAGAATTCGACACGTTCCCCACTAGCCGCAACCCAGACCTGGTTCGTATGAGGTACGACCGTCTACGAAGCGTGGCTGGGAGGATCCAGACCGTGGTCGGGGACATTGCAACCCAAGGGGAACGGATGCAGTCGCTGCTGAGCTGGAGGGACCCTCGGGCCACTGCTATATTCGTGACATTCTGTTTGGTTGCAGCTATTGTGTTGTATGTGACACCGTTTCAGGCGATTGCAGCGCTGATTGGGTTGTATATGATGCGGCACCCGAGGTTTCGTCATCGTTTGCCGTCGGTCCCGATTAATTTCTTCAGAAGGTTGCCTGCTAGGACAGATAGCATGCTGTGAGGGATGGTTGGTAGCTGATGAAAACTTAATAATATGTGTTGTAACATGTGTTGTTTAGGTGCACTATGAAAACTTAATAACTGTTGTAGTAAGTTTAATAAATCTTTATATATGGCTTCTTATTGTTTAATAGGGGATGACACATTGCATATAAACTGTGTTGTTTTTTCTTATTTATTTGACTAAAAGATTATTAAATGCTAAATTTCATATAAACTGTAATATTTTATAAACTTATAATTTAATATTTTAATGAATTGCAATATTAAACAAAGTAGATATAAAACTTGTTAAGTTTACGTAGGTCACGGTTTTACGGGTTTATCTTTTGGATATTTGATTTTCTAAATTCTTTTTGTGATCTTCAAAAACACATTGTTCTTTATGTGATTTTCAAACACACATTTGGAATGTGTTTTTTTCTCCTTAAGTTTCAACTTTTATAACTGGGTGCTTCAACTTCATACATTTCTTTTTACATACTTAATCACGTCAATCAGTTTTACTTTCGTAACGTATGTCCGTCACCAACTAGATAAAACTGCAAAATAAAAACATATAATCAAAAAGTTTGGTGGAAATAGCACCACAAGTAACAAAAACTTAATGTTGACATTAAGTTATATATTGTATTAATCACCCGCTTAATTCTTTATCTTTTAAAATCAAATACGAAATTCGATCTCAAGAATCAAAATATCCCTTGAAAATGCGATGTGTTCGGAATCTGATTGACAATTAATAATCTGTTTGACATGAGATAATAATAAAATGTTTTTTAATATATGTTACATGTATCTAACGGTTAAGTGATTGGGTTTGACGTTTATAGGTTACATTAAATTATTGTACAAATCATGATCGTGCATCCATGTAATCTAATCATGCATTGAAGCTCTACGTGCACTCATGTCGTTTGACGATACGATTCTTTAGGCCACAAATGCACCATATCTTCACTAGAAAAGCTCATGAAAAACCCTGAATCCGAACCCAAATCCAAATCAAAACGCGTGTCGTTTTAGCTTCTTGAAAATGGTAGCTGTGTTAGCTAAGAGAAGATCGAAATTCCCGAAGAAGATCGAGCCTAGAAGAGGCTGTATCCGTTCGTGTGTGGCGTGGTTTGTGTATCCTCTTCCTACCGCGCTCTTTTTCATGATTCTTATGTTCGTTTGGTCATCCTCGACCACTTACATTTCGGGTAGGATTGTTCATGTTTGTATCTCTTCTCGTAAGTTGAGCAACCTTTATTGTCTCTCTGCCACCACACAACCGAACGAGAACTTGCAGCTCCCATTCAGGAATTTTAGTTCTCCAGAGATTCTGGAGAACGAAATTCCTATTGTTGAAGAAAAACTTGAAAAGGAAAAGGGTTTGGTGACTTCTGTCTTGAATGACAACTCAATTAACCGAAACCTCAAAGGCGAGTCCATTGAAATTTCTAATATTATTCAAAATCAGAGTGTTCTGAATAACGGGATTGAGGTCATGGATGACCTCAAAGATGACTCTAACAGTGTTTCCAAAGTTGTCGTTGAAAACCCGACTGGTTTTGTTGTTAAAGAAGTCGTGAATGAGACCACGAGTGAGCTTAAAAGCGACTCGGAGAAAGTTTCTAGCTTTGTTCCTGATAACCATAGTCAGCAAAATGATGATATTGATGAAATCAAGAAAGCAAGAGAAGTTGTCGAAGAGAACCTACGAATTCAAAGATCGTGGGCCACGAAACAACATTGGAATCAGAATCAAAATCAATGCGACGGACGAGGAATCTATGTCTACGAATTGCCACCGAAGTTCAACAAAGATTTGGTGGCTCAATGTCATGATATGGTTCCTTGGGTCGATATGTGCAAGTATTTAAGTAACAACGCGTTGGGTGAACCCATACCAGAGCTCGGGAACCAATGGTTCCAGACTCATCAATACTCGTTGGAATTAATATTCCATTCGCGAGTATTAAACCACCCGTGTCGAGTTTATGATGAAAACCAAGCAAAACTTTTCTATGTTCCATATTATGGTGGTTTAGATATCTTGAGATGGCATTTCAAGAATGTTTCTAATGAAGTCAAGGATACTTTGGCTTTTGAGCTTGTAAATTGGCTAGAAATGCAAAAGGCATGGGACAAGAATCTAGGAAAAGATCATGTCTTTGTTTTGGGTAAAATTTCTTGGGATTTCCGGAGAAAGGATCACACGTCGTGGGGGACCCGATTCCTCGAGCTCGAAGAAATGCAAAACCCGATAAAGCTCATGATCGAACGACAACCTTGGGAGCTCAATGACATTGGGATCCCTCACCCAACTCACTTCCACCCACACTCTGACGATGATATTCGTGCATGGCAACGGAAAATTATCTCATCACCTCGTAGAAGCCTCGTCAGCTTCGCTGGGGCCGCTCGCCCTGACGCTCATGACAACATAAGGTCTATCTTGATAGACCTGTGCACATCAGCAACCGAAGAACAATGTAAGTTCTTCGATTGTAAGTCAAGGCATTGTGACGAGCCCCAGTCACTAATAGGGCTATTCACGGAGTCTGAATTCTGTCTTCAGCCTCCGGGTGATAGCCCTACTCGGAAGTCAGTGTTTGACTCGTTGGTGTCAGGATGTATCCCCGTCCTTTTTGACCCCTTTACGGCTTACTATCAATATCCATGGCATTTGCCAGAGGATCATGAGAAGTATTCTGTTTTTATTGATCAAGAAGAGGTGAGAAAGATGAATGTGAATGTGGTGGAAAGGTTGATGAAAGTGCCTTTGAAGGAGAGGGATGATATGAGAAGAAACATAGTGTATGACTTGATGCCAAAACTAGTTTATGGAGATCAAGATGCAAAGTTTGAAATGTTTCAAGATGCATTCACCATTACAATGAACAATTTATTTGAGAGGGTTAAAAGTTTAAACTTGGAGTAAGTTTTTACCTTAACCGAAGATGAGCGAACAGGAGGTTAAACCTCAATCAAAGAAGGTTAACCGAATCCGAATATTCGTGTTGTGTAGTAATTGATGTATGTTTAAAGAGGGAAAAAACCCATACATATAACTCATTTTAATCCAATTGTTCATATGAAATATGATTTTACGCTGTTGATTTGACTTTTTAAGTCAATAAGGTTATCTTTTCAAGCTGAAATTAGAATGTGAGGATTTTCAAACTGTCAAGAATATGTGATAACCTGAATTATGTATAGAAAAGACTAATGCAGAAGAATGTGTTGGTTAATTGGGACAGATCCATGATTTATTTGCATCTGTATTGTAACACGTTTGACCTTGAAAGTCATAACATATATATGCAAAAAGATCAGTGGCGGATCCAAAAATTTCTTTCATGGGAGTCGGCTTATTTCTTTGAGAGTCCATTGGCTATAGTAAAAAATAAATTCTTTCGGTATGATTTTTGGTCGGGTTGAGTCACACACTAAAAGATAAAGTCAAGTTAAATATATATTATCATAACAAAAATACTTTAATAGTCATCAAAATTATATAAGATAAAAGACTCAAGGGTTGTGACTGCGGTCGGTGCAGCGGTGCTCCAACACTACTCTACCAAATGTCAAGGACTTAAGGGTTGAACTTTGGGGCTTTGGTTATGAGCTTTGCCAAGATTTTTTGAGTTAAATATGTTATATTATTTTAATTTAATGGGTCATGAGTATTGAACAATTAGGCAATTGAAATTGGGTTTGGGGTTAAACATATTAGTTTATTGGGTAATAAATTTATGGGCTAAATCTAATAAAGTTAATGTTTCAAAATAATCTTATATTAAGTTTATATTTATTATTTTTGTTATAACTTATCGGTTTATATTTATAAAACTAATTTTATATTTTTAGGGTCGTTGATAATAAAAAATGCAATAGGGTCGTCGTCAAATTTTCTTGGGGGTCGTTATCAAAATTTCTTGGAGGTCGGTCAGGAATATAACATATACACTACTAATTAAAAAAATCATGGGGGTCTCTAGCGATGTTATCCTAAGGAGCAACCATACAATTAATTGTGTGAATCATACATTCAAACTTACCATTGTTATCTTATTGAGAGGTATAGTGAGCACGTGAGCAAGTGAGGTCTCTGACGATGCTAAGGTTGGGTCGTTTTGGTTGTAGAAGGGTTCTTGGTCGATAAGAAAGGGCGGCCCATTGAACACCACAACTTCACCTCTTACCATCAATGTAAAAACAATTTTTTTTATAATTTTAATTAAAGAACAAGTACACATTTTACATGGTATATGATTTTTATCGTGTTTTAAACTGATGATTATTTTTAAGAAAGACATGCAGAAAGTCATGGGATAGAATCAGGCAATGCTTCCTTTCCTTTGTAACTTAACACATAATGATTAAAAATGCTACATTTTTAGTTTTCACTTTGAGTTTGTCTCATGCTTTTAAATAACGGAAACCATAGTTTGCAAGTAACAAAAGAACTCAAAAGATCAAAGAACATAATCTACCATCAAATAAACAGATGACTGAATAAAAAAGATCTTCTTATATTAGTTAACAACCATCAAACGTTTGATATCTTTGTTACAGATAAATTAGCACGACTCATCATTGATCTACAAACAAACACCACAAGAGGAATAACATGTTAGGTACAGATATACAATTACAAATGGGAGAAAAATTCAAGAAACTGAAGGCAGACTGGGCCCAAGATATTAATTGGCCCATGATAAATCTCTTAGCGTTTAGATATCTAGTGAGATTCCCAACTTTGGTTATAAAAATAAATCACAGGAGTGGAAATTAAACCAAAGATCGGGCTTACTCTTTCTTGATTATATTGCTTTTACTTTTTAATATTTGTTTTTCTAAATGATTTCTTCTTTTTTCTTTTACTAATTTCTTTGATAAAATTTTCATCTCAATGTAGGTTTTTTTATGGTTTTTGTGTTAGTTTTTTTACGGTTTTGATTTATTCGAAGTTTTTTCTATAGTTTTGGTGTTATTAAATGACTCTCAATCTCATGTTAAGATTTAAGCATCCATACGTAGCTTGAACATCTCATGGGCATGAGAATTGAGAAGATAAGGGCATGCAACTCAATCATTTTAAAAGCCTAAGACGAAATAAAAGCTTAAATATCTTTTTCACATGTTATCATTAAAGACATCTAGTTTATGATTAAAGACATCTATATAAAAAGATAAATTTTTGTATGGTTTTGAGATATCTTCTTATCTTTTTATTCTAATAAAAAAGTAAATGAGTGTGCCATTTGTCACCACCACGTTCATTCTCATCAAACTTTTCCCGCTTATCTCTCCTATTAAATAACCATATTAACTACTAATAATATTATCTATTTATTTTTACATTATAATTATAATTATAACTAGATTTTTAATAAAAATAAGAAAGATAATTTTTTTATTAATGTTATTTCTATAGTTTTTATAAAATGATTTTTTTCCAAAAATAAATAAATAAAAGTGTTTTTATGTAATATTTCAAAATTGATTATTTAAAGTAATTTTTATTAAACAAAAATAATTAAAATAAGGAATTATAGTAAGACGTATTTTTAAAAATGAAAATTTTTTGAAACGTTATTTTAAAACAAAATGTTTAATTTATCTTTGAAAAAAACAAAAAACAAAATAAAAGTTTCATATTATTGTTTTATCACTTATAGTTGTTACTCATACATAATTTCAATCATATAATGTCTTATTATATTATTTTATAATTAATAATTTTTATTTTATTTATATTTTATTTATTTAATCCGTGTAATACACGAGGTTACTAAAGCTAGTTTTATATATGTTATGATAATTAAATTATATTTTTTTATATTATATGATTGAAAATATTGCTAAACTGATTTCTAATTTTGGTTGGTATAATGTTTTTTATAATTATAATATATTCTTCCAAGTTTAGGGTGCCTTGGATCATAAATGTGTCCAAATACTTGGAAAATATTACTAAACTGCTTTCAGTAGATCTAAGATCCGTAATCATATATATCATCATGCATCAAATCAAATCAAATACAACAAGGGTTTTCAATCTTAAAAGATAATTAACCACTCAATAGTTTATTCATAATATATAGAGAGAGCAAAACAAATAAAAACAATAATCCAAAACTAAAGAAATATACAACCTCATATGAATAGAATCCACACCCATAAAATAATAACTCAAAAAACAAACACAATAAGAATCATATATACTCATATTTCTCAGTTTTCTTCTTCTTCGTCGTCCTCATAATCCTCATCCCCTTGGTCAGCAACCGCATCCTGATACTGCTGATACTCCGACACCAAATCATTCATATTACTCTCCGCCTCCGTAAACTCCATCTCATCCATCCCTTCACTCGTGTACCAATGCAAGAAAGCCTTCCGTCTAAACATCACCGTAAACTGCTCCGAAACCCGCCTAAACATCTCCTGAATCGACGTCGAGTTCCCCATAAACGTCGACGACATCGCCAGCCCCGTTGGCGGGATGTCACACACGCTTGACTTCACATTATTAGGGATCCACTCTACAAAATAAGATGAGTTCTTGTTCTGCACGTTGATCATCTGTTCGTCCACTTCTTTGGTGGACATTTTGCCCCGAAACATGGCGGACGCGGTCAGGTACCGCCCGTGGCGGGGGTCGGCCGCGCACATCATGTTCTTGGCGTCCCACATTTGTTGGGTGAGTTCGGGGATGGTTAAGGCTCGGTATTGTTGGGATCCGCGCGAGGTTAGCGGGGCGAACCCGACCATGAAGAAGTGGAGCCGCGGGAACGGGATTAGGTTCACCGCGAGCTTACGAAGATCAGAGTTAAGTTGCCCCGGGAAGCGGAGGCAACAAGTGACTCCGCTCATGGTGGTAGATATTAGGTGGTTCAAGTCACCAACTGCATTTAAACATTACATTATATTACATTGATGGTACAACTTAATTAAACATTTAAACCACAATACAACATGCAGAATATAACAACCGAAAATAATTATACTAAAAATTATTATATATATATATTTTTTCAATTTAAATAATATTTTCTATATCATTATTATTATTTTTTCTCTCCCCCAATCACAATCACTTTAAAAAATATTAAAAAATTATAAGAATTGAACAATGATTTTAAAATATATCAATCCACAATAACATTTTCTCTTTCTTTCACTCACAACCATTCAAAACATTTCATATAATAAACCAAACACACGAATATATTTTTAAAGACTCCACTGTAAATATTATGAATATAGAAATATCAGGGGATTTGAGTTTTTGAGGTACTTACAACTTGGGTTGGTGAGCTTGAGGGTTCGGAAGCAAATATCGTACAAGGCTTCGTTATCGAGAACCATACACTCGTCGGCGTTTTCGACTAGTTGGTGGACGGAGAGGGTGGCGTTATACGGCTCAACAACCGTATCCGACACCTTGGGTGATGGAAAGACGGAAAAAGTTAACATCATCCTGTCAGGATATTCCTCTCGGATCTTGGATATTAGTAAGGTTCCCATACCAGATCCCGTACCCCCTCCAAGTGAATGACACACTTGAAATCCTGTAACAACGTGACATTTTTAACGTACTAACATCCATAAAGTAAGTAAGGAGTTAATTAATAATTGTTACATAGTATATATGTAATGATCATACCTTGTAGGCAATCACAATTCTCGGCTTCTTTACGAACAACATCAAGGACCGCATCAACTAACTCGGCGCCTTCAGTGTAATGCCCCTTAGCCCAATTGTTACCCGCGCCATTTTGGCCAAAAATGAAGTTATCGGGTCGGAAAATTTTTCCATATGGCCCGGCGCGAAGACTATCCATTGTACCTGGCTCAAGATCAACCAACACTGCCCTCGGGACATATCTTCCACCACTTGCCTCATTATAGTACACGTTCACCCTCTCTAGTTGAACATGAGTGTTACCGTTGTATTTTCCGGTGGCGTCGATTCCATGTTCATCACAAACAACCTCCCAAAATTTGGCACCGATTTGATTTCCACATTGTCCGGCTTGAATGTGTAGAATTTCTCTCATTTTGTTCAAAATTAATATCTTCTTTTTAAGTTGTGAGATGGAATTAGTTGGTTTGGGATGAATGGAGATAGGTTTTTGTAGGATAAACAAGTGAAGAGTGTGATGGTGACTTTGATTTTATTATGTATTGAATATTGAAATAAGAATTATTAGAGAGAAGTAGAGTTAATAATTGCATGTGAATTTGTTTTTTAAAAGAAATAACAAAATCAAATCAAGATATTATGAGTTGTACATGTGAGCAAGGTGCCAAGATGCATAATGTTATCTCAAGTGGCCTACTTCATTTCAAATTACCAATTTTACCCTTCGTTACACTATCTTTGTTAATTACTAAATTTTAATTGTTTTATTTTAATTCATTAGAGTTCATACAATATACAAATTAGTAATTAATCACGTGCCATGCGACGCGCTAGTGTATTTTGTTAACCATATATATTTCATATATTTATATTTATTGGTGATGGTGTTCTCATGCTGTAACGATAACGTTAACATGATCATTAGTTATACTATATAATGAAACCAAAGTCATTCGATACATCCTTACAGGTAACCCTGCCTAGTAACATGTACAAGTGTATAACTCTGCTTAGTAAGATAAGTGTTATCTTAATCAGGTTTATCTATTTGTTTCTTAGTTGAAACCGCACCCCCAACCCCCTTAGGAGAAAACCCAGAACCAAAAAAACCCTATGGCTCAACTCTGAGTGTTTTTTACTTAGAGTGGGACTTGAATACATGATCTCCCCATATTTATATATCTTGGGTGTCTCCTCTCCCCAATCTAATAAACTAATATTGATGATGTGAATTCTGAATTGGACTAGATTGGTCCGCTAAACATGAGACGTTAAAAAACCCTTCTATATAACCATGTTGAGCACTTGATGGAAGTTGTCATCTTGATAGAAACTGATTTAATCGGCTAAAGGTGTTTCATGAATATTTCGACCTCGGTTCATCTTTAGTTTATCTTAATATTGTAGTATACATTAGAACTCTGAAATGCTAGATCCATTTCAACCTACAACAAGACAAGTAAAAGAATAAAAAACAGTTAACATTTATAATTGAGTAGTTTTAAATTGTTAGAATTATATAAACAAACCTCAACTTGATGATTTTGGTAGAGGGCAAATAAGCAATTAAACCATAAAATGAGTAGATACAAGGAACCATCTTGTTGTTGAAATAACGTTTTCAATGAAGGAGAGTCGATGTCATCAAGAACTAAGGCAATAATCAAGAGGTAAGCTGTCGGTTCTATTTTGGCACCCATCATTAAATTAAACACTATTTATATATTTAATTAAAACAGTTTTAGAATATTTTGAAAATATAGATTTTCTAACAAAACAAAACCAAGAATATCACCCTCTCTGTTTTTTTTCTCTAGATTCAAATCCACATGGTATTTGTGACGGTATATCGCTCATAACCAGACTTACGTTGTAAATGCCCAAACATGAATGACTCAAGTCTAACAAGCCCGGGGAAAAATGGATTTGAGCCGGAGAATTCTCGTCCACCATATCATCACCGAGTGTCCGAGTTTATGTCAATCCACTTTTATAAATTTGGAATCGACAAGTTTAGTGTAGAAGTCACAAATTTGATATTCTATGAGACAAAATTTTAGAAAATTTTTATGATTTGGTGATGCATTGCCCATTATTATAATGTATTTTACTAAACAGATATGTTAGAAAACTAAATTTTGATATATATTTAAAACTTTGTTGAATTTAAGGCACCCACCTCTCACATCATTCCAACTAATCACTTATTAGGATTCAAATCAATGATGATAATAATTTATTTGGCTGTTTTCACCTTCCTACATCATTTTCAGGGAGATATTAGGATGTATATAACAACCACAAGCATTTTATAAGGGTACCTTTGTATATATGAATTATTTTATGTCAAAAAAATGATAATTGACACCCACCTTAGATTATTCGGGTAAAAGTTTCTTATATCATATTTAATTATTTATTTAAAAAAACATTAAGTAACTTTATAAACCTCTCAAATTCTTAACCACATCAAAATTAAAATAACTAACAATAATTTGTTAAGTCTAAGATCAGTAGATCTGGCCCGTTATATATATGCTTAGTACTTGAATTAATATCTGTAATGAATGTTTGTAATTCATTATTGTGTATGCATTAAATGTATAGGTTAACCCATTTATATGTGTGTTGATTTATGTATGGTTGCAGGTACAAACATTATTCTTGGTTAATTTATGAAATTGACAAAGTGTAAGAAACATCTACGGATGAACATTTTGTTCTTCCGTAAATATGTTTCTTACAAGTAACATTACATCCGAAGATCCTCTGCGGATGAACAACCAGAACTGAAGAACAAGTTTGCTTCGGAAGTACAAGTTTTCTACGGAAGAACAGGATTCCTACGGAAGAACAAAACATCTACGGAAGAACAAAACATCTACGGAAGAACAACACATCTACGGAAGAACAAGACTTCTACGGAAGAACAAATTCATACGGAAGACACTATTCATGCGGAGTCCAAACACTTGTATAATGCAAGTTATAACAGAAATATCATTGTCTATATAAATAGATCCTAGGTTTCGATTCAAGGACGCTTGATTAGACGATTGATTGAACGACAACAACAATAACAATACAACCAATCCACAAACAGCGAACATCACATCAATTCATTCAATCAAACCCTAGCAGCCGTCTTATCATCATTCATTCATTATTTTGTAATCATTAACATATTTTAATGAAATACATATTATTCATTAACTGTGTTTCTGTTAGTGTGTTCTTGAATCATCATTAATATTGAAATTTATTACAAAACAATTAAACCAAGCCAACGTTGATTCCGCAAACGTCGACTTGTCTTCGACCAACACCGATAATTCCTGTCTGCGATCCTTGGATTCACAAAACTTCAATGAGTTATTCTACTGGCAATCACTTTGAAACTCTAAAATTTAAAAAAGTCAACTTTTGAATATATATCATCCATAGTTTAAAATATACAATTTTCTCATGTCTGAATTTATCTAGCATATAATGAGTTGCTTGATAATGTCATTTACATTTCTTTCACCCAAACATTTTCCCCTCTTTGGATCGATTTGTTAAACAATATCCAAGTGATATGACAGCAAAAGAACAAGATCAATATGTAATTAGTATGAACACAAATACATTTATTGAAGAACAATGCAGCATCGATTATATCTCGAATCAATCTTAGCTATTACAATTCACGAATACAGATTCTCTCTTAAGCGTCTCTCTTTCACACATACTACTCGATGATGACATAATATTCTTATGTATAAATTACATAACAAAATTTTCTATCTATAGATATCTGCTGATCGACGCCACATGATGATGACATAATATTCTATAACTACGTTAAAAAATAATGTGTTAGTGAGAAGTCATCCAGTAGTAGTAAGTTCCTTCTGTAACAACCAAAACTTTACCGCTTAATATAAATGATCTGTGACTGTGAGAGCTTCATTGAACTTAATTAGCAGTTGTAACTTGCATCATTTGCAAGTTAACATCAGTCACAAACTCCATAGCAGTTGTAACATCTTTCTAACTAAGCATTATCAGTATCAACACCCAACACCAGCAACGTCTCAATCAGTTAAAACTTTTATAATCAATCAAAGAGTAGTTTCCAACTCTTCAACAGTGGAAACTCAATTACACTTGGAGCCATGGTAACATAACATCATTTGTGATTGCAGAGCAGTTACAATTAAACCGAGTTTTGTATCATCAATTATAAGATTATCTAATCCCAACAATTAATCTTGGTTCACACCAGTAGACCGTCAAAGATGACTCCATAAAGCTCATTACATCGACAAATTATAGGATTTATTCTTCTTGTTGAGATATTATTAAATAAATAAGGTTGGTTTTACTAGGCTTTCGCCAAAGATATATCATTTGTGTAGCAACAATAATGTGTTTTCAAATGTTGATGATTCACATCTACTTAATCACTTGGTGCATCATAGAGGAAAACATAGATTAAACAAGATGCAAGGACTATGAAAAATCAAATCTTTACATACAACTGGTAATTTAATGCATATTGTCCTTCTTCCTTTAGATTTTCCAAATTAACAAACTATAAGTTGCAGATGCATAATTTCACCATGAATATCAACATTACAAACATAAAACTACTGTACAGATTCATAACAAATTACCAGAAATCATGATCATCAACGGCGACCGTTGAAGAAGGGTATGCATCATCTTCTTCCTCCAACTCCATTTCCACTTCTGGTTCTGCACCAAACTCAGAAGATTCAATATCAGCAAGATTCTTCAAATCAACAACCGACAGCTCATCAAGCCACCGCACCACTAAATCAGCAGCAGTTAGCTCATAAACAGGATGCTTACTAGCCACAGCCACACACTTCATTTTAGCCTCGTGAGCAGCTTCAACGCTTAAATTCGAATTACCAAACACAATACACCTTTCGGGTATAAACTGCAGCAACTGAGCTGCATAGGCAAACATTTCAGGGTCCGGTTTCCCTCTATAAACATCTTCTGCAGTCACAATAACATTAAAAACCCCGTTTATCCCAATCGCACCTATGGCTTCTTCAAGATTCTTTCTTGGGCGGGTCGATACTAGAGCCATGGGGATATTGTAACGGGTTAAAGCATTTATGAACTCTTTGGACCCATCACGAAACTGGTAAACCCCACCTTGTAACGCTTGGTAAATCTGTTCTTTTCTTAAAGACATTCGTTTTAGTTGACCCGGGTCTCTTGACCAACAAAGAACTTCTGACATTGCCTGCTCGTTTTTCATGCCTTCAATCCTTCTAAGCAAAAAAGCAGGTGGCGGGGATTTACCTTCTTCTTCAGAAAGCACAAGCCACGATTGCTTCTCATAATCAAGATTATCTTCTATCAAAACGCCTTCCCACTCAAATATAACACCTAACCAACCACAACCCATTCGTTCTTGTCTTAATAACGGGTTTTGCAATGAAGGGTTATCAGCTTTGTTGTTAGGTGGCCATAGGCCCGGTTTTCGTTCAACCTTGGTATCAATTTCATAACTAGAACTCTTTGGAAATCTATCTTCTTTGAAATCATACACCTCTCTAGTCAACTCCATTGCTTGGGCTTTGATCGCCCGAAACTTAAGCAATGGATTAGGGCTCATTGCAACTCGTTTAGGAGAACGATTCTTTGAATAATGCCCTAATATCAGACTATGCCCGAAAAAGGATGTCCCAGCAATCGATTCGATCATTTTCAGTGATTCAGTTGAAAACAGAAAGAAAACCCCCAAATTGAATTCGGATTTCTTTTAGCTGAAACTTGCAATTATTGTGGAATCAAGAACCCTAATTTGCTACACAGATTCTCGTGAACACTGATATTAAACTAAAGGAATCACCTTTAAACTCGATTAATTATTCTTGACAATCATCAAAAGGGGGAACATGCTTTGCGAAAGTAAGATTTAAACTTCATTTAATAACGATAAAAATCCCCAAAAAAAACCCAATTTAACGCGAACCCAGAAACCCTAAACGATGAATTACAACACCAAACAGCTTAAAGATCTCCGATTCTACAAGATCAAACTTCAGAAAGCTAACAATATGCACATGAAGAGGTAAACTTACAATTAAATTAACGAAAATTAAACTTTAAAAGATGTTTATTGAAGATCGAAAGTAGTGGTATATACAGTATGTGTGATTATGATCAGAAAACAAATTAATAAAGAGGAAGAGGGTGATGATAGCAGATAGAACCTGAAGTAATGAACGGATAAAGAAGATGAAGATTGACGATCAACTTTGGAAGAACAGTTTATGTGGTTTACAGGAGAAGGGGTCAATTGTCATGACACCCTTTGAAAGTCAAATTTCTTTCACAAAAATGTAAAAAATAAAAAAGTTAAAAAATGAAACTTTTACATGGGCTAATAGATGAATGTAAATTTTTATAAACGAGAGATTAAATATATATTAAAAACCAAATATGCTTTGTGAGTAACTGTTACTGTAGCCTATGTTCTATTTTAACTTCCATACATCATTTTCTGTTTGCTTAATGTCCGGTATTTTCATAATTTCAGGTTAAATTTCGGTTCGTTTGCTTACCTTCTTCTTTGTAAACATGCAATTGGGTTTCTGAGAAACTCATCTATGTACTCTTATTATGTGTTTGTTGTATTACAGCCTTTGCTTTGTTGTTGCTGTTGTTCGTCAGGTTGCTTGGAGCTTGAGTTCTAGGTACGTTTTTGTCTTTGATTTGAGTGTTACAGTTCGTTTGCGTATTTATTGACGGAAACCAACCTTCACTTGGGTCGACACCCCGCATGTTCTTTAGGTTTCATGCTTTAATCGACACCGTTTGTCCGCACAGTAGGTGTTTGATGAAATGTCTCATTCTTAACATCAGCCTTTTGGGCTGTTTTCTTATGGATATGAGGATCTAGGGTACTAAATTTACATTGTTTCTTTTGTTGTTACTATTATTTTGAAATGTTGCATATGTCTTTCGTTTGATTTAATTAGTATTTGTTCAAATTTAAAACTGAGTGTGGGAGTTTTGATGGTGTTAAAACATTATGTTACTTATAAATGTTTTTTTATCCGATGCATTAAACTATGGTTTTGTTCAGCTCTGTTTTTTTAGTCGTTTACGTTATTGAATTGTTATGGGTGAGGCATGCGGTTAACGCCTGTAGCCGGACATTTTTGCCGGTTGCCTCGCTTCGTTCTTCGTTGACACAGGATTTAAAATATCAGGGGCTACAACGTGTTTGTTGACGTAAAAATTTTATGTTCTTATATTCTAAAAAATTAAGTATGTGGATGATACTTGATGTGCACATTCATATTCTCAGATGAGAGCTTTCTTGATTGCTCTTTTGTTTCCTTTACCTGTGGTGTTGTGGTTTGTGTGATGAATAATTTTTTGATTTTTTTACACTCTTTAACCTTACATTTGTTCAAGAAAAAAATGTTTAGTGTCTATTTTATTGTAATCTACTATGAATTCATATTCATTAATAGCGTTTGTATTTTAGAAACTTATTTGAATGACCTGTGCTTTCTTTTTCTCTAGGTCGGTTCCTGTTGTTCCTCATACAATTTCACACCTGTTGTTTCTACGCGAACAAAATTCAGCTTTTATGGGTAATTTCAATATCTTTGTCTATATTGTGCCAATTATGCCCTTATTAGTTTACTTTTTTGTTCGTGTTGTAATTTAGTCGTTATTTATAAGTAAATACCTTTGTTATCTTTGTGCGTGTTTGGACCTATTTCTCTTACCTTTAACTTCAGTCATGTCAAATCGTAATAAACGTTTTCGAAGGACCATGGAGAATCAGGAAAACAATCGCCTTTCGACATCTATTCCTATTACTAGATCTAATACACCAATGTCAACATCTTATGATCAACCTATGTTCACTCGACCACCACGACGTGTGGTTCAGCGTAACTTTGGTGCCTCCTACTCTCAACTGCCAACATACCTTTACATAGACAATGGTGATTGCGACAGAGTTTGCGAGTTCTGTGATGCTCTATTTTGGTTGGACGAACGTTTAGTATCATCCTCTTCCAATCGTCTTCCAAGGTATACTCAATGTTGCAAGGGTGGGCAGGTGTTTTACCGTATCCACGGAAACCTGATGATTGCATTGTAAATCTATTTGAGGACTCTCATTTTCTTAACAATATAAGATCATACAATTCCATGTTCTCTATGACATCGTTTGGTGCTAGGATTGATGACACTATAAACAATGGAACTGCCCCATATATATTCAGGATTGAAGGTCAGGTTTATCATTACCTTGGTTGTCTATGTCCTCCAATCGACGAAAGGCCACTCTTTTTACATATGTACATATATGATACACAGAACGAACTGTCCAATCGTCTAGGTGTGTTCTCTTCAGAGTCCCAATCCCGCTTTAGACAAGACATAATTCTAATGCTTATTACTATTCTTGACTCCTGTAATGAGTTAGTAAAACTTTTTAGATCTGCTAAAGAAATATGTTCTACGACTGAGGTCCCTGAATTTTGTATCTGCCTTTATAGTTCACATAACGCACATTCATATGACAGGCCATCCTTTGGTTCTATTGGAGCTATCTTGCCCGAGATGGAGTCCACATGTACTAGCTTTGATATTATCATTCGTTCTAAGAATGGACAGCCGCAACGAATAAGTAAACTTCACCCTTTCTATATGGCATTGCAATATCCACTACTATTTCCTTTTGGCGAAAGTGGATGGTCGCCTGACATGCATTTGCGTGCAACGTCATCGCCAAAGAACACAAAACTAAGCATGAACATGTATTATAGTTACCTTTTACATGACCGTCTTAATGTACATACTCATATTTTACATGGTAGCAGGCTCTTACAACAATTCTTCGTGGACGCATACGTTTGTATAGAGCAAAGTCGTTTAGATTATATTAGACTGAATCAAAATACCTTCTGCATCGAGTACCTTCAGGGTGTACATGATGCTGTGCAACGTGGTGATATCGAAGGTCATTCCATAGGAAAACGGACAATACTACCGTCGTCATTCACAGGTGGACCACGTTACATGTACAAACACTACTTGGATGCCTTAGCTATATGTAGAGTACATGGAAACCCTCAGTACTTCATTACGTTTACGTGTAATGTGAAATGGCCTGAGATTCAAAGGTACATGTCTAGATAGCCATTGCTTAAACAGGAGGATCAGCCCGACATAATAGCAAGGGTTTTCCAAATTAAGCTTAGATGCTTTGTTGACTTTTTAAGAACAAATAGGCCATTTGGTGAAGTCATTGCAGGTTACCCTCTACATATTTGTTTTCCTTATATGAAATAATTTTTTCCTCAATGCTCAACACTTACATTCCTATCTGAATTATATAGATTTGTACACAATAGAGTTCCAAAAAAGGGGTTTGTCTCATTGCCATTTGTTGCTATGGGTAACACAACCATGCAGAATACATGATGCAGAGGAAGTTGACAGTTACATATCTGCAGAGATACCCGATCCTTCTAAAGAACCTGACCTTTATAGAGTTGTTACAGAACTTATGATACATGGTCCATGTGGACTAATCAGGCCTAACTCACCATGCATGTCAAAAGGATCATGTACTAAGAACTATCCAAAGAAGTACCAAGAAAGAACATTCTTTGACGCAAACGGTTATGTGCATTACAAAGAGACCATTATGGTTTTACCGTACAAAAAAATGGTGTAACGATTGACAATAGATATGTAGTATCATATAACAAAGCTTTGTCTCTGCACTTTATGGCGCACATAAATGTCGAGTATTGTGGTTGGAACATGCTTATCAAATACTTATTTAGATATATTTCAAAGGGTGCAGATCGAGTACGATATGTTATTAAAAAGGGCACATCTGATATACCCATAATGCCTGATAAGCACCGAAACATAGATGAAATTCAAGACTTTGTGGAAGGTCGATATATATGTCCTCATAAGGCTTCTTGGAGAATACTAAACTTCCAAATACATTGTAGAAATCCGGCCGTACAAGTATTAGCTGTTCACCTAAAGGACATGCAGAATATTACTTTCAAAGACAATGACCAGTTAGATAATGTGTTAGGCAACCCAAGGACTAAACGTACAACACTTACAGAATGGTTGCGTAATAACACGTTCGATGTATATCTGGTCACCACCTAAGATACATCGACTATCTTCATCAATACAGATGGGATGCCTCTGCCAAGACTTGGATACGTAGGTCATCTAACAAGACTCCAGCCATTGGCAGGCTCATATATGTGCATCCAACCTGTGGTGAAACATTTTATCTACGAATGTTGCTAAACCACCAAAAAGGATGCCAGTCATTTGAATCTATACGGATGGTCAATGGACAACTTTGTGATACCTATCGTTCCGCGTGTGAAAAGATGGGTCTGCTAGAAAGTGACCATGAATGGTCTGCTAGAAAGTGACCATGAATGGTCTGATACTCTCTGTGAGGCGGCAAGATGGGCCACTTCTGCACAACTACGTTCGCTTTTTGCCCATATGCTTTTATACTGTGAAATGTCAAATCCGTTACAATTATGGAATGAACATTGGGACAAAATGGCTGACGATGCTACCTTTGTTTATAGTATCGTTGACTTAGACTACCGAATACAATTTGTTCTTTATGAACTTGAGTTCTTATTAAATACAACTACCTCAAATAAGTCTTTATCAGACTTTGGTCTTCCGATGCCTGCTCCTAACATTATTGAATGTCTTCAAAATAGACTCTTGATGGAAGAAAGGAACTACAATAGAGACCAATTAGCACAAGAACATGAGTCCTCTCGCAAAAAACTAAACCAACAACAACGGATTATATACGAGGACATCATGACATCGATAAATTATGATAGACAAGTACTAGGCTTCGTGTACGGTCACATGGGTACTGGCAAAACTTTCTTATGGAAAACCATTATCTCGGCATTGCGTTCGAAGGGAAAAATTGTGCTTGCAGTTGCCTCATCTGGTATTGCCTCATTACTACTTCCGTCTGGCAGGACAGCTCACTCTCGATTCAAAATTCCCCTTCATTTAACAAGTGAATCATTATGTCAAATAAAGAAGAAAACACATCTTGCACAATTACTTGTGGATACAACTTTGATAATTTGGGATGAAGCTCCAATGAATGACCGAAGATGCTTTGAATCGTTAGATAAGTCTTTGCAGGACCTTCTCGCTAACACCAACAAGCCTTTTGGGGGCAAATCAATACTATTAGGTGGTGACTTTCGGCAAACGCTGCCTATAATTCCAAGGGCTCCAAAAAACACAATAATAGTCTCTACACTACCACAATCGTCGCTCTGGCCGTACTTCAAGATCTATCAACTTTCTCAAAACATGCGTCTAGATAGACCAACACTCACTCCAAATGAAAGAGAGTCTAATACAACATTCGCCTCATGGCTCCTTGATTTAGGTGACGGCAAGCTAGGAACACCAAACAAGGAGGATCCGCAAAATACAAGAAATATACAAATACCAATGGAATTCCTAATTCCGTATACTGAAAAGGCTCTTGATAACCTAATAAATTCATCTATGATACAGATACTCTACACTGTCCATCTGCAACCGTACTTTCTACGAAGGCTATAGTTAGTCCAAAGAATGAAACTGTAGAGGAAATAAACCAAAAAATACTTCACATATGTCCCAGATCAACAATATCGTATACTAGCGTTGATACCATACTTCCTCATACAACAGATCGTAGTGATACAGAGTTGTTATATCCCATAGAATATCTAAACTTACTACACTTTCCTGGCCTTCCACCACATTGTCTCGACCTAAAACCTAATGCACCAATAATACTACTACGGAATTTGAATCCATCAGCAGGCCTTTGTAATGGCACAAGACTAATAATCACACAACTACTTTCGAGAGTCATAGAGGCAGAGATAATTACAGGCACAATGATAGGCAACCGTGTGTACATACCACGCATAAGTTTGATATACACAGACAAAGAGTTACCCTTTACATTTAAAAGAAAACAATTCCCGGTTAAGCTATGTTACGCTATGACCATAAACAAAAGCCAAGGCCAGTCACTTGACAGAATAGGAGTTTATCTTCCACAACCAGTGTTTGGTCACGGACAACTTTATGTAGCCCTATCAAGAGCAACTACACCTGATGCACTTAAAATTCTAATTGTTCCATCAGATGAGAACAGCGATTCTGAAACAAAAAACATTGTATACTCGGATTTTTTAATCTCAATCATCAACACATAGCATCAAATTACCATAATACTAAAGCTAAAAAAACAACATCCTTACTTTAGAAACTTTTCTTATATAGACATTAAATTTATATGTCATCCTATTTTCTTTCACTTTATTAATGTCATATATCTGTTGTATCATAGTTGATAGACTTATATGTACATGAGGTTTCAAATTATACACAACACAAAGCATACATTACTGGCATTGATTATTACTTACTATCACAGCTGAAACAACGATACCAATCACTCTTAGGCGAATAGCAGACATCAAGGATGGTCAACAAGCACAACCAATAGAGATCAGAGTCGTTAAAAAATGGGTGCCATTTCAACACAACAACGAGTTCTGTTACCTTTTCATAGACATACATGTACGCAGCTTCTACACTACCCCATCTATTAATGTATACACATTACATACCTCTGTATTACTTATCTATTCACAGGTAACTAATATTTTCATTCAACCTGCAGGGAGATGCAATACAGGCCACTGCAGCAATGAATGAGCAGGCACACTTTGATAATATAATCACTGTCAACTCTTGCTACATAATCAACAGGTACATCACACTACCTCAAAAAACACACAACCCAGTAGTACCACATAGGGCATGCCTAAGAATAGGTAAAAAGGCAACTTTCATCCCAACCATAAACAATGACATACCCAGCCAATATTATAGTTTTCCAACGTTTGAAGAACTAGAATCCAGAACAAAGGCACCAAAAATGCTTACAGGTACACATTAAAAACATAAAAAATCCTTTATCATTGCCACCGACACTCTAAACGTGCTAATATATCAGATTACATTGGTCGTGTTGAGAATAGCAAACAAACAATTACAAAGACAGGCAAAAGACTCAAGAAAATTACAATCCAAGATATATGGTAAATATAAGTTTAGTTTGTAGGAAAAAACTTCTACATAGCATCCCACACACGAGCTCACATCAACTTTAAATCCGGGAAAACCTCCTGGAAAAAACTTCTACATAGCATCCCACCACATGATGTTAAAGAGGGTGATATCTTGGCAATACATCTACAGCAGTTACCAAATACAATGGTAAAAACTTATAAAACAACCATCATATATTAATCTACATCCTTATAAATACATTGGTTGCTACCTTAGATGCATTACAACTGGAAACAACTCCTGCAACAACAGTGGTTGTCAACCCAACAATACCAGAGACAACAATCTACACATCCAGGTACATATAACTTCATATTCACTATTTCAAACGTATTTTGGTATATACAATGACGTTTCACTCCTATCATTGTACGGATATAACTAGGAAATTATATATACATATATATACATATATATATATGCATATTATATACATATATATATATATATATATGTATATGTATATTCTTCATATAAATATTTTCTGTCGACCTAACCTTATGATCACACACTAATGTAAAACTTGATCATTTTAGGCTCAGAGAATTGCAACAAGAGCGATCACACGGACAGACACACGGATTGTTACAATCACAGAACTACTCAACAGCCAAAGATCCAAAAATACACAGGTTAACAGGTTCAACTGCATGGCAAAAATAAAACAACTTCACAACAACCGCAACTGGTATTATGTCTATTGCCCAAAGTGCAACAAAAAAATGCACCTTCAAAAAGAACCACAGGTTAGGTTGAGTGTGAAGATGATGATAATGTTGAGCACCCAAAGCTAATGTAAGTAGCATGATACCAACCTACTGATTCGTATAACACATCATACTAATATATAACAACAATGTAGGTACTGTGTCAACGCAACCATTACAGACGATACATCAACAGCGGACGCTGTGTTTTTTGACGAAGCAATGAGGGAGTTCATTAACATGACCTGTGAAGACATGATACTCACCCATGGACATTATGACCAACAAACCATACCAGAAATCATGCAGTCAATCATTGATTCACCTAGAATTATGTCTATTAACGTGAAACCAGATCTCACACTTGTAGTCAACAACGTCAGGATGCCACCAATACCAGCGGGACCTTCAGAAACTGCACCATTTGCACAAAAAATGACACCAACAACACCTTGAAAACCTTACGGAAAGTTAACCTCTTCAAAGCGCAAAGGTAAAGATCATCATTGCAATAAAATTATTACAACAACAAAACTAACAACACCAACCTTCATTTGCAGAAAAGGAAGCATGATGTACAGGAATATATATTTGGGAATCAATGGCATATACAGACCACTATATAGGTCCATTTTTGTATGTAATATATAAACCAAAACAGAGACCACTTTTGTATATGTTCTACAATCCGAGACACAAACCATCCTTTTGTACATGAACAGATGTCCACTTTCTTATACGATAGAGTTTCGTAAATGTAGATAATACAATAGTCAACAACTGTGCGAAGCGCGGGAACACTATCTAGTTCTTTTAAAACATCAAAAAAAAATTAAAATATGAAATATTTTATAATTGGTGCTATAAATAAAATAAAATTATTATAAACAAAAAAATTAAAATGCAAAGTTATAATAAAATAATTTTTAGAAATTATATTTTTTTTTCAAAACGGTTTGTTTGGAACACAATTTAAATTTATATTTTTGAAAAAAAAAACATTAAGAAAACTTAAACACAAAAGTTTAGAAAGATAATATCAATGTTTATAAATTATAGGTAACTTTAATCTTATCTTATTTCAAAATATCATTTTATAGTTACTAAATTTACGTTAATAGTTATTTAGTATTTTATTTATTCAATCATTTTATAGTTACTAAATTTACGTTAATAGTTATTTAGTATTTTATTTATTCAGCTCGTGTAGTGAGTATATATGTATATATATATGCTGTTTTTGAGTAGGATATGTATGATTGACGATCCATATGTACGTGTAGATTTGTGCTTCATTATGTCATTTGAAAATTATTTGATAAGGTACGTGATTTGTTCATCTTGTAACTAAACAATACGATTCGAAAGAGTACAAAGGAGTAGTTGCAAGAAGCATTTGTGTGACATGCTAATTATTCAATGTATTGTAACATGTATATAGTACTTTATATAATGATGATATATTCAAATTCTGATTTAGTTGGCGTAATCTCATTTTAATTATCAGAAAAATCGACTATTGTAACATGTTAAAGCCGGGATTAAAAGTGTAAATAGTGTCCAACAGTGTAGCTAGAGTCCAATTGAGTCATAAACTATCATTTTGATAAAGTTAAAAACAAAACTCATGGATATCTGTGGGAGGTTAAATGTGCTTTAGACTTAAGGAAAGATAGATCATACTTAAATGTAAGTCTTACCAATTCAACTACTTAGGAGTGGTCAGTCCTCATTTGGTAAAGTTTTCCCCCCAACCACTTTTCAACTTAGATGAAATTTAAGTGGGTTTGTAAACACAACACTTGATTTCCAAAATTCTTGTGATGGTGGTGCTGTGCAATAGCTTGCAAACATCAAATATGGCGATAAAAATATGCTGGTTAGGTTTGATTTTTATTATTTACTCTAATTAAGATAAAGGGTATGTGAACTATTGGTGAATTTGTACTAAAATTTTGGCTAACGATTGAACTTTAAGATAGTTTTAACTTTTAAGTTATAAACCCTTGATTACTTTAAAAATAAACCCTTGATTACTTTAAAAAACATGAGTAAAATCACTATTGAGTTTGTTTTGAGGAAAATCCATGGTGTGATCATGGATCTTCATAAAAATTGTGATTTTTACTACAATTAACATAGATTAGCAATTTCATGAAACTAAACCGGATAAAGCTAAATACTTGTGTTGTTTAAGAGCATTCACAATCCATCCCCACCTTATAATTACACAAAAAACTAGAGGCAGTATGCGCCCCCAAAAAAACCAAACCCATTGTCCCATTGCAACAATATATCTTCGATGGCTTTAACGTCATTAGGTAACATTGAATTCATGAAACGTCTCAGATGACCCTAGAGTCATCATCATCGACAAACCAAGAGCAACATCTAATCTAAATAGAACATGTTGCAGATCTAAGTTTTAGATCAACACGAATATTCATCAACTAAATAAAAGGCCAGAACATGAAAGGTGTGTAAGAAACAAAAGCCAAAAACACTAATATTGACCAGCTAACCATCACATACCCAACATAACACCATCAAACCAAACATCATGATGTGAGCAACAAATCATCACCATCAAGACAACAAAGGCTATTGTGCAAAAAGGAACACGTGATGGAAACATGATAAGAGAAATAGGAAACACATCAAGCACCATGGCCGACGGCGATTTTACTGTCACCACCTAAGGCACGAAAAACAACAGAGGAAACGGGAACACCATCCATACACTCGGCAACAATGGAGGTAGGGGGAAGACAGGAGACTACAATCGCATCACATCGATGTGGGCGTTGCAAAAAAAAGGTCGCCAACCGGTGAGGGCGACAAAATCGGTCAAACCGGAAACCCCAACGCATCCACACAATGATAGTTTGCCACCACACACCAGATCCATCACATGCACCACATGCCAACATCAGCTTTCGGGCAAGCCGGAGAGGTCACCACCTCTATGGCCGGAAACCCTAAAACCCCTTTTACAAATTATGTTGAAACACAAAACCCACAAAAGTAAAATTGGATTATAAGGGTATAAGGGGGCCAAAATGGCAAACACCAAACTTGTGTGGCCAATATCTAAAGCACATAAACATCTCTATTCGTTGCCACTCCTTTTTTTTCCTTGCCACTCCTTTTTAAAGATATAGGGTAATTGTATCTACATTGGTCAATTTGTATGCTGAACCCACTATGAATAGCTTAATTTGCTTTCATAAGCTTATTTGCTTAGCTTTTGTGTAGCATACTACTTTATGGTTATATACTAAACTGATAACTGCGCCCTTTATATACTACTTTATGGTTAATAAAAGAAACTGATAAAACTGTCTGATTAAAGGTGTAAATATTATCGCATCTAAGGTGAAACATGAAATTATTTTACTGAATCACTTGGCGGCGCCGGATTGTCTTGCTCTTCAGGCTTGGACTTGTTGAAAGATTTCTGCCTTTCGGTACAGTGACAAACAGGTCGGTTGTTTTTTTCAGAGAATCATTGGCGGTGGGGCGGTCACGAGGACTCACCAACTTCTTTTCGACATTTTCAAACTTGGCAGTAGCCCATGGTGCAGTTCCTACTGTCTTCGCCGAGCTGGGCCCGTCTATTGTAAGTGTTGATGCTTCATCCCGAGAAGCGTACCACATGTTACCACACGCAGTACACTCAAGCTGCAATCATAAAACAATCAACATCAATAGCAGTTCTCAAACTTTTAACTTCTATAAACTTGGAACATGGGATGGAACAAGCACCTGGTATCGATCTGCATGTCCGCCTGATATGATCTCTACCAAACGCACTTTTTTCTCCGTGCATCGTTTACAGCGAGCATCTGTCATCTGTCAAGTAAATCAACGATGGAAAGTTTTGTTACCATCACAGACCAAACATAGACATAGGGTCGGCATGAACCCGACATAAAACTACATTTGGGTCAAAGTGGGTTGGCACAAAATTGACATGAAAAATGGGTTTGCTTGGTTTGAGGCAATATGCTAGCCTGAAGTTTACCAGCTTGACCAGTTTACAATAGAGGATATCAATTAAAAAATAAACAATGGTAACACCTCATAAGATCAGAAAAACATAAAAGCAATACTGTTAAAAGGTGGCATCTGGAAAGCTGTATCCCTTGATTACTAATATGTAGTCAGCACAACGGAACTTGTGATTGTGAAAGGATTATTTGTGATAGGAAGTGAGAAATACACAAAACACAAGGGCGTGCATGCGTGCATGTATATGAATGTATACAAGTATCCATAAAACAACAATGTCAGAGAAAACGAGTACGTAGTTATGCAGTTGATATAGAGCGGATCAGCTTTAAAGCATATATTTTAATACTTCTAAACAACGGGTGTGTATTAATGATGTTTTGTAGCACTAGAATAAAAAACATAATAGATAAACTTTAGCTTCGTGTATCACTAATTATGAGGACGTCAACTTGAGCAAGCAATTATAACCTATTTGCTTATGATAGGGTCAAATAGAATGGTCTATCCCTCACAAGTCAAATAAAAAGTAGCTGAATGAGAAACTACTTATGGCCTCCAATATCATTGCACAATTTATTGCGGTAATTACATAGCTTTTGTCATATTAAATGCATTAACTGTTTTATAAGAAATGAAAAGGATGGGCAAAATATGCTAGTGGGTTAAACAACCCGACCCGAGAACCACTGCTAAATATAGCTTGTTTCAATCAGAAATTCAGAATCCACTTCAACCGGCGACCCTACCAACCCAACCCACCAATATTTTCATTATCATGTAGCTTAACTAAATACAGCATCCGATCAATTTCACTATGAGAGATATTCCATTATAACTTAGACCATGGACTCTTTATTTTATAGACTCACTGGAAACAACCAAACAAGTATTCTGCTAGGAGAAAACAATAACAATTGGTACACAGGATAAGAAAATTTATTGTGCTTAGAAGAAAAGCAAAGGACATGAAGTACAATTTTATCATTGAATCAGAATTACCTGCACCAGGGCATCCTCTTCGGGCTCTTTACTAGCAATCTCCTCTGCCGTCAGTCCCTCCTATTACAAAATTAATATATTTCCCCATGTCAAATCATGAAAAACAAAGAAAGATAAAACAATAATACACACACAGATATATATACAACTGATTTATAGCCGCTTGGAAAATATCTGATCAACTATGAGTCTATGAACCAGAAATTACTAGAGTTTAGGTGTGTGTGTGTGTGTGTGTATAAGAATCCTCCATTTACAAATACTTTATTTTTAGCATTTTTGGTGCTTAACAAATGTAAATTCTTCCTCCCTTTCTTCTTAGATTTTGGTTTCTTCAGGGAAATGGGGTGGATTTTGACCTTTTAACCTTCAATAAAGCAAGACTGTAAAACCCCGTACCTTCAATTCAATAGGTGACATGTACAATACTTTTGAAGGTTCTAATTCTCCCTTTAGAAGGCGGCGAACTAACTGTGCATTTTTCTGCAAAGTAAATACATGGCCTTCAAACACACAATAATAACAGAACTATCAACTCCAAGAGATGAACCTCTCAGATTCAAGGTAGAGCGGGAAACATTAACTTCATGTGTTAGTCACCAAGCTAAGTGTATACACATTAACATTTCACCTTGTCCTGATAAAAATGAGTTTACCTTAAAATTAAAAACTAACTGCCGCATCTTCTGGTTATATTTTTGAAAATCTGAAGAAAAAGACTCATGTGAGGCCTGCTCAAGTGCAGCTACAGCACGAACAGCATCATCAGGCCATACAGGAGGTGATCCTGTTCCATTCTGCAAAATAGTAAATCATTATAAATTATGAAATTCTATTTTTAAGAGATAATATATTTCCATGCTTACATTTTGAATTTTATCTTCAGGCTCATTTGTTGGATGATTATTGCTCCGGCTGTCATCCACTCTATTGCATACAAATTGTACTGTATCTAGAAGCTTCTCTAACCATTTATCACGTTGCTGATCACCCGTGATAACATCAAACTTTACCAGAATATTATAATATTCTGAAGCAATACTGTTACAACTTCCAGGTGTTTCTGACCTAGACAATGGCCCAGACCTGTTGGTTACATCCTCATCTCTGGAAACATCTAACGGTGGCATATTATTTCTCCTCAACAACCTTTTACTTTTTAGTTGGTCTTCTTGATCAACTATAGCATCTTCAACTTTTAAATCAGGAATATCTCCTAACCGTGACATTGTTTTTTGTACAAGAAGATCGATCTCATGTTGCATGTGATCTTCGTAATCTTTGTCTGTAAGCTTGAAGAGGTGTTTATAAATGGTGTCATAAACCTTTTGAACAATAAATCCAGGATGCAATTTACGACTAGGGATCTGTTTGTTCGCAGGTATAAAATGTACTACACATTTGTGCATTACAGATTCAGCTGGGACCTCATCTCTATGAAAACTATAAAACAGTTCCCTTGTATCATTTGATTGCCAATTTCCACCACCTTTTCTTTCTGCCTCTTCAGGTCTATAAAACCATTGTCCAGTCACCCACACACTCCCATCTTTTTTCTCAGTGATATCCTGTATATGAAATATAGTTTCGCCTCAGAACACTTAAGAGACAATATAAGCATATAGCAAGATAAAAATATTATAATACATATTAAAATACCTTAATTATAGCAACATATGGCTTCTTGTTGGGTCCTTCAGGATCAGGTACTAAAAGAACAGGATCCTCCTGCACATCCATAAAGACAGAACACTGTTAGGTGCTTCAATTATTAACAACAAGAAGGTATGTTACTTGTAAGTGGTAAGTACATCAAAACAGACAAAAAAAACACCTATATATACATGTATAAGTGTGCATGTATGACATAATAAGGGCGTCCACTAAATATAACTGATTTGCATGAAATTGCAAGAAGGCCAAAGTGATAACAACCATCTGTGATAGAATGTCATGGATCAAGTTGATTATTGACATACATGATTTAGTTTAGCACTAAATCTATTATAGAACCATGCCTAAACAAAAGGTCGCAAGAGAACCAGCTAATTCAACCTGACAAAAAATTTGTTCCAAAAATCAAAGATAAATGAATGCCTTCGATGAATCCAGAAATATCATATATGTGCATCAACAATAATAACAATAACGAAAATTCAATCTGATGGGTAAAATTGACCCAAATATTTTGCAATTTGGTGAACTCTATTTGCTACATCTACATGCCAATCTTGACCGACTTCCATCTTTCTAAATGACCTCCTTTTAGTGCATTCACATATCCCGGTCAAAGATGGCCAACCATCTTAGCCGACGACTCCCAACCTCCTTGCTTGCATCATCATTACCAGTCATACGGTCATACCTATTTCCATGACTACACGTCTACTTAAACATTATGTTTCTACTAAATTCTTTTATACATGTTGTATTTTAGTGCCCAACATTCTACAAATAAACTATAAGAAGTGTTAACACATAATTCACATCAAGATAACCCATAGCACTTACTTACGGATACACAAGACTCGTTTAACTTATCCTTATTTGATCCAACCTACTTGTATCATTTGATTAACACCAGTATCAGCTTAAACGTTATAGCCATCCCTAACGAGAACGTTCAAAATGCCATTATGACAGAACAACTGAGCAAAAATATCGTTCAGAATTGCTAGCTATCAAATGAAATTAGCAAAAACATACCTATAAACGATCTCTAAAACTCAAAGAAAAATTTTCATCATCCACAAGTTCCATGAACTATCTAATCACAATTCACAAATAACATCGTAAAATGCATGTCTACAGAACAACCCGCGAGTACATTACGCTAAAAACTTCAATTAAGCAAGAAAAAAGTGAACTTGAAGCCAGATAAACCCAAACCCTAGACTCCCTCCCTCAATTCTCAACACAATTGCATCGTAATTCAAAACTTTTGACAGTAATTAATAAGCAATACTCAAACACCACACAATCTGAAGCAAAAGCCACTCACGAGTTCGTACGAAAGACCATCAAACTCAAATGACTTGTAATGATTTCTCTTCGATTTCCCCTTCGATGAAACCCTAACCACATCGCCAATTGGCTTCGCGTCTTCCGCCGGAGCTTCTTCTTCTTCCTCCTCATCTACCGGCATGGAAGCCTCTTTCTCATCATCTTCCTCTTCACTGATCTTCTTCTTGTCTCGTTTGATTTTGGATGTTTGTTTGATTGCTTCTGCTTCTTCTTCTTCATCGTCTTCGTATATTTTCATACGCTTTCTCTTTCTCCGTTGACTAGACCTCGTGTCATCGTCTTGTTTCGGTGATCGTTGCGGTGGTGCGTCGTCGTCGTCGTCGTCGCTGGTGGCTAAATACCTCCGGTTGCGCATTTTTGTTATGGTGAAATGTGTGTGAGAAGAGTGATTCAAATGTCTTGGTTTGATTTGTTTGGAGAAAATAATCATATGTCAAAACACATTTAAGTAGGATCTTCGTTTATCAAAGTTTAGATTTCCTCAATTTTACATTTTTATTTTTGAGGTTTAAGTTTTGTGATAACTAGTGTTTTTAATATGGAGATTTGTTGTTTATCTTTTATTTAGCTTTTTAAGATATTTAAGAAAAGAAAATTTATTAAATAAATGTTTATGGGTTGGATATAAACTAGTATTAAGTCTCCCGCGTTGCAGTGGAAGACGTAAAATCATGTTAGGTAATATCAATGACACACCACCGTTAGTGTTCACCAATACCGAAAAATATCGTATTAAAAAAGTAATTTAAAACAAAAATAAATAAAAACTGAATGGAAAGTAGCCCTAAAATCTTTGAACCACGCAAGCGCCTCTTAGAACATATAAAACAATAAGTAAAACGAATTAGGACCAGCACCTTGTGACGCAAACGTTGAATGGGTAAAAATAAGTGTAAAAACGATGAACCACTCAAGCATGTTGGTCATGTTAATTCGCAAAATTTACACCGAAACATAAAACCAAAAAATTTAAAATTTGAAAAGTATAGAAAACCAAAATTAAAAGTAAAAAGATTATTGTGAGTAAATTATAAAAGATATAAGAATACTGGATTAAAATTAAAAATAAAAAAAAAACAAAAGGTGGGTACAACCCACTATGATACACCCCATGATGCATAACCAAGTTAGTAATTAGTGTATATATATAATAGATGGAGAATGAGGCGGGAATGTTATATTTAGTTCAATCATAAAGATAGATATAGATACCATGTATATCCAAACTTTATATATTTGTTATTTCACATGAGATACAAAATAGGAGATTGAGGCGGTTAGGGCATGCACGAAGGAGACATATGATGGCACTAGAAAGGTATGGAAAACCTCACGATATAAAGGAAGATAAAGAAAGGTAGATGTAAATTGAGATTGAGAATAAGATAATATGAATGATTTGATAAACTTAGAGGGCTTGGTTTGTGAAATTTATTGGAATTGGAATTTGAATTGGAAGTCAAAGTAATTGTATTTGGAATTCAATATTTTACATATGATTTGAAATTTAAAGGAATTAAAATCTATAGATGGAATTTAAATTCCAAATGTATTTTTATCGAAAAAACACTTATAAAGAAATTGAAGTTTATCATCCTGTAACACCCGGATATTTTCTTTGAAGCCGACGAAAGAAGAAAAAAAATAAAGTCCAAAGTCGGGGGACCAAACTTGCAAAAACGCGAGAAAGTTCGGAAGAGAAGGAGAATAAGAGGGGAGGGCAGCCCACACCCTCCTCACATCTCCAAAAAAAAACTCAGCAAAGAAAAGAAAGAAGAGAGAAAAGGGAGAAAAAAAGAGAAAAGATTAGTTCAGGTAGATTCAAGCGTGCAAAATCGTCGTGTAGCGGGTCCAAACGAAGCTCTACTTCTCGGTGTGGTTTGTGTGAGTTCCAGGACCCCTCTTTTAAACGTTTTTGGTCGATTTTGGGCCTGGAACACATCTAAACACCCGTTTTTTATGTGTGTGTGTTTGACCCATTGGTATGTGTTTGCGTGTGATGCGTTTGGAGTTTGTTTCTGAGCTTGTACGTGCTTGAATGGTTTTGTGGTATATATTCCTAAGGTTTAGGATGGTTGATTTGGGCTTAGAAAGGGTTTTGATGAGCTTGGAGGTCGAAAATGGCAGATTGGGTTCGGGATGAACTGCATGGCTAGGGCTAGGCGGTCGAATGGAGGCCAACGACCGATTGAGGTGCGATTGAGGTTCATTCGCATGAATGAGGGTTCATTCGCACGAATGAGGGTTCATTCACACGATTGAGGTTCATTCGCACGACTGAGAGCCCATTCGCATAAATGCTTATCTGCATTAGGTCCATCCGCATTAGTTCCATTGGCATGGAACTCATCCGCATTGGGTTCATTCGCATTAGGTCCATTCGCATTAGGTCCATTCGCATGGTGTTCATTCGCATAGGTGTTCATCCGCATTGGTCCATTCGCATGATGTTCAGTCGCCTGGAAGGCCATGCGACTAAAGGGTGTCCATACGTCCTGTAGGGCTTGTGCACTCGGGGAAAACGTAGTTTATGTTTTGACTTTCGGGGGAAAGTGGAGATGTAAGTTGTGACGTGGGAGGTTCCCGTAAGTTCATGTAAGATGACTTTTGAGGTCTTAGAGGTTATGTTGGGCATGTTGATGATGTTGCATGTTTATGCATGATGTATGTATGTATGATGTTGCCCTGTATGATGATGATGACTGTGTATGTTATGTTTCTTGTTATGACGTATGTTTATCTTTCTCGTGGCTTTGCGTCGAATGTTAATGAATGAAATGAAATTATTATGTAACGTAAAGTGAAAGATAATGAAAGAGGAACATGAAGGAAGAATGCATGCATTAATAAATGATGAAAGTAAAGAAAGTCTTGCAAGCAAATGTATGGAAGGGACACGCCATTAAAAGGTGTTAGCCCAACGGTGTGCGGGTTCGCTACCCCGGGAGGATGCACATTGGGGTCTTTCTTTGTGATCGACCATTTATATACAACCTCTACCACTTACCCCGGTACTGCGACACCATGTATAGCTGTCTATTTATAGACTTCGGCCCAGTAGCCATATAGTTTGGGGTGTAGCACATGGTATTGGTACGGAAGATATGAAAAGTGAAAGAATGAACGAATAATGAAGATAATAATGATATTATCTATGTGTACGTATGATGTATGATCGCATGAAAGTAAAGCATGTTTTTAACGTAAGATAAAGTATGTTTTATTATAAAACTAGAACTCACTCAGCAACGCTGACTTTTTACGTGTTTCCAGTTGGCAGGTAATGTTGCTGGGGATGGTACCGTGCGACTACTCGGCTCTTTTGGATGGCATTCTTTTGATTAATGTTTTTGTATTGTAATACGAACAAACAATATCTTGAATGAATGTTGTATTAACCTGCAAAAGTATTTGTAATGATATGAAAAGTTATTTTTATGTTTCCGCTGCAATGTTTTATGAATGATTAAATGTACAGTATATGTTTTATGTGTAATGATTTCCTAGCTGTAAGCGTCCCAGGAACGGGGCCTTACAAGTTGGTATCAGAATCAAAGTTTAAGTGAAATGGGTAAATTTTCAAAATAAACCTAAACTTAAACTGAAAATAGGACGGAAAAAGGGAAGGGATGCCAATCTGAGTAGCTGCGTGCCATCAGGTATTTTCGTAATGTTAACCGGTATTTTGTGCGCATGGTATGTGGTTATGTGTTGTTTGTAGATTTAAATACTGATGTAGTCAGGATAGGTAATGCTCGGGGTGTGAAGAGTAAAGTAAGTGGCTAATCACAACTGGCCACTATAATTAGGGACTTACTATACTTGACATAAACTGAGTTGTTCCCTTGAATGACAGTGTTAGTGTTTGAATCTTTCAATGTGTGTGTGAATGGATGGTGGTAGATCTTCAAAAGCTTCATGGGGTGGAGGTCGTGGTGCTGAACCGCGACCCAAGAAGGGAAGACCCAGAGTTGAAAAGGTGGTTCCTGAAGAACCCGAGACCCCTCATCCGCAGGGTGGTGATGAGAGTGCAAACCTAAGGGCCTCGGTGAAAGAGGCAGTGGTGGAAGAAGTCCATGAGGTCATGTAGACGATCTTACCGTCTGTAGTGACCGAAGTTATCAAGACAGTACGGGAAGGGGAGAGGAAAGAAATAAGTAGACCTACGGGCGAAAGAAGACAGCCCGAGACCGAGACGGTTTTGTCTGACGACAAAGAAGAAGAGAGGAAGAAAAGCTTGCGCCGGGGGCGGCACGAGGCTGTAACTACGGGGCATTTATGAGATGCAAGCCCCTTACTTTTGATGGTAACGACACTGCTACTGCTGCTCACCGGTGGGTGAAGTTTGCTACCCACTTGTTTGTATACTCGGCTCTGTGTTGGTGGGACAATATTGTCCAAGCCGTGGGTAGCCGGGCGATAGGAAGGATGAGGTGGGAGGAGTTGAAGAAGATGGTGATTGAGGAGTTCTGTCCTCATAGGAAAATGGATAAGATTAAGAGAGAGTTCCTGCAGCTGGAGGCAGGAACCATGACACACCAGCAGTACACCGCCATATTCAATGAAATGGCACGGCTAGTGCTGAATCAGGTGACGCTTCTGTCTCAAAGATCAAGAGGTACATTCAGGGCTTGCCGGTGGATATTCGCAGGCATATGATCACCGCCCGGCCAGGCACGTTTAGGTCGGCGGTCGATTTGGCGGGGAGATTATATGATGAACGGGAGGTGGTGGTGACCGAAGTGAGCAAGAAGGGCGGTGGCGATCAGAACTGGGACGGGAAAAGGTTTGGTCGGGGTGATGCCTCGACGGGTAACAAAAAGGCACGGGTGGATGACCGCCGTGTGACCACATCGAGTGCAGGGTCAAGGAGGTGTGGCAAGTGTGGAAGGTGTGGAGGGAGCATGCGGGAGAATGTAGGTTGGGATTGAACGTGTGCTTCAAATGTGGGAAGACGGGGAACATCGCAAAGGATTTTCGTGCGGGCAGATGTTTCAACTGCGGGGAGAGTGATCATATTAGTAAAGACTGTAAGAAGCGAGGACTGAGGGTTCCGGGGTAAAGAAGGCGGGAAGTGAAGGACCGAGGGAGAGCGCCAGGGCATTCACTATGACACAAGAGGAGGGTAGGACGGACCCTGACGTTGTGTCTGGTACGTTTCTAGTGAACCAAACTTTAGCTTCTGTGTTATTTGATTCGGGTGCCAGTAAAAGTTTTATTTCTGCTGCTTTCTGTGCTAAGCTGCCTCTTAGTAATAGACGTGTTGATGCGCCCTTTGATGTAGAAACTGCCATAGGTAAGTCTACCAGGATTTCTGAGATGATTGAGAACTGTGATGTGGAGCTAGAAGGTCATAAGTTTCCTGTTAGACCGTTCGTGATGACCTTAGGTGGTTTCGATTTGGTTCTTGGGATGGATTGGTTGGCAGACTTCGAGGCGAACATTATGTGTCGCAAGAAGATGATTCGTTTGGCAGCGCCTGACGGGAGTTCGGTAACTGTTTATGGGGATCGGGTCACGACGATCCCGAAAGTGATCCCAATGGCGGTGGCGGGAAAGTGTATGAGGCGTGGATGTAGCGCCTATTTGCCCTATGTAAAGGATTTGGATACGCCAACACCACAATGCCTGATGTGCCGGTTGTGTGTGACTTTCCAGACATGTTCCTAGAAGACTTACCAGGAATGCCACCTGACCGAGAGATCGAGCTTCAGATAGATCTGATACCGGGTGCCCAACCTATTGCCAAAGCACCGTATCGGTTGGCTCCGACGGAAATGAGAGAGTTGATGGAGCAGTTGCAAGAGTTGCTTGATAAGGGGTTCATTAGGCCGAGTATCTCTTCTTGGGGTGCTCTGGTCCTGTTCGTGAAGAAGAAAGAGGATAGTATGAGAATGTGTATAGACTACCGTGAGCTAAATAAGTTGACGGTGAAGAACCGATACCCCTTGCCGAGAATAGATGATTTGTTTGATCAGCTTCAAGGTGCCAGTTGGTTTTCAAGGATAGACCTTCGATCTGGCTATCATGATTTGAAGGTGAAGGAGCAGGATATCCCTAAAACAGCTTTCCGCATGTGGTCACTACGAGTTTCTTGTCATGTCTTTTGGTTTGACCAATGCGCCAACTGCTTTTATGGATCTGATGAATCGAGTGTGTCGGCCGATTTTGGATAAATCAGTGATCGTGTTTATTGATGATATCCTGATTTATTCAAAGAATGAGGAGGAGCATGCCGGTCATATTCGGGAGGTTCTAGGAGACGCTGAGGAAGGAGAAGTTGAACACCAAGTTCTCCAAGTGTGCATTTTGGTTGCGTGAGGTTCAGTTCTTCGGTCATGTGGTGAATCTTGACAGGATTATGGTGGACCCGACCAAGGTGGAGGCAGTGATGCAATGGAAGTCTCCAAAGACGCCATCCGAGATTCATAGCTTCTTGGGTTTGGCGGTCTACTATAGAAGATTTATCCAAGACTTTTCTAAGATTGCTTCTCCACTAACTAAGTTGACCCTAAAAGATGTAAAGTTTGTATGGGGTCAAGCTCAAGAGAAGGCGTTCGAAGAATTAAAGGCGAGGTTGACTCAAGCTCATGTTCTGCCATCACCCGATGGAAGTGAAGATCTGGTTGTTTATTCTGATGCTTCCTACTCGGGGTTGGGGTGTGTATTAATGCAAAGAGAAAAAGTTATAGCCTATGCATCCTGATAGTTGAAGGTTCATGAGGTCAACTACCCTACTCATGACTTGGAGCTAGCAGTTGTGGTCTTTGCACTAAAGATTTGAAGGCACTATCTTTACGGGACGAAGTGCACCATTTTCACTGACCACAAGAGCTTGAAGTACTTCTTTGAGCAAAAATATTTGAACATGAGGCAGAGACGATAGTTGGAGCTTATAAAGGACTACGATTGTGAGATCCATTACCATCCGGGCAAAGCCAACGTGGTGGCTGATGCCCTTAGCCGAAAGGAGAGACCCAAGCCAATCCAGGTGAAAGCATATCAGTTGATCATGACCTCGGATGTGATGAAACAAGTCAAAGAGTTTCAAGATGAGGCATTGAAAGAAGATCATCTTAACTCTGAAAGAATGAGAGGTCTGGTCGCAGAATTGGGTGAGAACACACTTGGTGTTAAAACCCGATTTGGACAGGTGTGGGTTCCTCGTTTTGGGGATCTACGCGTGAGGATCATGGATGAGGCTCACAAGACTCGATATTCCATTCATCCAGGTGCCACAAAATGTACCAAGATATGAAGAAAGATTATTAGTGGCCGGGTATGAAACGTGATGTGGTGGAGTATGTGAGTAAATGCCTTACTTGTCTACAGGTGAAGGCCGAGCATCAAAAGTCGCATGGGAAGATCCAACCTTTGGATATACCTAAATGGAAGTGGGAGCACATCACCATGGATTTCATTACGAAGCTGCCATGTACTCCGAAAGGGTATGATGCTATATGGGTGATTGTTGACTGTTTGATGAAGAGTGCTCACTTCCTACCAATCCACGAGACATATTCATCTGAGAGGCTAGCGGATCTTTTCATCAAGGAGATTGTAACTCATCACGGTGTACTGGTGTCTATTGTGTTCGATCGTGACACCCGGTTTACATCTAGATTTTGGAAGAAATTCCACGACGCTATGGGAACGAGGTTACATATTAGCATGGCTTACCATCCCCAGACTGATGGTCAGTCGGAGAGGACCATTCAGACATTGGAGGACATGCTTCGGCCTTGTGTTATCGATTTTGGGGGAAGTTGGGATGACCACTTACCGTTAGCTGAATTCTTATGCAACAATAGTTATCATGCCCGCATTGGTATGCCACCTTATGAGATGCTATACGGTAGGAGATGCAGAACACCCGTCTGTTGGGGTGATATTGGTCAAAAAGAACTAGGGAGCATCAAGGTAATCGAGGCTACGACTGAGAAGCTCGATAAAATCAAGGCCTCCATGAAGGCAGCCAAAGACAGACATAAGTCGTATGCTAATAAACGACACAGACCGATTGAGTTCCAGGTGGGTGAGCGGGTTATGTTGAAGGTCTCACCTTGGAAGGGGATCATTCGATTCAGAAAGTGGGGCAAGTTGAGCCCAAGGTACATAGGCCCTTTCCGAATCATTGCTCGAGTAGGAGAGGTGGCCTATAGACTGGAGTTACCAGACGAGTTAAGTGAAATTCACCTGACATTCCATGTATCTCATCTGAGAAACTTCTTGGCAGATGAAGATATGATTGTTCCACCAGAGGATATCGAAGTATACGAACGACTCAATTATGTGGAGCAACTAGTGGCAATCATCGACCGAAAAGAGGAGAGGCTGAGAAATACAGGGGTTCCTCTTGTGCGTGTACAGTGGAAGCACAGGAAAGGATCCGAGTCAACGTGGGAGACTGAGGAAGAAATGAGACAGCATTACCCATGTTTGTTCGAGGAATAACAGGTTTCGGGGACGAAACCTGTATAAAGGGGGTGGACTTGTCACACCCGGATATTTTCTTTGAAGCCGACGAAAGAAGAAAAAGAAATAAAGTACAAAGTCGGGGGGACCAAACTTGCCAAAATGCGAGAAAGTTCGGAAGAGAAGGAGAATAAGAGGGGAGGGCAGCCCACACCCTCCCCACATCTCCAGAAAAAAAACTCAGCAAAGAAAAGAAAGAAGAGAGAAAAGGGAGAAAAGAAGAGAAAAAGGTTGGTTCAAGTAGATTCAAGCGTGCAAAATCATCGTGTAGCGGGTCCAAACGAAGCTCTACTTCTCGGTGTGATTTGTGTGAGTTCTAGGACCCTTCTTTTAAATGTTTTTGATCGATTTTGGGGCTGGAACACATCTGAAAGCCCGTTTTTGTATGTGTGTGTGTTTGACCCATTTGTATGTGTTTGGGTGTGATGCATTTGGAGTTTGTTTCTGAGCTTGTGCGTACTTGAATGGTTTTGTGGTATGCATTCCTAAGGTTTAGGATGGTTGATTTGGGCTTAGAATGGGTTTGGATGAGCTTGGAAGTCAAAAATGGCAGATTGGATTCGAGATGAACTGCATTCTGCATCAGCTAGGGCTAGGAGACCGAATGGAGGCCATACGGCCGATCGAGGTGCGCTTGAGGTTCATTCGCACGAATGAGGGTTCATTCGCACGATTGAGGGTTCATTCGCACGACTAAGAACCCATTCACATAAATGCTCATCCGCATTAGGTCCATCCGCATTAGTTCCATTTGCATGGAACTCATCCGCATTGGGTTCATCCGCATTAGGTCCATTCGCATGGGTGTTCATTCGCATAGGTGTTCATTCGCATAGGTGTTCATCCGTATTGGTCCATTTGCATGATGTTCAGTCGCCTGGAAGGCCATGCGACTGAAGGGTGTCCATACACCCAAGTAGGACTTGTGCACTTGGGGAAAACGTAGTTTATATTCTGACTTTCGGGGGAAAGTGGAGATGTAAGTTGTGACGTGGGAGGTTCCCGTAAGTTCATGTAAGATGACTTTTGAGGTCTTAGAGGTTATTTTGGGCATGATGATGATGTTGCATGTTTATGCATGACGTATGTATGTATGATGTTTCCATGTATGATGATGATGACTGTGTATGTTATGTTCTTTGGTATGACGTATGTTTATCTTTCTCGTGGCTTTGCGTTGAATGTTAATGAATGAAATGAAAGTATTATGTAACGTAAAGTGAAAGATAATGAAAGAGGAAAATGAAGGAAAAGTGCATGCATTAATAAATGATGAAAGTAAAGAAAGTCTTGCAAGCAAATGTATGGAAGGGACACACCATTAAAAGGTGTTAGCCCAGTGTGCGGGTTCGCTACCCCGGGAGGATGCACATTGGGGTCTTTCTTTGTGATTGACCATTTATATAAAACCTCTACCACTTACCCTGGTACTGCGGCACCATGTATAGCTGTCTATTTATAGACTTCGGCCCAAAAGCCATATAGTTTGGGGTGTAGCACATGGTATTGGTACGGAAGATATGAAAAGTGAAAGAATGAACGAATAATGAAGATAATAATGATATTATCTATGTGTACGTATGATGTATGATCGTATGAAAGTAAAGCACGGTTTTTAACGAAAGATAAAGTATGTTTTATTATAAAACTAGAACTCACTCAGCAACGCTGATTTTTTATGTGTTTCCAGTTGGCAGGTAATGTTGCTGGGGATGGTACCGTGCGGCTACTCGGCTCTTTTGGATGACATTCTTTTGATTAATGTTTTTGCATTGTAATGCGAACAAACAATATTTTGAATGAATGTTGTATTAACCTGCAAAAGCATTTGTAATGATATGAAAAGTTATTTTTATATTTCCGCTACAATGTTTATGAATGATTAAATGTACAATATATGTTTTATGTGTAATTATTTCACAACTGTAAGCGTCCCGGGAAGGGGCCTTAGGAATTTATCACCCGTTACAAACCACCACTACCTCAATGACCACCGATTATCGCTGCTACATACCACTGACGGCCGCCACCATCACCGCCAACAATTGATCACGACCACCAATCGCATCCGTTGCCGAAAACCATCCATACCCTACTATCGCAACACAGTCGATAACACCCGTCATCGAGACACGGTTCGACAACGGAGGTCGGCGACAGTACGGTTAGGGATGGCGGTAATTGGCAGTCAGGGCAAACAACAACGGTGGCCGACGTCGGGGTTGTGCGTATAAAATCCTTCAACAACAGTGGATGCGGGGGTTAGTGGAATTTGAAATCTTTCAATATGTTGAAGGATATAAAATCCTTCATTAAAAAGAATTTGAGGGAATTACTTTCAATTCCTTTCTCAACCAAACACGATCAGAATGAAATTCAAAATCCAATTCCAACGAATTTCTACCAACCAAACACAATAACTAATAGAATTCAGATTCTAATTCGGTTGAATTACTCCTTACCAAACACACCCATACGTTTTCTTTAAGAACATGATTAAAGATAGGAGCTATTGGGGATTTTAAATAGAGTTCAGGGGGTTTCTAGGATGACTTATAAACGGGTATGGATTGTAAAGTCGTAGGTTTGGCCATATCTTCACCTAGGTTGCTTTTGGTTGCACGTGTAAATGTTACCCATTTACCATGTCTTGTCTTTAGTCTTAGCTAAGTAACTCGTTTTCTTAATAGCTAATTTATACAACTAAAATCATATATATTACATTTGTATGGATTTAAACTCACTCTATTTTTATAAGAGGCAAATACATACCACTACATTACTAAGTCATAGGTAGGTACGTATTTAGTTATGTATGTCTTTAATTATAAGTGTGTCAGTAGTCTTAAGGATGTATTTAGCTTTAGGTGTGCATACAAAGCCTAACATATTTTAGTTTTGTTTACGAGTGATGTGTATGTCTTCTTGTTTTACGATGTTATCTTTCAATACTTATATTTTTGTATTTTGTTTATGTTTTCATATGGTATCTTCTATTCGCTTTTTGGTCGGGGTTTTTTTGGGAGTAACTTTCCTATCCAATAAGATAACAGTATGGTTTTTATTTCTATATTAATCTTTAGAACCCTGCTCTATGAGTATAATTTTTATTAAGTATGTTGACTACTTTGAATGCTCTAAAACAATTAGCTATAATTATGAGTCCTAATGTAGTGACACCCATTCATATAAATCGACACCCCCCTATACGCCGCATATGGGTCTATACGCAGCATATAGGGTTGAATACACTAAAAACGAGAAAAATTCAAGGAGCTGTCATAGAGCTATACGCTTCATATAGCCCTATACGACCCCCCTATACGACACATATAGGGCTATACGACGCGTATAGCGAATTTCAATACTGACTACGAGGAAAAATTCAAAGGCCTGTGAGAGGACTATACGACACATACAACCTTATACGACCCCCTCTCTATACGACGCGTATGGGGCTATACGACACATATAGAAATTTTGGGATGTTGATTTAAATATTGGGTTGTCTATTTAACCAAACCCTTCTATACATCTATACAATTTAAAATGACTTCTATAGTACAATAAACTCATTGGTTGGTTCCAGTTCATTTGTTTCAAATATAAATTGTTTGTAGGAGATTTTAACATTATATCTGTCTGGCTTGATAGTGAGAAACCGTTTTCTTGTTTCCCCTAATTTTTTTTCTTTTTCTTTTTGTTTTGTAACTGTATTTTTTAGCCCCAAAAAAGCACCTGCATTGTGAAATGCTCACGAATATCAATACTTGTTACAACAAATAAACAAATTAAAGTCCATAATAGGCTTAGTTCATAGCGCATAAACTTACAACAACTTCCATATAACATGCCTTGACCCGGTTGTTAAAAGCTCCTCATATGTTTTCTTTACGTCTTATCAAACAACTCTATATTATCTTATCCTATATAGACAGTGGCGGAACTTGAAAAAAAACCTTAAGGGGGCCGAATGTCACGGGTCCATTTTTTTTCTTATACTTAAGTTTCGTGTTATATATTCGGGTCAGTATTTCAATTCGGGTCGGTAAAAAAATAATAACTCAAAATATTGGATTTTTCTTCATTCATTCAAAGGACCGTTCTTACACATAACAAAAACTAAATATTGTTTAACAAACAAAGACCTAAAGTAGAAAGTGCAAGTACCTTGAAAAAAAATTACAATTCTGCTCGGCGACCTTTAAGATCTTTAAATTCATCGATAATGAAATCCGAATCAAACTTATCAGGAATTTCTAACCGAAAGTGTCAAGACTAGTCGAATCACTCTATCAACCAAATGATACACCTCCTGCTTCTTAGTTTCCACAAAAGTTTTGCATAGATCAGAAAGAGTTGATGCACCACTAAGCTTGGTATTTTGTGTCATCTCAACATTAAAATTCTCTAATTGAAATCGCAACTGAGTCGTCTCCAGCTGTGTAAAATCTTCCGGATAATACTTCTCAACAAGCATACAAATCTGGTCAACATTAATCTCTTTTGAAGCTAAACTAGAACTAAGAGATAACAACTCCATCGCTTGCTCATTGAATCTACTATTTAACTCATGTATTTGTTTGTCCAATGTTTCCGTAAACACATCTACTCGGTAATAATTTTCAAATGTAAAATCTTTCTTATGAGCCCGTCCTCTTGGATACTGAGTAGAAGTATATGGAGCTTTCATATCCGGCACTTCTACTTGATGCTTGTTACAAAAGAAAGTAATTTGTTTAAGTAAGTCATCCCATCCTTTGTTTCTGAAGTTATTTAGATTGACCTTTGTTGATGCAACTAACTCTATGGCATTAAGTATATCTTGGGATTTCTTTTGTAGTTCTTGAGAAAGTTGATCAGTTCTTCCCATAACTTCCTTCATCAAGTAAAGAATAAAGACAAACTCAAATGATCTTAAGTTACTCCAAGCACCATCGGCATCTGAACGTTGTACAAAAGTAGTATGACGTGTGTCCTCCATTATGCCCTCGAGAACAACACGAGTGACAACATACATCTCTAGTAAACTACAAACAGGGTAAAAGTGAGAACCCCAACGTGTATCACCGTCTCTGCTTAATGTTCCAACTTGATTGACTCCTTTTCCCGATTTGATTTCACCCAATTCCAATAACCTTTCAACCTCATCCGCCTTTATCTTTTGTAACTCATCGTGACGCTTACTAGAAGCACAACCCACATTTATTATAGAACCTAAGTTTGTGAAGAATTGGTGCACCAGAATAAGTTCCCTTGAAGCATAAACCAAGGCAAGCTGGAAACTGGGAGCAACAAACGAATTATTAAGAACAAATACATGTAATAGGCATAAAAAGGAGATAGATAAACAAGTAATTACCTGTGAGCAAAACAATGAACGTAATATGCATACGGGTAATCATTAAGAACAAATGCTTGTAGTCCATTCCATTCCCCTCTCATATTGCTAGCACCATCATATCCTTGCCCACGTATTTTACTAACATCAAATTGATAGTGCAATAGTTGTCTCCATAAACTTGATTTGAAGGTTTCTGAACAAGTATCCCTATCATGAACCAAATCTAAGAACCATTCTCGTATCATCCCTTCCGCATCAACAAACCTTAAGACTATTGCTATTTGCTCCTTTTTCGACTCATCTCATAATTCATCAACCATAACACAAAAGCCCGAATCCCCCACTTCACTACGAATATGCTTTCTTACTTTATTCGCAATGATACTAAGAATTTCTTTTAAATTAATCCAGAAGTATACTTTGAATTATAAATAGCATTCTCTAATATAACCTTAGCAATCTCATCATTATAAGAAACTAAAAGTTTGAGCAATTCAAGAAAATTACCTCAATTTTTAAAAGTACAAGATTCATCATGTCCTCTTGAAGCACATGCTTGATATGTCAACCAACGAACTACAACAACACTAGTTCTTAATCGTAACCAGTTCTTCATTATTAGCTCTTCACTTTGCTTCAATATTTGGTTCTCAATGTGTGTTGCTTGGTTCAACAAGTTTTCACTAAATAACAAAGAGCTTTTATGTTGTGTAGTACCAAGGTGCTTCAAGAATGCACAATTTTTCCCGTTTACCTTTTTCCAATTGTCAAACCCTTTAACCGTAAATGAGTCATACCCGTGGGTCACACTAGGTTTATCACTAAATAGATAACATAAGAAACAATATAAAGAATGTGTTGTTGGAGAATACTCTAACCAATTAGGGTAAACACCAAACCAAGCATATTGGAACCTACGTGTGTGCCCCTTTGAACCCTTATTTGGATACTCTTTACGTTCTATTTGGTAAGGTCCTAAAGAAAGATAAGCACATCTTACTTGTTCCTTTAAATTAACCAGACACTCCCACATTGGTTTTCGTAAAGCCACATCTCTTTCTAAATGCTCAACATCCACTTGAGTCACTTGACCTTCATTAGATTTTGCTTGGGGTTGAGGTTGAGATTGAGGTTGAGGTTGAGGTTGAGGTTGTGGTTCTTGTGGAGTTGTATTTGACTGTGGTTGTGGTTGATTTACATGCTCTTCGGGCTCACTTGTGGTAGGTTTTTGACGTTTAGTTTCTTGTTCATCATCCTTTTTTTTGAAAAAAGAATGAAGGGTTTTGCTCTTTCCCATGATATACCTAACAAAAATCACAATAGATGCAATAGATGCAATAAGTATTCAACTAAAATTATAAGCCCCAATTTTCATCATCTTCCCCAATTTCACATTTATAAACCCTATTTTCAAAATCCTTGAATATGTCACAAAAAATCACAATAGATGCAATAAGTATTCAACTAAAATTATAAGCCTTAATTTTCATCATCTTCCTCAATTTCACATTTATAAACCCTAATTTCAAAATACTTGAATATGTCACAAAGAGGCAATTCAACATTTAATCTCATATAATGAAAGGAATACGTTTACTGCTCTCTATCCTCGTTACTAGACTAGACGGCGTCTCAATTGTTGGCCTTTGCTGCTCACTGTGCATCTTCCTTGGCGTCTTGGTGCTGTGCGTCGAACAGAAAACAAAAGAGGAGAAGGAGACTGGCGTGTTTTTTTATTCAATAGGTTTGTTTAGTTTAGTTTTAGGGGAATACAACTTTCAAGGTTAGATAAAAACTACCCTCATGCTTACTTATTTATAAACAAGTATGATTTTACTTATTTATAACCTTCAAGTTTGTAAACAAACCAAAGTCCCGTTCTTATGAGTTTTTTACAACACAATATGTATAATTTTTTTACCAGAAATCGAGGAAGACCGATAAGTTTTGTACGAAATCATTTCAAGAGGGGCCGGACACAATACCTATAAAATTTTCGGCCCGAAAACACAAAAATTAACACTACCGAGCGTTGGGGCAGGGGACAGGGGGGCGGGGCCCACCCTAGCCCCAACTAAGTTTTGCCCCTACCTATTGATGTAAGGGGCTTGAAACGATGTTTATCATGTTTATTTAGTTAACTTTAATGTGTTTAATGAGCTTATATATAAAGTATTGTGTTGAATAAGTTAACTACGATGATTTGGTGTTTTGAAGGTTAAAGGCGATAATTTTACTTGATTTGAAGAATGTATATGGTTGATAAATGAATATCATGATAGATGAGGTGATAAAGAATTCAATTACGAGAACGTGGCCGAAAACGGGGAAGAAAACGAAGTCCGGATGAATTATTTATGAAGAAAAAAGACTGAATGAAAAACCGAAAGTTTCTGGCCGCGAGAGAGTGATGACCTACGGTGGTGTCAGAGAGGAATTAGCAAAAGAGGGCAGAAAGCAGCCAACATAACTTACAGCGGTGAGGTGACCTACGGCGGTCAGTGGCGAAAAAACGTGAATAAAAGGCGGAATTTTTAGGTTTATAAGGACTTTTGACTCTAAGCCGCCCCCAAGGTTCCCAAACGACCCCAATCGATCTAGGAGGCTTCCGGAGGCGATTTCAATGCTCAAGATCTCATTTTTATCATTCGGTTTGAATCTTTAATGTTAGATACCATGTTTACTTTCGATTTTGAGTTGTTTTTCGTTTCCATGTCCGGCTAATCCACCCGTGATCTTCTCCGAGTGGTAAGGTTTATACTATGACTTGTTTTTGATTTTTTTTGTTAATCTTAAAGTTTGAACATGGTGAATTAAACCAAGTAACATTATTAATCGTTTTGAGATTCTAAAATACGTGTTTTATCTTCAATCCAATTGTTCTGTTCTTGAATGTTTTAGATTTCTTTTCATCTGTAAACGTCAATTGTGGATGGGATTAGGGTAAAACAAACGTAGGGTATGATTCGGATAAGTGCGTAGACATAGTTTCATTCAATTCATTATCTTAAAACGAGTTAATTTGGTTATGTCTATGTGACCCTTTAAACTAAAAGAGCAAGCCTGAATCATAAACCTGAACCCCGGAGAGGATTACTTCTCTCACCATTAGTTACAATCAATTTTCCTTTTTGATTTAAGTAATTTTTGCAATTTAGTTAAGTTAAAAGTATTTTCAATAAACCCTTAGACTTTACGAGTTGAACCACACTTTCCACATATTTTCTGTGGATCGACCCGACTTACCCTAGCTATCTTAGGTGAGTTTGGACCGTTATAAATTATTTTTGATTAGGCTTGACAAACCGATATCAAAATGGTGCCGTTGCTGGGGAATTAGTGCGCAATGTGTTTCAGTTGATTTTTAGTGTAGCTTGTTATTTTATTTACTTTCTTTTTCGTTGTTACACTAGGTGTGCTTGTTGTGTGCATGTGACATCTCTGTGCATGCATACCCGGTACGCAAGGAATAAGTCTCTGTTAATTTTTGACCCAGAAGTTGAAAAGAACGCTCAAAGAAATCGAGCACAATCCCGTGCAAAAACCCAATCACGAAGTGCAGTCAAAGAGTGTAAGATGGAAAACCCACCACCACCACTACTTAACCAAAATCCACCCAATGACCAACCGCCACATCCACCACTCAATCAACCGCCACCAAACCAACCAAATGATCCATTACCATACCTAAATGTGCAACCACAAGCACAAAACCCAATTGGCCAGAATCCGCCACCTCAAAGACAAAATCCATATCCGCAACCAAGGCAGAACCCATACCAACATGGACCTCCAAGACAGAATCTAAGACAACAAATGTAACATCTTGATTTTTTTTGTTAAATTAAATGTTGGCATCGTTAAATTCTTGTAAGGGCTATTGTTTGGCATATACGAAACTTAAGGGTTACTTATGGATTTGTCGTAATTTCCTCTAAATTGGAATTTAATAATGATAATTATATCATATTAAATAAATAACTATGCTAATAATAATAATAATAATAATAATAATAATAATAGTAATAATAACCTTGAGGATGTTAATAAATTAGAATAAATTATTCAAAATGGTTGGAACTTAAAGTACATAAAGTTTAGGGGGTATATTTGCCACTTCATGAACTTTAACATTTAAGTTTGGACATAAAATAATAAGAACAAAACTGCAGGGGCTAATTGTGTAATTAACTAAAACCCAAAACTTTTTTTTCCTTCCTCTCGTAATTCCGGTGGTGCTCTCCGGCCACCTCCGGCCGACCTCCGGCGAGGCCTCAAAACTCGTTAATCCTCCGAATTAATTAACCCAAACCGTTGCAATTGATTCGCGAAACTGATTCGAACATGGTTATGAGCTTTAATTGGGTTCGAATGGCGGTTATGAGGTCGATTAGTGTCGAGTAACCGTCGCCAATTTCAATCCAATCGTTAAACAATTGAACACTAATAATAACCCAATCGATTGAACTTAAACGATTATCTAACTATACCTAAACTGTTGCAAGACTTAATTTTATCTGAAACACACACGAATACCTCGTTTGATTCTCTCTATCACTGCGATCTGCAACCTATTCGAAGGCCCTTTTCCGAGCTCTTTTAACTACAATTGGGAGAGGGTTTTCAATCATAAACACCTTCCGAAGCTTCACACAAAATTAATTTAGTTATTGTCACCATTCTCATACTAAATCAATTCGAGTGCGGGTAGCGACTATAGCATCATCATCCTCACATCGTTCATCTTCAATCATTTATCAAAACGGGTAATTAGGCACATCATTGTGTTCATATTTACAAGGGGAATCAAAGCCCCATGTTTGTATCCATTAACACAATCGATTTGGCTTTCAATTTGTGGTCCAATCGATTTAAGGTTCTAAGGAATGGGGGAAATCTATTACTTTGTGTTTAAAAGAATTTCAAACCAAGTTAAACCGCGGCTCGAGCCTTGGTTCACTGGTAAGACAATGCATTGTTAAGCATGAGGTCCCGGGTTCGAACCCGGGCAACCTCACATTTACTTTTTGGGGGTTTTCGGCCTTTAAAAATTATATAAATTTTTTTGATAAATTACTAAAAGTAATTTTATAAACTTACTTTTTTTTAATCACTCTAATAAATCTCTGTAAAGTTATTTTTTTAATATTTTGTAAAACAAGGAATATATTTGGTTAATAATATAAAGAAAACTTTAAATAATGGGTTAAATCATAAAAAAATATTATTATTGGTTCACATTTTATTGTTTAAAAATTTTAATTTTTACAAGCTAAGATATAAAAGGTTACCTACACTTTATAATTTGTTTGTTAACCATATTCAACGATTCAAAGTTTATGTCTCCATTATTAAAACAATGTAATTCTTTTTCTTAAATATATATATCAAGGAATCCCAAGCTTTCCCTTGAAACCCTAAATTATGTTTAAACGTTAATCTAAAATTTAAATCTTATAAATACATATATTAGGTGCATTGTGAAGGACTACGCTGAATCGACGCTTTTGATTATTTTCTTATTAATCATCCAATAAATACTTTTGATCATGTGAGTATTCTATACCCATTTTTCCTATTTTCACACTTTGGGGTGAAACATGTTAACTTATACTATGCACTTGTAAACTTATTTGAGACTTGTAAACCTATGGCAATTCATCTTGTAAAGTTGTGGTTAGTTGAACTTTCGTGGTTACCATGTTATGGCGTTATATGTACAATAATTAACTATTGCTAGCCCAGCGAAGTCATAGATCTATGGGCAAAACAAGCCTTCTTTGGTTGATCCAAGTACACTTAGCTGATCGTATAATCTTGTGAACGTTTGAGACTTGTAAAACTTTGTCGAGGTTTGATTGTTGTATTGTTCATAACATCCCTAATCACTTTATTCACTAACTTATGACTTGAATTGCCATCTTTTAAATAATCTATGTATTTAAAACTATGGAATACTCACCAACATTGTTGTTGACCCTTTTATTTTTAACATGTTTCAGGAAATGCCCAAGTTTGATATCTACTCTTTGAAGCTTGCACATCTAGGAATGGACCTAGATAAATGAATGAAATAAGAATGACTTGTTATCTTTTACGATATGGTTTTGTTTCTTGGGACTTAAGTTTGTAATGATACAATTAAACTTTATGATTAAATTATATTGGGTTAATAATGGCGTTATGTGGCTGTGAACGATCTTAACTCTCACTCCTCGACGTTTCCGCCGTCAAGGTTTGGGTGTGACAGATTGGTATCAGAGCCCATAACTATAAGGATCTAGGTTATTAGAAATGGTGACCTAGACTATAGTATGCATGAACCTTATAAAAATATGATCTTATATTGAAAAATTATATAGTTTGCATGCTACATAATGTTATGCCCACTTATGTGCAATTGATGCCTTAGTATAGGATTGCCTAAACATTGTTACTTGTCTCCCTAAACTAGCTTTGACTTTGACTCCCCGAACATGAAATCTCTTAACCTTATTCTCTTCGACACGTTGAGTATGCTTCTACCACACATGGTGGACACCGTGCCCCGTAACATCGAGAAATTTATCAAGGGGGTGCCACCTCAAATTCAAGATGCTGTGGTGGGTAGTAGGCCCACAACTTTGGAGGAAGCGATTACTATCACTGCACAGCTTACCGAGAATCATATAAGAGCTGGCACGATGTCTGCAAAGGGTTCCAAGGCTATGGCGAAGGTGACACCCGAGGTAACAAAGGAGGTAAAGGCCGAGTCATCTTCTCAAAACAAGAAGCGTAAGTTCACCCCGACACGCAACTACGCTATCACCGCACCAAATGCCCCTCAAAAACAAATGGTGGTTGCAAATCAAGCTCCCATGGCTAAAGCTTATGCTGGTCCACACCCTATGTGCAACACGTGCAAGTACCATCATTCAAGCAACATTCCATGCCGAATCTGCTCATTGTGTGGGAAGTATGGCCATTTGGTAACTACTTGCCTTCGTGCGCCAAACAACACTGCCATGCTTACTAATCGAACCTGTTATAACTGTGGCGAGCCTGGTCATATTCGCCCGCAATGTCCTCGCAATGCGGGAACTGTGCCACCGGCTCGTGGAAGGGCTTTCAACATCAACGCCAACCAAGCACAAGCCAACAACGACGTGGTAAATGGTACGTCGTTGAATTCCTATTAGCCCTTTCTTGTCTGTAAAAAAAATCCTATCTATATTCATCATACCAATAATAGTTTGTTACCAAACAGGTATGTATCTTGTAAATAATCGTTATGCATCTGTATGTTTGATTCGGGTGCCGATAGAAGTTTCGTGTCTCTGGAATTCGAGCCTTTACTTTCTAAACCGCGTGCTAACTGGAAAGATCCTTCACGGTCGAGGTCGCCGATGGGAAATCTATCGTCGTTGATGTTGTGATACACAATGCACTTTAAGCCTTAATGAACACGAGTTCTTCGTCGACCTATCCCTATGCAATTGGGAAGCTTTGACGTTATCGTTGGCATGGATTGGTTAGCCAAGCACCGTGCGGAAATTCTATGTTTCGAGAAGTGTATCCGAATTCCGTTACCGACTGGTGATACTTTGAAGGTCTTTGGGGAGAAATCATCCCAAAGACTCAAACTCATGTCATGCATCAAGCCCGTAAATGCTTGAGTAAAAATTACATGGCTTTCATGGCATATGTAGTTAATACGAAAGCCAAGGGTAAGGAGTTGAAAGACATTCCTGTTGTTCGAGACTTTCCCGAAGTTTTTCCCGAGGATCTTAAAGGGTTACCTCCCGTGTGAGAAGTTGAGTTCAAGATTGATTTAATCCCTGGTGCAAATCCTGTGGCTAAATCGCCTTATCGTCTTGCACCTTCTGAAATGCAAGAACTCGCTAGTCAACTGCAAGAGTTGACCGATAAGGGTTTTATTCGCCCTAGTTCATCGCCGTGGGGTACACCTGTACTATTTGTGAAGAAGAAGGATGGTTCATTCGTATGTGCATCGATTACCGCGAACTCAACAAGCTTACTATCAAAAACCGATACCCTCTTCCTCGAATCGATGATCTCTTCGACCAACTTCAAGGAGCAACTCAATTCTCAAAGATCGATCTACGTTCTGGGTATCATCAACTACGTGTTCATGATGACGACATTCCAAAGACCGCTTTCCGTACTCGATATGGACACTACGAGTTCATGGTCATGCCTTTTGGCTGACCAATGCGCCTGTTGTGTTCATGGATCTCATGAATCGAGTATGTAAACCGTATTTGGATAAGTTCGTGATCGTGTTTATTGATGACATTCTTATTTATTCCAAGACAAAAATCGATCACGAGACGCACTTGCGACAAGTACTTGGACTTTTGAAGAAGGAAATTATACGCCAAGCTTTCCAAGTGTGAATTTTGGTTGGAGGAAGTTCAATTCTTAGGGCATGTGGTGAATAGCCAAGAATTCACGTGGATCCTGCTAAAATTGAAGCTGTGAAGAATTGATGTGTTCCCACAACTCCAACCGAGGTTCGTTCTTTTCTGGGTTTAGCGGGATATTATCGTAGGTTCATAGCTAATTTCTCGAAGATTGCTAAACCGTTAACGGCATTAACCCAAAAGAATCGACCTTTTGAATGGGGACTCGAGCAAGAAGAGGCTTTCGAGACATTGAAACGCAAGTTGTGTAACGCTCCTATTCTCACACTTCCCGATGGAAACGACGACTTTACCGTATATTGCGATGCTTCAAATCAAGGTCTTGGTTGTGTTCTCATGCAACGAGGCAAAGTTATAGCATACACGTCGAGGCAATTGAAGGTTCATGAAGTGAACTACACAACTCATGATCTTGAACTTGGTGCTGTGGTTTTCGCATTGAAGATTTGGCGACACTATTTATATGGGACAATGCATAGTCTACACCGATCATAAGAGTCTCCAACACGTGTTCAATCAAAAGGATCTCAACATGAGACAAAGACGTTGGATTGAGTTGATTAGCGATTACGACTGCGACATTCGCTATCACCCTGGAAAGGCGAATGTTGTAGCCGACGCGCTAAGTCGCAAGGTCCACAACCAGATTGTTCGCTTCAAGAAATTCGAGATCGAAGGCAATGGTTTGATACACTAGGAGAATTTGATACCGAGATTCATGTGGATGTCAACGAGGCTACTATCATGCTTAAAAACATAAGGATCGATAGTGACCTCGAGTTATGCATTCGCGAGGCTCAACAAGCGGCACTAACCGACGAAGGGAAAGATGAAGATTTGATGTCTAACGTTCGGTCACAATTGGAGACAAAACCGAACGGCATGTGGTACTTCTTGAATCGACTTTGGATCCCGAATCGTGACAACCTTCAGCACTTGTATGAACGAAGCTCATCAAACCGATATTCTGTTCATCCTGGCTCCGATAAGATGTACATGGACCTGCGTGGTCAATATTGGTGGCCTGGAATGAAGAAAGATATCGCGACTTATGTTTCCAAGTGTCTCACGTGTGCAAGGGTCAAAGCCGAACATCAACGACCAAGTGTTTACTTGAGCAACCTGAAATATATGTGGAAATGGGAGCATATATCCATGATTTTGTAACCAAGTTACCTCGTACACCTCGTGGTCATGATAGCATATGGGTCATTGTTGACCGTTTGACCAAGACGGCACATTTCATACCCATACGAGATACGTACAAGGTTTCAAGGTTGGCTCGAATCTATGTTGACGAAATTGTGAGTCGTCATGGCGTGCCGTTGCACATTATTTCCGATCGAGATGCTCGTTTCACTTCGCACTTTTGGTCTTCGATGCAAGAACTCTTGGGTACTCAATTGGATTTAAGTACGGCTTACCATCCTCAAACCGATGGTCAAACCGAATGAACAATCCAAACCCTCGAGGATTTACTGCGTCTTTGTGTCCTTGATTTTGGTGGTGATTGGGATACGCATTTACCGCTCGCGGAATTTTCGTATAACAATAGTTATCACTCAAGTATCAAAATGGCACCATTTGAGGCTTTGTATGGTCGTAAATACCGATCATCGATCTGCTGGACCGACGTTGGTGAAAATTTCATCACTGGTCCTGAACTTATACAAGAAACGACCAATAAAGTCTCCACAATCCGCAAGAACCTTGAAGTGGCAAGAAGTCGACAAAAGAGTTACGCTGATAAGCGTCGTAAGCCATTGGAGTTCCAAGTTGGCGACATGGTTTTTCTTAAAGTTTCAATGTGGAAAGGTGTTGTTCGCTTTGGAAAGAAGGGTAAACTAGCTCCAAGATTTGTAGGACCTTTCAAAATCTCGAAAAGGATTGGGAAAGTGGCTTATAAACTGGAACTACCTTCCGACCTTAGTGGAGTTCATCCTATATTCCATGTCTCAAATTTGAGAAAGTGTTTGGCCGACGAGAGTCTGCATGTTCCATTGGAAGACATCCAGGTCGACGAGTCATTGCACTTTGTTGAGAAACCTTTGTTAAGATTATGGACCGCATTATGAAGAAAACAAGAACTACAACTACTCCAATCGTCAAGGTTCGTTGGGAGAATAAGTGTGGAGCTGAGTTTACTTGGGAGCGTGAGGACCACATGAAGGAAAAATACCCGCATTTGTTCGCCTAATTCATTCTTAATTTCGAGACGAAATTCTTTTAAGTAGGGGAGACTGTAACATCTTGAATTTTTTTTCGTTAAATTAAATGTTGGCATCGTTAAATTCTTGTAAGGGCTATTGTTTGGCATATACGAAACTTAAGGGTTACTTATGGATTTGTCGTAATTTCCTCTAAATTGGAATTTAATAATGATAATTATATCATATTAAATAAATAACTATGCTAATAATAATAATAATAATAGTAATAATAACCTTAAGGATGTTAATAAATTAGAATAAATTATTCAAAATGGTTGGAACTTAAAGTACATAAAGTTTAGGGGTATATTTGCCAATTCATGAACTTTAACATTTAAGTTTGGACATAAAATAATAAGAACAAAACTGCAGGGGCTAATTGTGTAATTAACTAAAACCCAAAACTTTTTTTTTCCTTCCTCTCGTAATTCCGGTGGTGCTCTCCGGCCACCTCCGGCCGACCTCCGGCGAGGCCTCAAAACTCGTTAATCCTTCGAATTAATTAACCCAAACCGTTGCAATCGATTCGCGAAACTGATTCGAACATGGTTATGAGCTTTAATTGGGTTCGAATGGCGGTTATGAGGTCGATTAGTGTCGAGTAACCGTCGCCAATTTCAATCCAATCGTTAAACAATTGAACACTAATAATAACCCAATCGATTGAACTTAAACGATCATCTAACTATACCGAAACTGTTGCAAGACTTAATTTTATCTGAAACACACACGAATACCTCGTTGATTCTCTCTATCACTGCGATCTGCAACCTATTCGAAGGCCCTTTTCCGAGCTCTTTTAACTACAATTGGGAGAGGGTTTTCAATCATAAACACCTTCCGAAGCTTCACACAAAATTAATTTAGTTATTATCACCATTCTCATACTAAATCAATTCGAGTGCGGGTAGCGACTATAGCATCATCTTCCTCACATCGTTCATCTTCAATCCTTTATCAAAACGGGTAATTAGGCACATCATTGTGTTCATATTTACAAGGGGAATCAAAGCCCCATGTTTGTATCCATTAACACAATCGATTTTGCTTTCAATTTGTGGTCCAATCGATTTTGGGTTCTAAGGAATGGGGGAAATCTATTACTTTGTGTTTAAAAGAATTTCAAACCAAGTTAAACCGCGGCTCGAGCCTTGGTTCACTGGTTAAGACAATGCATTGTTAAGCATGAGGTCCCGGGTTCGAACCCGGGCAACCTCACATTTACTTTTTGGGGGTTTTCAGCCTTCAAAAATTATATAAAATTTTTGATAAATTACTAAAAGTAATTTTATAAACTTACTTTTTTTTTAATCACTCTAATAAATCTCTGTAAAGTTATTTTTTTAATATTTTGTAAAACAAGGATTATATTTGGTTAATAATACAAAGAAAACTTTAAATAATGGGTTAAATCATAAAAAAAATTATTATTATTGGTTCACATTTTATTGTTTAAAAATTTTAATTTTTACAAGATAAGATATAAAAGGTTACCTACACTTTATAATTTGTTTGTTAACCATATTCAACGATTCAAAGTTTATGTCTCCATTATTAAAACAATGTAATTCTTTTTCTTAAATATATTTATCAAGGAATCCCAAGCTTTCCCTTGAAACCCTAAATTATGTTTAAACGTTAATCTAAAATTTAAATCTTATAAATACATATATTAGGTGCATTGTGAAGGACTACGCTGAATCGACGCTTTTGATTATTTTCTTATTAATCATCCAATAAATACTTTTGATCATGTGAGTATTCTATACCCCTTTTTCCTATTTTCACACTTTGGGTTGAAACATGTTAACTTATACTATTGCACTTGTAAACTTATTTGAGACTTGTAAACCTATGGCAATTCATCTTGTAAAGTTGTGGTTAGTTGAACTTTCGTGGTTACCATGTTATTGCGTTATATGTACAATAATTAACTATTGCTAGCCCAGCGAAGTCATAGATCTATGGCAAGACAAGCCTTCTTTGGTTGATCCAAGTACACTTAGCTGATCGTAATCTTGTGAACGTTTGAGACTTGTAAAACTTTGTCGAGGTTTGATTGTTGTATTGTTCATAACATCCCTAATCACTTTATTCACTAACTTATGACTTGAATTGCTATCTTTTATATAATCTATGTATTTAAAACTATGGAATACTCACCAACATTGTTGTTGACCCTTTTATTTTTAACATGTTTCAGGAAACGCCCAAGTTTAATATCTACTCTTTGAAGCTTGCACATCTAGGAATGGACCTAGATAAATGAATGAAATAAGAATGACTTGTTATCTTTTACGATATGGTTTTGTTTCTTTAGGACTTAAGTTTGTAATGATACAATTAAACTTTATGATTAAATTATATTTGGGTTAATAATGGCGTTATGTGGCTGTGAACGATCTTAACTCTCACTCCTCGACGTTTCCGCCGTCAAGGTTGGGGTGTGACAACAAAGGGGAGGTAACAGGTTCGTGGAGGAAGAGGATAGATTTGATAGGCTGAGTATCCGTACTTGGGATGATGACATAGATGGACGAAGTGATGGGTATGAAGAGGAATATGCTAAAGATGAGGTGCAACACAATGAACCCAATAACAATCCAAGTCAGTATAGACAGAATGAACAACCAAGGCAGCAATGGCAGAATCTGGGCCGAGGTCAAGGTCGAAGGCAAGATTTCCCTCGGGCAAATCGAAACCTCGGGCTTCAACCACACCCAGCTATAGTTCAAGGGGTTGATATCCATTTCTCCCCACCATAACTGGAGCTGCATCTAGATCCAACAGTTTGGCTATTTTTCCAGAGTTTCATGGAGTATCCAAGGAAGAACCTTATCTGCACCTTAATGAGTTTAGTGCCATCTGTGAAACCATTGGGGCTCAAGGTTTCACACCAGAGGAAGTGATGTTGGTTCTATTCCAGTTTACATTGAAAGGAAATGCGAAGAAGTGGTTCCATTCACTACCTGCTGCCAGCATTTACACTTGGGAGCAAATGCAGCAGGCTTTCTTAGAGGAATACTATACACCACATAAGACAAGTGAGGCCAGGACTGCCATTCGTACCTTCAGTCAACAACAAGATAAGCCATTTCATAAGGCCTGGACAAGGTTCAAGGAGTTATTGAGAACTTTTCCATATCACGACATTCCCCAATAGGAATTGATTTCTTCCTTTATGATGGGTTATCTGCTGAAGATGTGAGAGATGTGAATTCAACAAGTGCATGAACTTTCATTACTAATATTGAGGATGATGACTGGGAGCTACTGGAACAGATGAGTATACACTCAAAAAGACAAGCTCAGTCTCGTAGGAGATCAAGGAATGTGGTTGATGATATGGATAGACAAGCTTCTAGGTTGGGTCAGTTAGCAGGTAAGGCTACAGTAAAGGCTATAATTTTGCTATATGTCAGGGATGTGGTGAAGCTGGACACACTGCCAGAGATTGTCCAGAGTTTGATGAGGGGTTGGAAGAAGTGAATTATGTACAGGGTGATAGGCGACCATACAACAACAACACCAATAATAACACCTATCACCCCGGTTTGAGAAATCACCCAAACCTCAGATATGGTAACCCAGATAACCAATTGAACCCAAACGTTCAAGGTAATTCACATCCACAATATCAAAACAGGTCAATGGGTCAAAGGGGTCAATACAATCAAGGGAATTATAACAGGGGTGGTCAGAGGAACTACTAGAATAATCAAGACCAGGGTGGACCGGTAGGAAATGCAGAGCCATCAAATAGGGAACTTTTGGAATTTATGAAGGAGATGAAAAAATCTAATAAAGTGAGAGACAAGAGTGTTGAGGCTTTATCCAAGCAAGTGGGGCAATTGGCTGAAGAAGTTTCCATTTGAAGAAAGCTCCAGGGAAACTTCCTAGTGATACTCAAAGGAACCCCGACCACAGTTCATCTAATGTAGGACCCTCAAGTAGCAGACATCCTTTAGTTAGCCAGGTAAGCATTCTTCGCTCAGGTAAGATTTATGATAATAAAGTTGAACCACACTTTCCACATATTCCCTGTGGATCGACCCGACTTACCCTAGCTATCTTAGGTGAGTTTGGACCGTTATAAATTATTTTTGATTAGGCTTGACAAACCGATATCAAATTGAGGATGAGGATGAGGATGAGGATAGCGATTGTGAGATTGAACTTGTCACACCTAAATCACCCAAGGCATGATGAGATGTGGGAAGTTTTTCAACAAGTAAAAGTCGACATTCCACTGTTAGAGGTAATCAATCAAGTGCCTGCGTATGCAAAGTATTTAAAAGATTTGTGCACTCAAAAGAGAGATGTTAAAATACCTAAGAAAATTGAAGTGTCTAATCATGTGAGTGCTATACTAGCCAACAACCTGTTCCACCCAAGCTTCCAGATCCAGGAAAGCCGGTGGTATCTATTCAAGTGGGTGATTTTCACATATCACGGGCTTTGTTAGATCTGGGGCCTAGTGTGAGCATTCTCCCAGGCAGTTTATATGATCAATATGATTTTGGTCCGTTGCATAAAGCTCACACCACCGTGGTGCTAGCTGACAGGACACCCCGACTGCCCAGGGGAATGATCTTTGATGTTATCGTCAGGGTGGAAGATTTTTACTACCCGGTTGATTTCTTAGTTCTTGATTATGTGTTGGGAGATTCAAATGACCAACAAACAGTCATACTGGGTCATCCATTTTTGGCCACTTCCAACTTATTAATCAATTGTAAAACCGGGGTAGTTGATATGACTTTTGGAGATCGAAGGCAACTAATAAATTCTTTTTCCCATACATCTAATCCTCTGATTCATAGTGAATGCTCTTCAGTGGACACTATTGACAGGTGTGGTCTTCATGTCAATGAGGACAACACCATAGAGGCATGTGTTTATTATGACAGGGATGAGGTGGAACTAAGCAATGAAATGGAGAAGGTTGAGAAAAAGCAGGAGGTGATGGCAGTCAAGGAAGATAGACCTACTTGGACCCATCAAGTGGAAAGTCTACTTGAGCATATCGACACAAAGCTACAACCATCACTAACATCGCCTCATACATTGAAATTGAAAGAGCTGCCAAAGCACTTGAAGTATGCGTATGTGGGAGACAACAACACCCTTCCGGTAATTTTTGCTTCCAACTTATTTGAAGAACACGAGAAAGCTTTGATGGAGGTGCTAGTAAAGCATCAGGCTGTGATAGGATGGACCATTGCAGATTTGAGAGGAATTAGCCCATCCATTGTCATGCACAAGATCATCACCGGAGAGGGAGCAAAACCAGCTCCAGATGCTCAAAGGAGATTGAACCCGAATATGAGGGAGGTGGTGAAGAAAGAGGTACTGAAATGGCTGGATGCAGGTATTATCTTTCCTATCTCTGATAGTGAAAGGGTCGACTCAGACAGTACCAAAAAAGGCAGGCATTCAGATCGTTCAAGGCGCAGATGGTACAGAGGTCGCCACCCGGCCGGTAACCAGGTGGCGAATTTGTATTGATTATAGGAAATTAAATGCTGCAACTTCTAAGGACCATTTTCCATTACCTTTTATTGATCAAATTGTTGAAAAATTAGCGGGTCAACAATATTACTGTTTTCTGGATGGGTATCTAGGTTACAATCAAATAGCAATTCATCCGGATGATCAACATAAGACAACATTCACTTGTCCGTATGGTACTTTTGCATTTAGGCAAATGCCATTTGGCTTGTGCAATGCCCCCGCCACCTTTTAGAGGTGCATGATGAGTATCTTTTCAGATATGGTGGGGGATTCTATTGAGATCTTCATGGATGACTTTTCTATATTTTCAACATCTTTTGAATCATGTTTAAATCAATTACAAAAAGTTTTGAAAAGATGTGTTGACTCGAATCTGATCCTTGGTTGGGAAAAGAGCCACTTCATGGTTCAAGAAGGTATCATGTTAGGACACATTATCTCAAGCAGGAGGATATAGGTTGATAAGGCGAAAGTGCAAGTCATATACACTCTACCACCACCAACAAACATTAAAGGGATTAGGTCATTTCTAGGACATGCGGGCTTTTACAGGCGTTTATAAAAAAAATCAGTGTCATAACAAAACCTTTGTGTAACTTACTTCTAAAAGATGTACCTTTTAACTTTGATGATGAGTGTTTGAAAGCATTTAACATTTTAAAAGAAAAGTTGGTGGAGGCCCCAATTTTGCAATCACCGGATTGGTCACTTCCTTTCGAAATCATGTATGACGCCAATGATTTTGCTATTGGGGCTGTACTGGGTCAACGAGTGGATAAGAAACCGGTAGCTATCTATTATGCAAGTAAAACTCTTTCTGATGCTCAATTGAATTACACAACCACAGAAAAAGAGTTACTTGTTGTTGTTTATGCATTAGATAAGTTTCAATCTTATATTTGGGGCGGTAAGATTATTGTTTACTCTGACCATTCTGCTATTAGGTATTTGATGGATAAGAAGGATGCTAAACCCCGATTGATCAGATGGATATTGTTATTGTAGGAGTTTGATTTAGAAATAAGGGATAAGAAGGGAAAGGAAAATGTAGTAGCCGACCACCTGTCGAGAATCATCCATAATTTGGATGAGCATAACCTAGAAATCAATGAAACCTTCCCTGATGAGCATTTACTGTTTGTTTCTACATCTACTGATTCATGGTATGTTGACTTGGTCAATTATTGTGTTGCAGGTGCAATTCCCGAACATTGGTCAAAGTCAAAGAATGAACATTTTGTGTCACGAGCAAAACAATACTTTTGGGAAGATCCAATTTGTTCAAGATAGGGGTTGACCAACTGGTCAGACGATGTGTTTCGGATTCAGAGATACATGATGTTTGTTGCCAGAAAATAGGGCATCGAGTGTTACAATGCGGGGTATTTTGGCCTACTATTTTTAAGGATGCCTTGAGTTTGCAAAAACATGTACAAATTTTCAAAAGATGGGTAGTATCACAAAACGAAATGAGATGCCGATGCAACCAATCCTAGTGATCGACATCTTTGATGTTCGGGGGATTGATTTCATGGGACCATTCCCTAACTCGTTTGGAAATTTATACATCTTATTAGCGTTGATTATGTGTCAAAGTGGGTCGAAGCCATTGCCACAAAGACCAATGACCATAGTGTCGTGTGCAAATTTGTTTAATCTAACATTTTCAGTCGATATGGGGTACCCCGTGTGATCATAAGTGATGGGGGATCACATTTCAAAAATTTTAATTTTGGTAAATTGCTTAGGAGATATGGTGTTGATCATCGGATTGCAACACCTTATCATCCACAAACAAGTGGCCAAGTAGAGGTGTCAAATCGACAAATCAAGGAAATCTTACAAAAGACGATACGACCTGACCGCAAGGATTGGTCTAACAAGTTGAATGACGCCTTGTGGGCATATCATATGGCTTACAAAACACGATTGGCACCACCCCTTACCGGTTGGTTTATGGGAAGGGCTTCCACTTGCCTTTAGAATTAGCTTATCGTGCATTATGGGCCATTAAGGAAGCCAACTTTGATATAACACTGCAGGTAAACAGCAGTTGTTAAGTTTAACGGAGTTAGAAGAACTACGAGAGGAAGCTTATGAAAATGCCACAATTTATAAAGACAAGATAAAACGGGTGCATGATGCAAGAATCTGACTAAAAGACTTTCAAGTGGGGAGCTGGGTCTGGTTGTTAACTCTTGTTTGAAACTATTCCCGGGTAAATTAAAGAGCAAATGGACAGGGCCATACAAAATCACAAGAATAGGGAATTCGGGAGACATCAAGATCGAGGATTTTGATGATCACATGCGACAAATAGTAATGGTCATCGCTTAAAACCATACTTAAGACCTAATGATCTGAATGGACCGGAAAAGCAAACTAATGATCTTATGTCCGTTAGCATCCGGGTTTCTCACCCACTCTAGAATTGAGGTAACAAAAAGTCAAGCTATATACTTTTCAATGTAGCGCTTCCGGGAGGCAACCCGTGTTTGTGAGTTTCGTTATCTTTGTTTTTTCTTCCTTAGTTTGTTCATATTTTGTTGGTTTTATTTTATTTTGTTTTGTTTAAACACTTTGTAGATCCAATAGCCCCACTCGACCATGTACGTTCATGTTTAAATTGTGAGTTAAGGACAACTCGATTCAAAAGTTGGGGGTGGGGGTTCAAAACGGATTTGTTCTAGTTGGTTATTTTTATTTTTATTTTACATTGGGTAAAAAAATAAAAAATAAAAAAATAAAAAAATAAAAGATAAAAATAAAAATAAAAATAAAAATTGAAATGAGCACCACCGTAGGTCCCCGATCCACCGTAACTTACGGTGGAAATGACACCGAATTGCAAAATGAGCCCACTGTGACTTACGGTGGGCGGGCACCTTACGGTGGCTAAGTTTCAGAAAAACATAACTAGCCCACCGTGACTTACGGTGGGCACAAGTCCTACGACGGTAAAAAGAAAAAAAGGTTTTACAAAAGGGAAACTAGGAGGGGGTGTTATGCATAACTATCTAACTTGTTTTCTCTTAAAACATCAATTCACATCAAATCAAAATTCAATTTTTTTTCAATTGTTTTCATCTTCTTCACCAAATTCTCTCAAGAACACCCACTCACCCCAAACCATAACTTTCTCGATTCTTAACCGAATCAAGCGGTTCTTGAGTCTAAATTGAACTTTTCGAGAGGAACAAGAATCCAAGGTTAGTTTCTTCGAATCTTAACTTGTTTTTGTAGATCTGCACTTGGGTCACGAACCCTAAATTTTAAATTGTGAAGTTTTCACTTCCGGGTTGATTTTCTTGGTATTAAAGTTCATACTAACCTCCTCAAATCACCAAAGTATGATTTTTCTCACCACATTGTAAGGATGAATGAAGTGTTAACCTTTGTTAAGTGGTTCACATGAGTGTTATTATGTTGGTTGAGTTATGCATGATGAAAGTAACTATTTCTCGTATGAACGGATTTGCAAGGGGTATATACCATGTTTGAGGCAATGGTGCTCATCAAACATGCAACTCAACCTCTGTTAGCTATTAAGGTTATGATGGAATTACATTGATGGTTGATGTTGGCCTATGTTGTTAAATACCATAGGTTACTTTAGTGGTGGTCATTCAACATGTAATTCCCCAGATAGTGGTATGTAAGAGTAAAATGGTTCAGTTGTTATTCAGAAGCTAATATGATGAAAATAGTATGACATTATATTAGTGTGAAGGCTTGATGCGTAATTCAACAACCACATTAAGTGTAACCACCACTAGAAGGTCGGGGGACCAATGGCATGCAATGAAGCAAGTGTGGGGATGTGGTTATTCCACACTTGTTTCGTTAATTATATGGGTTGCTTTGATACTTTTGTTTGTTTATGGTTTCATGTGTGTAGATGGGGCGATCAGGGAAAGAACAGGTTGGCCTGTCAAAAAGGGCAAAGAAGACAACTACACCATTGCCGATAAGGGACGAACCAATGCCATTGCGAGAGGAAGTGGTGATGGAAGACATACCTAAGTGGAAGGGAGGACCTTTGACAATGTTTCACCGTAGATCTCAACCAAGTTTATAGGAGGAAAAGATGTCAAAAATAAGAGATAGAAAAGATGCATACTTGGTGGAAAGAGAGGTCCCTGAAGCATTGTTCGCTCATCACCGGGTACATGAAAGATTTGAAAAATTAGGATGGAAAGCTATACTAAAGTGTTATGACCAGGAGGAAGACAAGTTGTTTGCACCAGTGATAAATGAATGGGTTAGTACACTTCAATTGGAAGGAACAAAGAACTTTCAACAAATGAAGCTGGTAGGTTATTACCGAGGGCGGAAAGTTACAATGTCCATGACCAACCTGAAAAAGTTAGCACCATTTGATTCCTTACCCATCAACCAATATGAATTTCCTTCTGAAGACAACCTGTGGAACAGACCTGACAACTATCCATGGTGGGAATTGATGAGAGATACAGTTTTTAAACCCGGGAAAACCAACACAATGAAGAGGGTGGATTTGAAGAAGGAAGCAAGATTGATCCAAACCATTGTAACCCAGAATGTGATGCCTCGCAGGGGGGACAAGGACTCGGTTCGGTTTTGTGATGTACGGTTCTCTACTCTATCATGACAGGGGACCACAAAATGTCATTTTGCTACTTGGCCATGATGAACATTTGGCGAGCCCATATCTCTAAGGTTAAGCAGATCATCCCTCACTGTAGGTTGATTCAAGCTTTGTTCAAATATTTTAAGGTAATAGATCATTTGGTAATTGAAAGGCCAACGAGTTACATTGTCAAGGATCTGGAACCATTCAATGTGGTTCTTATGGCACGAGTAGGTTGGGAATGGAGTTCAAATGACAAGTATGCAAGGTGGAAGCATAAGAACGGGGAAAAGATTAAAGTAAAAAGACTGGATGCAAGACCATTGGAATCAGGCGATGAAAGTGAAGCTGACAGTGAGGATATTGAAGATAAGGATGATTTGACTAATCAACATGAGAAGGAAGAGTCATTCATCGGAGCCCCATACCCAATACCTGATGACATGTGGACTCGGGTGCAAGAGTGTAGACCAGAAGGATTGACATCTGGCCTAGCTACAATCAAAACAATTGGGATTTACAACAACACAACAGGTTGCAAGCGGGAGACAATGCTCAAACAGTGATTGCAAATCAAAACTATTAGAATCGTGTTTACCTTGTGCATCAAGAAATTCAAGTCAACAACAATTGGGAATCACATCAGTAGCTTGGCTATCATGAAGCTTACCACTGCGGAGAGCCGTTTGTACAAGCACCACCACCAATCAACTACCTTACTCTTCCACCCTATGATGGAGTGCAGAGGCTGCCGAGACCCGAGTGGCATCACTCGGAGTGAATTGTTCCGATACAGTTTCAGCAGCAACAGAGTGAAGAAGGAAGCAGTAGTGGACCACAAGGGGGTGCATTCCAGTTTAGTGAATGGGTGGACGAGCTGAACAACATATTTGGACAACGTCAGTCACGGTACTTTGGGGGAAATCGCTGATCGTGATTGTTCCGACCGATTAGGTCCAATTGCTCTAATTTGAAGTAGATTATCTTATGTGGTTATGTGCTTAGCTATCTATGTTTCAGGTTGGTGGCAAGAACAATGGAACAATATAGGGGCGGGTGGTGTTTGATGTTTGATGTCTGAAGTCTTTATGTTATGTTCTTAGGAAATAAGTAGCTTGTTTATATTCATGTTTGTCTTCATTATGAGTCAAGTCAAATAACCTTGATAATGTTGATGGAAAAGTTTAAATGAGATCGAAAGGTTTGAAGTCTTTAGAAAACAACCATACATTAGGGACAATGTATCCCAAGTGTGGGGATGGGGAAATCTCGATAGACATATTTTGGAGAAATGAAAATTTGGACAAATTTTAAAATTTTTAACATTTTTCTCAAATTTTAAAATACTAATCATTGGTTAAGGTTCTTGGTCATGGTTGATTCCCTAAATGTTTAAACCCGGTTGGTTTGTGGAAGTTGGAAAAGGAATGCCTAACTAGGGATGGCAAATTTGGGTGTAGTAAACTTGCATGTATAATGTCGGTAATCCAATTCCACCGTTTCCATATGTGAGAAGCCTATTCTTGATATTGTTATATTTAATTGCTTGTTGAGAGTGCAATAGTCCTACTTAGTGGTAGAACTTGTGGGACATGTGCATCTTGAGATTCGAGACCGAGATTCATATCAAAGTGATTGAGGCATAGGATCAACCGTAGAATAACCCCATAGGACCCACCCATCCGACATCTATTCACTAGTAGCCAAGTTTGAGCCTTTTACCCATTCATTTGTTTAAACTAAATTCTTTGACCCATTAGCCATTTGTTTAGCCTATTCATTTGTTTACCCGCGTGATGGAACTTGAGTTAATTAGTGGTAATAGTGTTAAGTTTGATTTGATATCATGTTTTGAAGTTGCAGTTGGGGATAGCTAAGTTGAGTGAATTCCATTATATTTTGTTAATTTAGGTTCATTAGTTCAAAAAAAAAAGAAAAGAAATTTGTCGAAATAGTTAAGTTTGAAAGACTGAATTATTAGACAAGAAAAGAAATAAAAAGGATTGTGCTTTGAAGTAAGTTGTAGTTGAAGTATTTAAAGTAGTTTTGCTTAGTGTTGAATAAAGTAGTTAACTCAAGCGTCCCATCACCCTAGTCACTATAGTCCAAATTAATCATACTCAAACCTCAGCCTAACATTACAACCTTTGAAAAGCCCTCATGATTGGTATGATATCTTATGTTAGTGGGTGGAGAGGTGATTGTCTTACAAGCCTATGCTCACTAGTTTGCATTATAGTTGAGTGTTCATAAATTACCGGCACATCTTCTACCGAGTTCAAAAATCAAACTGAGTGGAGAGTCTCGTTGTGAGGGATGTGCCATGTGCAAGGGAGCCACTTAGAGTTTGGGACCTCTAGTTAGGAAATTCTACGGGTTAGAGGGTGTATGGTTGTTAAGGGTCATGATTATCGAGTTTGGAAATCAGGTATGACTTTGAGCATTGGGTGATGGTTAGTAGTTGTGTGTTTTAATTGAAAAACTTTAACCCGAATTGTTGAGTTTTAAAAGCAACCTCGCTTGAGGGCAAGCGAGAAACAAGTGTGGGGATATGATGTAAGGGCTTGGAACAATGTTTATCATGATTAAATAATTAACTTTAATGTGTTTAATGAGCTTATATATAAAGTATTGTGTTGAATAAGTTAACTACGATGATTTGGTGTTTTGAAGGTTAAAAGCGATGATTTTATGTGATTTGAAGAATGTATATGGTTGATAAATGAAGATCATGATAGATGAGGTGGTAGATAATTCAATTACGAGAACATGGCCGAAAACGGGGAAGAAAACGGAGTCCGGATGAATTATTTATGAAGAAAAAAGACTAAATGAAAAACCGAAAGTTTCTGGCCGCGAGAGGGTGATGACCTATGGTGGTGTCAGAGAGGAATTAGCAAAAGAGGGCAGAAGGCAGCCAACGTAACTTACGGCGCTGAGGTGACCTACGGCGGTCAGCGACGAAAAAACGTGAATAAAAGGCGGAATTTTTAGGTTTAGAAGGACTTTTGACTCTAAGCCGCCCCCCAAGGTTCCCAAACGACCCCAATCGATCCAGGAGGCTTCCAGATGCAATTTCAATGCTCAAGATCTCATTTTTATCATTCGGTTTGAATCTTTAATGTTAGATACCACGTTTACTTTCGATTTGAGTTGTTTTTCGTTTCCATGTCCGGCTAATCCACCCGTGATCTTCTCCGGGTGGTAAGGTTTATACTATGACTTGTTCTTGATTGTTTTTTGTTAATCTTAAAGTTTGAACACGGTGAATTAAACCAAGTAACATTATTAATCGTTTTGAGATTCTAAAATACGTGTTTTATCTTCAATCCAATTGTTCTGTTCTTGAATGTTTTAGATTTCTTTCATATGTAAACGTCAAGTGTGGATGGGATTGGGCTAAAACAAACGTAGGGTATAATTCGGATAAGTGCGTAGACACAGTTTCATTCAATTCATTATCGTAAAACGAGTTAATTTGGTTATGTCTATATGACCCGTTAAACTAAAAGAGCAAGCCTGAATCATAAACCTGAACTCCGGAGAGGATTACTTTTCTCATCGTTAGTTACAATCAATTTTCCTTTTTGATTTAAGTACCTTTTGCAATTTAGTTAAGTTAAAAGTATTTTCAATAAACCCTTAAACTTTACGAGTTGAACCACACTTTCCACATATTTCCTGTGAATCGACCTGACTTACCCCTAGCTATCTTAGGTGAGTTGGACCGTTATAAATTTTTGATTAAGCTTGACAAAACGATATCACCTATACACACTAGATCATCGAAAGATGGTCCTCAAGGCTTCGGTCGGGTTTCTAACTGCTTATTTCATCGTCTACATAGTTTGGTAGTTTTTAAAGCTAAAATGATGATATTGTGCATGAACAAATGCTCCAGCAAACTACCATCCACGAACAATAGTTGTTCGTATATTTCAGACATCTTTAAATCATACTCATAATATTTTTTTGTGACATGCATTGAGGTTCTCTCTCATTAGATCTCCATGCATTCATAGCATCACACTTGCTTTATATTTTAATGTGAGACCCTAACCTTAAACAATATTTCTTGAATGTCAATAATAATCCAAGATGCGTATCTATGAAATTTGAATATAACTCTCTTGGGCAGCCTTAAACAGTTCATAAATCAATTTGAAAATATCAAAATCGGTTATACAACGTATATCTTGAGTAATACGTTTAAACAATTAATATTATTTAAAACAATAACAAGATGTTTGTAACATCTTATTATATTTCAGATGAAATATATTTAATCTAAGAAACTTAAAAAGAATTATCGGTCTAACATTTGTTTTAAAATGGATGTCATTTTAATCATTATATCAAATAAATCAAGTTGTTGTGTATAATTTGTCATGTAATTATGTCAAATATTAATTTACTATGTCATAAATTTTTTATCATTTGTTACATATATTCATTATTATATTTTAGATCCTAACATGTTTTTTGTCGTTTTTTATATATTATATAAACTTGTTATTATCTTATCATAATTAGAGGTATACAATAATGTTATTTCAACAATATGTTTTTCAAAACCAATTGTGTCACAAGTAACACAATAACGAACAAAAAACTAGAATGAGATATTTTATTATTGTGTTTTATGTTTTATATCATTTTGTTTTATTTTAGATTAAGTAGTTGTTAATATATATATATATATATATATATATATATATATATAATAAAACACAATGAATAACAAAGAGACACAATGAAGTGCACTATGCACTAAAGACACAATGACGAGCAAATTTCACAAGAGATAAAAAAACATAAAAAAATTTATTATATTTTCATATAATGGTATTTTACTTGTTAAAATATAAAAAAATGTTTGTTTTTCATAATGTAATTCTTATAAAAAATAATGTTATATATAAAAGTTATGAATGGTTAAAAAAATATGGAGGGGCAAAAAAATAACAAAAGTTGATGTTCCTAAAATACCCACAAACAAACTTATTTCATATAATTTGATCTCAACGGTTGATTAAAAAGATTAACGATCGATATTCATTCTTATACTTTTTAGATACCTTACCCTTTTATTTAAACGTTTTTCATATTATATATAAGATAAAAATGCTTCAAATGAATCTTTTATTCAACTTTATAATTTTATTTATTTATTAATTGTGCAAATGGTATTTAAGTAAACATGAGCTTATTATTTTACAATTATAACCATTTTTAATTTACATCATTCCTTTCATAACGAAACGCATATTTGAGTTACATATAAGTAAATTATATGTATCCAAATGAGTTACATAGACTAATTACATATACATAACTCACAGCTTTACGTATGTAATTCTTAGTTACGTATAGATAACTTATGGTTTTCGTATATTTCTCATAAGTTTGTAGTTTTCTCTTAGAACCCCAAGTATGATAAATTATTTTTTAATATGATGATACGTATTAATATCTTTTTTAATAACTAGAGTTTTGTTTGATGTGGAAAAAACTTATTAGTTTTTAGATAATTTATTTATATAATACTAATTACCAATTTTGGTATACTTAATGAGTTATATTATGTGTTTAATGGGTTGTACATACCTTTGTCTTTTTCTTAAACTTTATTTTTTTAATTTTAATCTACTATTTTTACATATTTTACAATTTAAACCTAATATCTTTTTATTTTCATCTTTGAACCCCCATACGTCACATCCCGAACGACGGCGGAATTATCAAGGCGGACGAATGTGAAACGATTATTCATAGCTCATGGAATTAAATAAGTTGAAATCATATTAAATGTCGATTTTCATATAATAATACCAATCAAATAATTCATTATAATACTATAAAGATTCAAATAACATAATAAAGTTTTTTATTAATCCAGATTCAAGTTCTATATGAGCATAAAAAGTCCTTTAAACTGTATCTTGAAACATGTTAAAAATACGATCAACATATGATGTTGGTAAGTTCTCATGAATTTGTACATATGTATATAAACAACTTTCAATATGCAATTCACGTCATGAGTTAAGAAATAATACAAGAATATAGATAGCATAATGATACAATCAAACATTGACAAAAGATTGGCCACAATAAGATATACGATTAGCTAAGTGTACTTGTTCCCATGATTAAAAAGAATATGTCATCAGGAGTCAACATTAACCTTGGCTTTAGCACCTAATAGGCTTGTCAAGCCCATAGATCTATGACATCGCTAGGCTAGCAATAGTTAATGATTGTTTTTACAAGATGACTATCATATAATGCTCACCATTATCTCAAAAAACCATGACAAATTTTACAAGATGAATTGCATGTGCATTACAAGTATTAAGATATTTTACGAGTGTGCATTTATATGGTTAACATGCTTCACCCCAAAAGATGTGAAATAAAAATTAAAATGGAGTATGGAAAACTCACATTGTATAATGATGGTTGTAGAGTACATAAGAAAGCTTGGATGTTTAAGAGTCGAAGTTGATGTCCTAAATGATAAAACAAATAATAAATTTAGGTAGAAATTTATTACAAGAAGTTAGGATGTTTATAGAATGCCAAAAAGCGAAAGGTAGATTGAAAAAGGATTATTGCATCAATTTTAGGTTCTAGATAAAATGTTTGGTACGTGTTTGAACAGGTTTTAAAAATAGTAAATGGTTTCATAAAATTACAAAAACTTATAGTTGACTAGTTTACAGTCTTTCGGACAACTTTCATTCAGAAATATTTTTATGAAAAGATTCGTAAATAGGTCAAAACAGCAGTACAAGATAGAAGGTGCTGAAATACGCACTTATCTTGTGAAGGCTATTGTTGAGTCGTCCGATTGAGTTAAAGACGTATAAAATATCGTTAAAAAGATAATTCAATGAAAGTAATATTGGAGTCTAATTTTACTCAAATTTAGTTTGCTATGACCAAGTTATGGTTTGTTGAAGTCAGATTATATTCTGCCAAATATATAGTAAGGCACTATGTGCACTTTTAAAATTGCTAAAGTATGAAACGGGTTAGAACAAATTTATTATGTCAATATATGGTATAGTAGACTTCATTTTAGTTATAAAAAAATATTTCAAGACTTTGGCATATCCATCATTTAGAAAAATAATTTTGTGGAATGACCGAATGCGGCGACATAGCCGTATATATGCAAATGGGATTCTTTGTTTACGTTAGCGTGTTATTAGCTTGATTTAGGAATGTTCGTAATTGTTAAAAGGTTAGTGAATGTTAGAAGGTTAATGATGAAATGATAATCATTAAATTTAAAAGAGATTTAGTAGAAGAAAGAATAAAAATAAGAATATAAAGTAACAAGAACAATTGGATGTTAAGATGATTAAAAGAATATAGAAATGCATAATATAAAAGCAATATAAGATAAACTTAGTATTAGAAAAATTTTGGAATTTCTTGTAAAAGGAAATTTTTGAAATTGATCAAGACTAATAGATGAAAGAAAGATATGTGAGTGGAAATTTTGATAATGAGCCAATGAAAAGTGAGCTTAAAACTTGTTTTTATAGTTGAGGTTACGAGTGAGTTATGAATGGTGTTAATTATGAGTTAGAAGTCTTTCAAAAGGGGGTTATAATTGGAATTTAAAATAAATATAAGATTATATAAATAAATAGATAAAAGAATAATTACAATTTGAACTTTTAATTATTAAAACCTTAATTTTTATTTAATCAACATATTTTCTTATAAAATCTTTATACACTTCATAAATCTCACAAAAACTTTACAATTTGATTATTATTTAATTGAATATTTAAAATCTTATAAATATTAATAATCTTTCAAAATTTATAAAACTTATTTTATAAATTATAAGATTAATTTAAATTGATTAAGTAATACATATATATATTTGGAACATAAAAATATATAACATGAATAAATAATGAATTTGATTTACAAGATTGACTCAAACGGATTCGGGTTTGGTTTTCTAGTTTGAAAATGGGTCGGATATTACACCATATACTTTCATATTATACCTTTTTTTGTTTTGAAAATTTTGCGAGTAACACGCCGCAACATGTGTGTATTTTACCCTTATTTTTCGGTATAATGACGCAGTCGCAATGCTGATTCTAGATTGACTTACTTATTGTTTTATATGTTTTACGTTTCGTTTACGCGGTTCAATGTTGTTACGCTTACTTTTAGTTTGATTCTCTTCGTTTCTTTATTTCCTTTTAAATACGACTTTTTTTAGTGTTGATTGTCACTTGTGGTTGTGTGTCATGGTGCCACTTTGATATTGTTTTATGCCCCTTGATGCAACCCAGGGGACTTAATACTAGTATTATACTAACTACTAACTTTTTTATGCATAATGGTGTTGTACACTAGGGGTTTTTTCAAAAAAAAATGACTTTTCATTTTTAACCCAAATGTTTTTATATATTGCAAAATAACCTTCCAAAATTTGATTATTTTTACTTTAAACCCATAACTTTTTATCTTTTGTAATTTAAACTCATAAAATTTTATATTTTTATTAATTTAATTTGCAAAAGTTAAAGTTTATAATTATTTTTTCATATTTTAAATTTTGAAAACTTTTATTATATTTTATTTTCTAAACATTTTTCTTTAATATGCGATCAAATTTATCGCGAAGGTAACGCCACAAAATATTAAATTTGGAGTTCTAAAAACTTATGTTTCTTGAAATTATGATATTCTATTATTTATAAATATATAGACTTAATTACACGGGTGGTCCCTGTGGTTAGGCCCGATTTCACTTTTAGTCCCTAACTCTCTGAAATTACAAGGTTTATCCAAAACTTTGCACAAACGTAACAATGATGGTCCCTGAAAAGGATGGATGTTAATTATTGTTGTTAAGTGTGTGTGAAATGACAAAATTACCTTTTTTCACCTTTCTTCTTCTCCATCAACCACCACCCCCACCCCTTCAATCATTGTCACCACCACTACCACCTTCAACCACCACCACCCTCAACATTCAACCACCACCATCTTCAATTTTCAACCACCACCATCTTCAACCTTCAATCACCACCATCTTCAACCTTCAATCACCATCTTCAACCTTCAGCCTTCGACCACCACCATATTCAACCTTTAACCACCACCACCACCACTACCACCCTCAACCTTCAATCACCACCATCTTCAACCTTCAACAATCACCACCTTCAATCACCTCCAATGGCCTCCACATTCATCATCGACCCTCCACCTCCGGCGAACCTCCACCTTAGGTGACCATCCACCTCTGGTGACCCTTCACCTCTGACGACCCTCCAACTTCGGCATCTACTTCAGATCTAATAGTTGTTGATGTGATTTAGATTTGTTCAAATTTTTTCGCCACCATCGCCATTACCAATATTGCCATAAACGTCTCCATATTTGAAGATGGTGGATTTCGTTGCAGCGGTAAGCCGCCGGAGTTGAAGGGCTGCCGGAGTCAATTGCAGAAGACAATGATACAAGTGTACTTAAGTCATTTTTAAAATATTAACTAAAAAACTTAACAGACATCCATTTCAGGGACCATCGTTTTTACGTTTGTGCAAAGTTTTGGACCAACGTAATTTCAAAGAGTTAGGGACCAAATGTGAAATCGGGCCTAACCACAAGGGCCACCCGTGTAATTAAGTCTAAATATATATGTGAAATTTCCTTTTACTCTTTCCCTCAAAATAACAAAAAATAAGAAAAAGTTTCTTAATTTCTAAATGAAATTTATATTCAGAATTTTGTTTTTACACTGCGGATTATAATTTAGTTATATATATATATATATATATATATATATATATATGAGATTTTGAAAATTAAGAATAAGTTAGGGTTGATCAATAAAAGTCAAAACTGGGTTCTAGTCGAATCAGGTCATACCGAAACCAATTTACAAGTCAAAATATTAAACACTTATTTGAGATCTTGTCTTATTGACATCTGAGCGGATGAGTAAGGGACATTGTTTCTCACTTGCTATGTCACATCCCGACCGACGGCGGAATTATCGAGACGGATGAATGTGAAATGATTGTTTATAGCTTATGGAATAAAATAAATTGAAATAATATTAAATGTCATTTTTAATTGAATAATTGTAACACCGGTTATTTATTTATTTTGAAGCCGACGAATAAAGAAGAAAAGAAATAAAGTCCAAAGTCGAGGGACCAAACTCGCCAAAGAGAGAAAGTTGGGTAAGTGGGGGTATATAAGGGAGAGGGCAGCCATTACCCTCTCCCCATACTCATATTTTCAGCCAACAAAAGAAGAGAGGAGAGAAAGAAGAGAAAAAAGAAAAATGTGTTGGTTCGGGTTGGTTCGAGTGACCAAAATCATTGAGAAGCGAGTCAAATCGAAGCTGTTCTCGTCGTGGTCGTTTGTGTGAGTTCTAGGACCCCTCCTTTAAACGTTTTTGAATGATTCGAGGCTAGAAAACATCTGAAAATCTGGTTTTTGATTGTGTGCATATTTGACCCGTTTGTGTATATGTGTGTATGATTCGTTTGAGCCTTGCTTGTGAGCTTGTGTGTGCTTGAATGGTGTTGTGGTACGCATCCCTAAGGTTTAGGATGGTTTATTTGGGCTTAGAATGGGTTTAGATGAGCTTGGAGGTCGAAAATGGCAGATTGGGTTCGGGATGAATTGTTAACTGCATCAGCTAGGGCTAGGCGACTGACCGGAGGCCATACGGCCGAATGGGGTGCGATTGAGGTTCATTCGCACGATCGGGGCTTGTCACATGGGGAGTCATGCGATTGAGGGTCCAGTCGCATGAGGTTCATCCGCATTAGTCCATTCGCACGATTGGGTGTTCATTCGCATGGGACTCATCCGCATTGTGTCCATTCGCATTAGTTTCATTCGCACGATTGGGTGTTCATTCACATAAGTGTTCATCCTCATTGGTTCAATTGCATGATGTTCAGTCGCCTAGAGGCCATGCGACTGAAGGGCGTCCATATGCCTGAATAGAGCTGTTGCACCCGAGGAGAAGTATAGAATAACTTCTGACTTTCAGGGAAAAGTGCAGATGTAAGTTTTGACGTAAAGGTTCCCGTAAGAGCATGTAAGATGACGATTGAGGCCTTAGAGAGCATGTTGGGCATGATGATGATGTTGCATGGTTATGCATGTTATGTATGTATGATGTTGCCATGTATGATGGTGATGACTGTGTATGTTATGTTCCTTATTATGATGTATGTTTATCTTTCCTGCGGTTTTACGTTGAATGTTAATGAATGAAATGAAGTATTATGTAACGTAAAGTGAAAGATAATGAAAGAGAAACATGAAGTAAGAATGCATGCATTAATGAACGATGAAGTAATGAAAGTCTTGCAAGCACTGGATGTCGGGACACGCCATTAAGGTGTTAGCCTAACGGTGTGCGGGTTCGCTACCCCGGTAGGATGCACATCGGGGTCTTTCTTTGTGATTTACCATATGGATAAACCATTGTTGCATGCCTTAGGTGTTGTGACTATTTGGTGCTGAGCACCACCGATGAAGGTCTTTTATAGGCTTAGATCCAGTACCACGAGAATGAAGGGCACAGCTTATGACAATGGTATACCTGAACTTTACCTTAGGTGTTATGACCATTTGGTGTCGAGTACCACCGATAAAGGTCTATTATAGGCTTAGGTCCAGTACCACGAGAATGAAGGGTAAAGTTCATGGTGATGACGAAAGGAAAAGATGTAATGATGAACGAACAAATGAAAGTAAGATGAATGAATGCGCGGAAGTTAATGAACGATGAAGATGATAATTATTATCTATGTGTACGTATGATGTATGATATCATGAACGTAAAGAAAGGTTTTAACGAAAAAAAAGTATGTTTTATTTTATAAAACTAGAACTCACTCAGCAACACTGACTTTGATGTGTTTCCAGTTGGCTGGTAATGATTGCTGAGGATGGCACGAGGTGGCTACTCATCTCTTTTGGATGGCATTCTCTTGTTAATGTTTTTGCATTGTAATGTGAACGAATGATGTTTTGAAATGAATTTGTATTAACTTGCAAAAGAATTTTTAATGATATGAAAGCTATTTTTATGATTCCGCTACCACGTTTTATGAATGATTAAATGTAAGTTCTATGTTTTATGTGCGATGAGGATCCAACTGTAGGTGTCCCGGTAACGGGGCCTTACAAGTTGGTATCAGAGCCAAAGTTTAAGTGAAATGGGTAAATTTTCAAAATAAACCTTAACTTAAACCGAGAATGGGACAAAAAGGGAAGGGATGCCAATCTGAGTAGCTGCGTGCCATCAGGTATTTTCATAAAGTTAACCGGTATTATGTGCGCATGTGAGGTGTTATGTTTTGTTTGTGGATTTAAATACTGATGTAGTTAGGATAGGTGATGCTCGTGGTGTGAAGAGTAAAGTAAGTGGCTAATCACAACTGGCCACTGTAATTAGGGACTTACTATACTTGACATAAACTGAGTTGTTCCCTTGAATGACCATATTGGTGTTTGAATCTTTCAGTGTGCGTGTGATGGCCGGTGGTAGATCTTCGAAAGCTTCATGGGGTGGAGGTCACGGTGCAGAACCGCGACCCAAGAGAGGGAGACCCAGAGTTGAGAAGGTGGTTCATGAAGAACCAGAGACCCCTCATCCGGCGGGTGGCGATGAGAGCGCCAATCTAAGAGCCTGAGTAAAGGAGGCTGTTGTGGAAGATGTTCATCTGGTCATGCAGACAATCTTACCGTCTGTGGTGACCGAAGTGATTAAGGCAGTACGGGAAGGGGAAAGAAAGGAGAGAAACAGGTCCTCGGGGGGACGAGAGCAACCAGAGCCTGAAACGGTTCTCTCGGATGATGAAGAAGACGAGGAGAAGAGCCTGTGCAGGAGGGGGCACGAGGCTGTAACTACGGGGCGTTTATGAGATGCAAGCCCCCAACTTTTGATGGAAACGGTATTGCTGCTGCTCACCGGTGGGTGAGGGAGATGGTGGCTGTTCTTGATCTCAGCGAGTGCCGGAGGACCAGAAGGTAAAGTTCGCTACCCACTCTTTTGTGGACTCGGCTCTATGCTGGTGGGACAATATAGCCCAAGCCGAGGGTAGCAGGGCCATTGGGAGAATGAGATGGTCGGAGTTGAAGAAGTTGGTGATCGAGGAGTTCTGTCCTCATAGGGAGATGGATAAAGTTGAGAGAGAATTCCTGCAACTGGAGGCGGGAACCATGACACACCAACAGTACACCACAAAGTTCAATGAGATGGCATGTCTGGTGTTGGATCAGGTGACACCTCTGTCTCGAAAGATCAAGAGGTATATTCAGGGTTTGCCAGTGGATATTCGCAGGCACATGATCGCTGCCCGGCCGAGCACATTTAGGTCGGTGGTGAATTTGGCAGGGAGATTGTATGATAAGAGAACGGTGGTGGTGACTGAAGGTGGCAAGAAAAGTGTGGTGATCGAAGCTGGCAGGGGAAGAGGTTTGGTCGGGGTGATGCTTCGACGGGTAATAAAAAGGCACGAGTGGATGACCGCCTTGTGGTCACATCAAGTGCGGGGTCGAAGATGTGTGGCAAGTGTGGAAGGAAGCATAGTGGGGAGTGTAGGTTTGGGTCGAACTTGTGCTTCAAATGTGGGAAGGCGGGACACATGGCAAAGGACTGTCGTATGGTCCGGTGCTATAACTGTGGTGAAGAGGGTCACATGAGCAGGGATTGTAAGAAGCCGAGGGCTGAGAGTTCCGGGCAAAAAAGACGGGAGGTGAAGGGCTGAGGGCGAGCGCCAGGGCATTCACTATGACACAGGAGGAAGCTAGGACAGACCCTGATGTCGTGTCCGATACGTTTCTAGTGAACCAAACTTTAGCTTTTGTGTTATTTGATTCAAGTGCCAGTAAAAGTTTTATTTCTGCTACTTTCTGTGCTAAGCTGCCTGTTAGTAGTAGACGTGTTGATGCGCCCTTCGATGTAGAAACTGTCATAGGTAAGTCTACCAGGATTTTTGAGATGATAGAGAACTGTGATGTGGAACTTGAGGTTCATAAGTTTCCTGTTAGACCGTTCGTGATGACCTTAGGTGGTTTCGATTTGGTTCTTGGGATGGATTGGTTGGCGGACTCCAAGGCGAACATTGTGTGTCGCAAGAAGATGATTCGTTTGACAGCGCCTGATGGGAGTTTGGTAACTGTTTATGGTGATCGGGTTACTATGATTCCAAAGGTAATCTCAATGGCGGTGGCGGGAAAGTGTATCAGGCGTGGATGTAGTGCCTACTTGGCCTATGTAAAGGATGTGGATATGCCAACACCACAACTGTCTGATGTATCGGTTGTGTGTGACTTTTCGGACGTGTTCCTGGAAGATTTATCAGGAGTACCACCCGAACGAGAGATCGAGTTTCAGATTGATCTGATACCGGGTGTCCAACCTGTTGCCAAGGCACCGTATCTGTTGGCTCCGACTGAGATGAAGGAGTTGATGGAGCAGTTGCAAGAGCTGTTTGATAAGGGATTCATTCGACCGAGTATCTCTCCTTGGGGTGCTCCGGTCTTATTTGTGAAGAAGAAAGACAGTAGTATGAGGATGTGCATTGACTATGCGAGATGAACAAGTTGACGGTGAAGAACCGATACCCCTTACCAAGAATAGATGATTTGTTCGATCAGCTTCAAGGTGCCAGTTGGTTTTCAAGAATAGACCTTCGATCTGGTTACCATTAGTTAAAAGTGAAAGAGTAAGTTGTTCCTAAAACAGCTTTTCGCACGTGCTATGGTCACTACGAGTTTCTTGTCATGTCTTTTGGCTTGACCAATACGCTAGCTGCTTTTATGGATCTGATGAACCGTGTGTGTTGGCTGATGTTGGATAAATCAGTGATTGTGTTTATTGATGATATCCTGATTATTCGAAGAGCGAGAATGAGCATGCCGGTCACATTCGGGAGGTTCTGGAGACGTTGAGAAAGGAGAAGTCGTACGCTAAGTTCTCCAAGTGCGCGTTCTGGTTGCGCAAAGTTCAGTTCTTGGGTCATGTGGTGAATCCTGAAAGGATTATGGTGGAACCGGCTAAGGTGGAGGCGGTTATGCAATGGAAGTCACCAAAGACGCCATCCGAGATTCGTAGCTTCTTGGGTTTGGCGGGCTACTATAGAAGGTTTATCCAAGACTTCTCAAAGATTGCTTCTCCACTGACTACGTTGACCTGGAAGGATGTGAAGTTTGTATGGGTTCAAGCTCAAGAGAAGGCGTTCGAAGAATTGAAGGCAAGATTGACTCAAGCTCCTGTTCTATCATTACCCGATGGAAGTGAAGATCTGGTGGTTTATTCTGATGCTTCCTATTCGGGGTTGGGTTGTGTAATAATGCAAAGAGGGAAGGTTATAGCTTATGCATCCTGACAGTTGAAGGTTCATGAGGTCAATTATCCTACTCATAACTTGGAGCTAGCAGTCGTGGTCTTTGCGTTAAAGATTGGAGGCACTACCTCTACGGGACGAAGTGCACCATATTCACTGATCACAAAATCTTGAAGTACTTCTTTGAGCAGAAGGACCTGAACATGAGGCAGAGAAGATGGTTGGAGCTCATAAAAGACTATGATTGTGAGATCCATTACCATCCGGGCAAGGCCAACGTGGTGGCTGATGCCCTTAGTCGGAAAGAGAAGCCCGAGCCGATTCGGGTGAAAGCATATCAGCTGATCATGACCTCTGATGTGATGAAGCAATTTAAAGAGTTTCAAGATGAGGCACTAAAAGAAGATCATCTTAACTCTGAGAGGACGAGAGGTCTGGTCGTGGAACTAGGTGAAAACACGCTTGGTGTTAGAACTCGATTCGAGAGAACGTGGATTCCTCGTTTGGGGGATCTACGGGTGAAGATTTTAGATGAAGCTCACAAGACTCGATACTCCATTCATCCAGGCTCCACAAAGATGTATCAAGACATGAAGAAAGATTATTAGTGGCCGGGTATGAAACGCGACGTGGTGGAGTACGTGAGTAAGTGCCTTACTTGTCTACAGGTAAAGGCCGAGCATTTGGGAAGATCCAATCTTTGGATATACCGGAATGGAAGTGGGAGCACATCACCATGGATGTCATCACAAAGTTGTCGCGTACCACGAAAGGGTATGATGCCATATGGGTGATTGTTGACCGCTTGACGAAGAGTGCTCACTTCCTACCGATTCGTGAGACATATTCATCCAAAAGGTTGGCTGATCTATTTATTAAGGAAATTGTAACTCGTCATGGTGTGCCGGTGTCTATTGTGTCGGATTGTGACACCCGGTTTACATCCAATTCTGGAAGAAATTCCACGAAGCCATGGAAACGAGGTTACATATTAGCACGATTTATCATCCCTGTAGAGATTAATGAAGAGGCTGATGCAACCTAAACATCTTTAGTCTTTCCTGCATGCTGCAAAATTGCATTGAAGTAGAATGCTTGGGAAGTTTCACATGTGCAACAAAAATACTCTAAGTGTGAAATCTTCCGAGCCAAGACCAACATCTTCCGAAGCCAAAGATGAAGTCTTCCGAAGCCTCAGAGACAAAGTCTTCCGAAGCTTCAAGTTCATGAAGACAGATTTCTTCCGAAGACTTTTAAGATATGCTTTATCTGATGTACTGTTCCATAAAGCTGGACACCTTTCCGCTGCAACTCTGCAAGTCACCAACTAACATGGTTTGGTGAAAAGGTCCATGCTTTTGGTAACTGTACATTGAGGTCTTGAGTCTGTAACTTTCTACTTTATGTACTTTATCCTTTTTGTAATAGATAAGGATGTGAGCTATGGCATGTCATAGTCACTAGTCAAAAGGCAATCTGCCTTTTGACTCTACAATTGATTTTGTGTGTGTCTAGTCAATTGTATCCAGCTGGCTTTCAAAGTATAGCCGGCTGTAGGATGTTGTATAAGTATCTCATGTTTTCTTGTATCTTTCACATATGCTTTGTAACACTTGTAATAGAACATAGAGAAAGCAATATACTGCATTCTTGAAAACCATACACCTGTGTTCTTTATGTTTTGTCTCTTACATTACTTGTGTTCTTAGTGTCTTATCTTGGTTAATCTAGTTTACTGTTTGATTAAAGTTTGGTTAATTTCCTCTTTGTGTTGTTGTGTTGTAATTCACACCCTTCAACGATCCTGAATTTGGTATCAGAGCATTCAGGCTCTTGATATAAGATCTCACCATCTTAAGATCCTTCACACACACAAATACCAAACTTTTCAAATGGCAGCCATTTCCAAAACTAATATGGAAACTGGAACCATGAATAAGTCCCCACTGATTACTCTTGATGAGTTTGACACATGGTGTTTAAGAATGGAAGGTTTCATCAGGTCTCTTGATTCAAGAATGTGGGAGTCTATTGAGAATGGACCTTTCATACCCAGCACACCCTCTGCTACTGGTGCTGGTATGATCCCCAAGGATATGGCTAACTACTCTGATGAAGATAGGAAGATAGTAGAGATAGACAGGAAAGCCATGACAGCTCTTCAAACTGCCCTTCCAAACTCTATGTACAGAGGTTTCAAGAAGTGCAAAACAGCTAAGCAGCTGTGGGATGCACTGAAACTGATGTATGAGGATTCCTTTGAAGCCAAGGAGAACAAGAAGGATCTCCTGAAGCAGCAGTTTGAAAACTTCACCTTCAAAACAGGTGAGACCATGACTCAGCAATACTTTAGGTATGTTGAGATTGTGGATACCCTAGTGGATGGAGGAGTTTCTCTTGAAAATAGAGACATTGTAAGGAAGTTCATGTCCTCACTTCCTTGGCAGTGGACACACTACTGTGTGGTGATCAAGAGAACTGAAAATCTCAAAACTCTCACTCTGACAGAGTTATATGGTATTCTCAGTGGCTACCAGATGGAGATGAACATGCAGGGTTCATCTGGCAACTCCAATAATCAAATGGGTTCATCCCTACATGTGGTTGAAAGGGATAGCATAGAACCCAAACATCATATTATATGCTACCCTGACAACTCACCCAAGGGTCCTTTCATCACCTTCCCAGAGACACCAAGGGAGAACTACACTCAAGGAAGCCCATTCCAAGAGACAAGCTCTTCTCAAGCATTTGTGTCTTCTGATGAAAGCTGTGGCAACTCTCTTTTCACTCTTGAAGACCTGGACTGTATCCATCCAGATGATTTGGAGTACATGGAAATAGTCCAGAAGATGGATCTTCTCATTCACAGAGCCAAGAAGTTCTACAAAAGGACTGGAAGGAAGTTCCCAAGCAATGCAACCAGTGGAAAGTTTGGACTGGACAAAGGCAAAGTCAAGTGTTACAACTGTAACTTGATGGGCCACTTTGCCAGAGAGTGTAAGGCACCTAGAACAAATGGTGGCCAAACACAATCCAAACCAAACTACACTGACAAAGTTCTCCACAATGAGAAGTCAAAGCAGCAAGCTGCTGTTGCTGTTGAAGAAGGAGGCTTTGACTGGAGCTTTTAGGTGGAAGATGCTTCTCCAAACCAAGCACTGATGGCAGATCATGATGAAGCCAAGGTATTGGAACATCTCTGTACTCCTGAATGCATTGCTAAAGTTAACAGGTACAGGTCCTATAACTTGGAACTGAGATCTGATATTGAGTCCTTAAACATTTTAAAATCTGATTTTAGAAAGTCTGAAAATGATTATAAGCTGAAAATAGAGGACTTAGAGAAAATAATTTCAGTTCTAAAACATGAACACACAGATTTTAGGACTCAAATTAAAGATCTCATAACCAAGTTAACTGAGTGCCAGACTGAGCTTGTGATCAGCAAAGCCAGGGCAGAAAAGAGTGTTCTTGAAGAGAAGACCTTCAAGAACATGATATCCTCATCCCTGCACAACAAAGTGTGCTATCAAAATAGACAGGGACTGGGATCCAATGAGATAGCTCCTCCATACACAATCTTGTCAATAAGATCTTCTAGGTGTGGAAATTATGAAGATGAGCTTCCTCTCATAGATCCTATGAGTAGGAGGATGAAAAAGAGATAGTGAAGAATCCCTCTACAAAGAGTGAAGAGGAGGACCAAGAAGGGCCACTATTCTTCTGAGGAGAAAGTGAAGACTGTGATGACCAAGTCCATGAGAAAGAACTTGATCAGAAAGAGCAAAAGAAAGGCAAGGAAGGCTCAAGAGATCAAGGCTACTTTTGACTCTAAGCATAAACAAGTTTTTATTTCTGCAAGGTTTAAAGTGGTAGGGACTGAAGGCATCAACCAAAACTCTGCTAAGAGTTCTGGTTCTTGCTCAACTCATTTCAACAGCAAGAAGAAGACTGATCTGCTGTGTACCACTACTGCACAGCCTGGTCCATCAAACTCCAAGCATAGTTCTCAGCCCAAGAGGACTGTCTCAGCATTTGCAAAGATGAAGGTGGAGAAGAGAAGTGACCAAAGACAGTCTTACTCTCATGAAAAGGCTCTTGTGAAGAAGAAGATGAATTGTGTTATGTGTGACAGCACCACTCACATCGCAAAGGATTGTCCCTTCAATCCTAAAGGTACTGTCCATATGGCCAAAACAAAGGCTTCAAAGAGTTCTAAGAAGATTCAGACTTCGGAAGGAAAACCAGTTTCCTTCGGAAGTTTCAAATCTAACAAGAAGGGAAGTGAAAATTCTCTTCGGAAGAACATTTGGTCTCGGAAGAAAGGAGTTCTTCCGAAGCACTGAAGTCTGCTGCAGTGTTGCAGAATCTTCCGAAGGTTCAGTCATCAAAACTTCTGAAACTCCAAAAATTCTAAAGTTTTGAAGGTCAAGTCCAAGACTCCAAAGGTGGTGTGGACGTCTAAGAAAGACCAAGTGACTGAGATTTCTCCATCAGCAATAGCTCAAGATCCTCTTAGTACAACCATAGGATCTATTACTGTTAATTACCTTCTGCAAGTGAGCCCAAGACAAGCAAGGCTTGGGTTTCCAGATGTAACTAATCATTCTCTTTTGTGAAGGGACATGTGAAGACAGACAGAAATGTTTGGATCATAGACAGTGGCTGCTCCAGGCACATAACTGGTAATAGGTCAATACTCTAGAACTTTGAAAGGATTGATGGAGGACCTATTGCTTTTGGAGGAGATGAAGGTGGTTACATTTCTGGAAGGGGCAAGGTCACGAATGGTAAGCTCAGCATTGAAAAGGTAAACTTTGTTAAGGAGCTTGGATACAATCTTCTGAGTGTATCTCAATTTTGTGATCAGAGTCATAACATGCTCTTTACTGAGCATGAGTGCATTGTTCTTAAGCCTGATGTGGGAATTCCTCATGAGCATATCCTGCTTAGAGCCCCCAGGAAAGGAAACATGTACAAGATGGATTTGCAAGAAACCTCTCCCTCCGGAGAAGTTTCATGCTTTCTATCTAAAGCCAATAGTGATGAGTCTTTCTTATGGCATAAAAGAATGTGCCATGTAAACTTTAAGAACATGAATAAATTAATTAAGCATGATTGGTAACTGGAATGCCAAAGAAAGAGTTTACAAGTGATGATCACTGTGTTGCATGCCTGAAAGGGAAGCAACATAAGGTATCTCATAAGCCTAAGGAAAGAACTCCATCACTACACCCCTACACTTGTTACATATGGATCTCTTTGGCCCCACCAGTGTAATGAGTTTAGGAAGGACCTTATACTGTTTAGTGATCACAGATGACTTTACAAGATTCACTTGGGTCTTTTTCCTTAGAACTAAGGATGAGACTCCTGAGATTCAAAAAAAATTCATCTAAAAATTGAGAATCAATCTGATCACAAGGTCAAATCATAAGATGTGATCAAGGAACAGAATTCAAGAAACAAACCCTTGATACATTTTGTGATGAAAAGGTATTGCAAGACAATTTAGTGCTCCCAGGACTCCTCAACAAAATGGTGTTGCTGAGAGGAGAAACAGGACACTGATTGAAGCTGCAAGAACCATGTTGTCTGACTCTAAACTGCCCATCACCTTCTGGGCAGAGGCTGTCAACACTGCCTGCTATGTGCAGAACAGAGTTTTAGTAGTTAAGACTCATAGCAAGACTCCTTATGAACTTTGGCACAAGAGAGAAACCTTTCATTGGTTTTCTCAGGTCATTTGGATGTCCTTGCACCATCTTGAATACCAAAGATCAAATTGCCAAGTTTGCTGAGAAATCAGATGATGGACACTTTATGGATATTTCCAAGCTAAGGCTTATAGAGTTACAATCTCAGAATTAGAATAGTTGAGGAGTCAGCCAATGTGACCTTCAATGAACACACACCATGTGTTGCTGGTTCTGGTCCAGATTGGCTATTTGATCTTGATTGGTGTTACCAACTGTTTTAACAAATCTTGTGAGAATGTTTCAGGATCTGCAGAAAATTAAATACAGGTGATCGTGACCCAAGATTTGAGCTAGGAAGACCTTCAAGTCATACATCTCAGCTCCAGTTAAAATACTTCTGCAAATGAGGTTTCTATCAGCACAACAATGACAAATTCAGCTGATACATCTGGTATGCCTTCAAATTCTAGCTCAGAGGCTCTACAACTAGATAAGAACACCTCAACTGTGGAAGGCAACAATGGTGATGGTGACAGTGACCAAGAATTTATTGATGCCACTAACCACACCATAGATGAGAACATCAATGATATCACACACTGCTTGGATCAAGTTTCACTTGAAAAGTGTGCTGATGTGGTGGGAGAAACATCTATGCTAGATCTAAATTTTTCTAATTTAGATCTTTCTCAAAACTTGCTGTGATCCTCAGCTTAGGATCCACAAGTCTCATCCTACCAAAACATCATTAGAGATGTTTGTCTCGGGGTAAAGACAAGACAAACCCATGAAGCAAATGTTTGTCTTTACTCTTGTTTTCTATCCCAGATAGAGCCAAAGAAAGTTGAGGAAGCTCTAAAGGATGGAAGTTGGGTTGAAGCTATGCAACAAGAGTTGCTTCAATTCAAAAGACAGAAAGTTTGGAACCTTTGTCCTCTTCCTTTTGGGAAGACTACCATAGGAACCAAATGGGTGTTTAGGAATAAGAAAGATGATAGAGGCATCATCATCAAGAACAAAGCTAGACTGGTTGTTCAAGGATACACACAAGAAGAATGGATTGACTACACTAATGTCTTTGCTCCTGTGGCAAGATTAGAAGCTGTTAGGATATTCCTGGCATTTGCTGCATCCAAGAACTTCAAGGTCTTTCAACTTGATGTGAAATGTGTCTTTTTTATGGAGTGATAGATGAAGAGGTTTATGTCAAACAGCCACATGGCTTTGTAGATTCTGATCATCCTGATTATGTCTGCAAGCTTGAAAAAGCTCTCTATGGCTGCATCAGGCACCCAGGAAGTGGTATGAGACACTGTCTGTGTATCTCTGTAAACATGGATACAGGAGAGGTACTATAGATGGAACTCTTTTTCTCAAAGGACAAGGAAAAGACATATTGCTAGTTCAGTATATGTGGATGACATCATCTTTGGTTCAACTAATCCAAAGCTCTGCAAAGACTTTGAGAAGCTGATGAAAGACAGATTTGAAATGAGTGCCATGGGGGAACTCAATTTCTTTCTGGGAATTCAAGTGAAGCAAGTTGAAGATGGCATCTTCATAAGTCAGTCAAAGTATGTTCAAGACATACTCAAAAGGTTCATATGACTGACTGTAAGATTGCTAAGACCCCATAGCCAAAAACCACTCCCTTGGTCCTGATCTTAAGAGGAGTGTGTAGATGAACACTTATACAGGGCTATGATTGGGTCTCTTATTTATCTTACTGCTAGCAGGCTTGATATCATGTTTGCTACATGCATCTGTGCAAGATATCAAGCCAACCTAAGATGTCTCACCTTATCACTGTCAAAAGATTCTAAGATACCTCAAGGTGCATCAACACTTGTTTATGGTATCCCAAGAATTCTGACTTCAATCTGTATGCTTATACAGATAGTGATTATGGTGATTGCAATATGACTGCAAAGTCTACATTTGGGGGATGTCAATTTCTTGGTGGAAGGGTTGTCTCATGGCAATTCAAGAAACAATCCTGTGTCTCTGCATCAACTGCTGAAGCTGAATACATTGCTGCCGCTAGCTGCTGTGCTCAAGTGCTTTGGATTCAGAATCAAATGCTAGACTAGGGTTAAATTTCAAGGAGACTCCAATCCACATAGACAACAACAGTGCTATCTCAATTACAGAGAATCTTGTGCAGCACTCAAGGACAAAGCACATCAATATCAGTATCATTTAATAAGAGATAGTTATGAAAATGGATTAATTAAAATAGTCAAGGTTCACACAGATGAACAATATGTTGATTTGTTTACAAAGCTTTTGATGAACAAAGATTTAAATATCTAATATCAGCTATTGGGATGATCAACCTTGAGTAAATTTTCTTAAAACTAATTCTTATTATTTTCTTAAAAATGTGTGTTCTAAGTTGTCTAGTCCATCATCTTCATAAGCTCATGTTTTCCTGGATTAACAACTCTTTCTCTGAAGACTTTCCTTAGATTAATGATGATTTTATACTTCGGAAGAAAATCATACCTTCAAAATATTTAACTGTCTAGGAAATTTACCTTCGGAAGAGATTTCAATTTTATCTTCCGAAGCTTAATAGTTATCTAGACACTTACTTATTTTCAAGGACCTTTTCCTTCCGAAGCAAAAAATTAACTCTCGGAAGCTTTGTTGATCTCTATACAAAGCACTCAAGTCTTAATTCTTTCTTCCGAAGCAAAATCATCAATAATCAAGGAAATTCTTCCGAAGTCATTTTAGCTTCGGAAGCTTTTTCATTAAAACTTCGAAGATAATTAACCTTCGGAAGCTTTTTGACTTCCAAGAAAACTACTTTTTGAGCAAAAAAGTAAACTACTTTTTCAGAGGTGGGACCGACATCCGAATTTCAAAGTTTATCCTCTTTCATTAAACTTTATCTGAAATCCCTCTCTATATAAACCCAACGGTTTCCCCCTCTCTATCATCTACTTTTCCTCCAAACCTAAAAACCCAAAATTTCTCTCTAAAATTTATTTCTTTCTTTTTTCTTCATCTCTAAACTACCTCACAATGGCTAACCTTGCTCACAGAAATAATCCCAACTTTACCATGCAGCTACACAGACAACACAATCAAGTTGCTCTGTTATGCTCTGAGAACGATCCTCATTTCTCAGAGGTTTGCCGTTTCTTGTCTCTGTCAACTACTTCACCTCCATGACCATTGATCCTCCACTCTATGAGGATCAGTTGCTTGAATTCTGGAAGACCTGCCAAGAGGTCATTATGGACGGGGAGAAGGCACTGTCTGCCACAGTGCAGGGGAGAGAACAATCTTCATCACTTCGGCCATCATCAACCGACATCTTCAGCTGGATGATGAAGAAGGTGAGGTGTTTTTCCCAAAGGAAGCTGTAAATCATTCTTTTGAGCAGATGGGGTATGAGGAGATTTCTCTGTAAAGACCTTCAGGAAAGGGAAGGTCTCATCCAAAGGGAGATTCTTGCTCCATGTGGTCATTCACAGCTTATCAAACAAGCATGGTGGATGGGACCAGATCCTGAAGATCTCTCTTCATAGTCCATGGAATGATTCAAGGGGTCAAATTCAGGTACTCTCAGTTTGTTTATACAAATTGCTTGCTAATTTAGACTCCTTAGAGTATTACATGTTTCCTAGATATGTCCAGTACATTCTTAACTGAACTGGGCTCACAGTTAAGGGAAACAGGTAACATTCTTAAATTGGGACAGATGAAGCCCGGAATCTTTAAAAACACTGAGAAAGTCCACTGTTGGATTCTCTGGGGTAGAAACAACCCTAGTCCCCAAAATGTTAGAGCTCATTGCTCAAGGTGACAACCTAGCAGTACAAGCTAGTGTTGAACCACACCTACTACTTTCCAACCACCTACACAGACTCAAATCTCCATCACCTACCAAAGAAAATCCAAACGAACCCTGCTCAGACTATTCAGTCTGTGGAGGCCCCCATACACTCACCCATACAGGAAGAAGTGGATACTGGAGCTCCCACTTCTCCTGAGGAGCAGACCACTCCCATCTTTTCAAAAGTCAGTGCTAAGGTTTCTCATGCTCAGCCTGATGAGCTCATTAGCCCTACTGCCTTAAGCCATCACTCAGAGTCTCAACACTCAAGTGATCAACCTTCAGGGGACAGTTACCATCCCCAGCCTATAGACCTCAATCAAACAATTCCCAAACCTTGACTTCTATACTGATGGAGATCTAGGTTTTAGTGAGTATAATGAGTCTCTCTTCTTTTCCCCTACTCAAAGAGAGATGAATACTCCTAAGTCTCCTACATCTATCCCACATCAGTCACCTACAACTGAGGTGGACACTCTTGAACTTGTTCAGGATGTCCATATGGAAGAGGCTCTCACTTCTGCAAGTGATTACATCATTAAGACCTCAACCATGGCAACTCAGCCTACTGATATCTCAACTGAGACTGCCAGTAAGCAGAGGAAATCCAATGGCCAAGAACTTAGAACGGGTCATGAGAGAAAGGACTCTGGTCCAATCTTCTCCACCCCCAGTGATTCTTCTGATGAAGATGAGGGGATCTGAGACTAAAAGTGCAACAACTATCCAAAACATGCACCTATTTAGTCTCAAAGGTCAGTCACCTTGAATCTAGGTGACTACCTTAAACAATAGGATCAATGATCAGCAACTTGAGATTTCATATCTTAAGGAAAAACTAGCTGGGAGACCCTTAAGGAGAGCTCAACCAGGAACACAAGAACCTGTGGATGTGATTGATCTATCCTCCAGCTCACCTATGCAAGTGGGTGATGCTACCAAAAAGGGGGAGAAAGTCCTTACAAGCCACAGAACCTGGGAGTTCCTCTGAGAGAATGGACATTGAGGACTCACCATCCTCACTTGCAACTGTGCATTCTCAGTAACCTCCTCTAGTTCACATTGATGTGGACTACACAGACTCCTTCATACAGAGTCTGTTTGGGGATGGGATACCAAGGGCTATGTCACCTTCATCATCCTTTAATCACATCATTGGATGGAGGTATGACAACAACTGGAAGGCCCTCATCATCATAAGAGTTCAAGGACAGCAAGAAGTCTTTAATTTTCAGAACTTGGACTACTATGAAGGTCTGGATCTAGTCAACATGCCACTTGTCAACCCAAGTCAATCAAGACAAGCTGACAGAATGGCTAAAAGAATCCAAGATAGGATCATTGCAGAGTTCAGCCTAAGAAGAAACTAAGGCAATCAGGCAATGTCATTGGTCAACTAGATGTTAGGTAGACCCTAAGATTAGCTTCATAGGGGAAACCTTGACTGAAGGCCCAATGACAGAACCTGAGAGCCATGTCTCATCATCTCCAACTACTGCAGAGATCCATATTCCTTCTGAGACACCTGCTGGTGAAGGTGCTTCTCAACCTCTCTTTGGCTGAGCTCAGATGCTGCAACGAGCAATGAAGGCCAAAGCTCTCTCCACCCTGAGTCACAAAGGTCTGTGAGTGACAAAGGGAAAAGAAAAATGACATCTGAGGAGATTGAGGAGGAGGAGAAGAGAGAGAGGAAAAGGAGGCTAAGGGGAGAAGGTTCCTCTACTGAGTCTTCAAGACTCATGGAGTCTGCAATCAGGGCTGCCCCCAGACCAGATACTCAGAATGATGAGTTAAGGGCAGTCAGGATCACTATCTGCAGACTAGGAACTATGACATAGATAATCATTTCTCTACCCTTAGATGAATTGAATGAGTTGGTTGATCTGGAAAGGTCAAGAGAGAAGAAGAGACAGAAGATGCAGAACTCCTAGTACAGATCAAAGAAGAAAGAAAAAGAAAAAGATTGTACAGAGGTATGTCTACCCTCTCACCAGTTCAAGAAAGCCCTGAACAAGAGGATGTGGTTCAACAAGACCTAGGTAGATAAGGAAGAAGACAGAATCAAGATGATTAACTACCTGAGTGCCACAGGTCTTTATCAGGCAGATGCACTCCTTCCCTTACCTTATGACTATGTTGAGTTTGAGTATTTAAAACAACTTGAGCTTGAGTTAGTCAAGGAAAGAAAGACAACAAAGAGGAAGATGAGGGAAGAAGCTGCAAAGTCAAGAGCCATCATCCAAAAAGCATGAAGAAGTCTGCTGATAGGCAGAGAATGATGAGCTTCTTGAAGCTGTATGGATTCTCCGAAAGGAGACTTGGACCCATGTCTCTATCCACTATGGATGAGCATATCAGGGTAATCAAGCAGAAGATTAAGAGTGGAGTGCTCGCTGACTTTACACTCCACTCCAAGTCAGGCCCCACCTGAAGTGGAGGTTAAGGTTGAACAAACAGACACAACACAACCCGGACCTCCTGCTAATGCTCAGCAAGCTTCTTCTGATCCACAGCAGGGTCAACTCCCTCTCCTTCTGAGCCTGAGAGAGAGGAAGTCCCAACTGAGAGAGACAGTGAAGATCAATCTGGTGCTACAGGCCAGTCTTCTCAGTTAAAATTTGGAAAGAGAAGAGAAGATGGCTTCTAAATCAAAGTCTAAAAAGAGAAGAAGCCTGCATCCTTTCTGAACCTCAGGATGAGTCAGAACATCCTGAGGATGTGCAGCTAGAGGATGCTCAACCAACTCCAACTTTAGTAGCTCCTCTAGCATCAGAAGACCCATCTTTTCTTGGACATACACCACAAATCCAGAAAGGTGCATGTTATTAGAGATCAAGGCATTGAAGACATTTATACATGGCAAGATATGTTTTAGTTGCCTCTACATGACCTCTTTGACATGAGAAGACACTTTGACAGCCTGAAGGATCCTGATCATCTTATGAAGAAAGGAATGGTGATCATCCTAATGAGGATTGTTATATCTGAAGTTTTCTAAGTGTTTTGGTAGCATCAGCCTAGGGGGAGTTTGTAGAGATTAATGAAGAGGCTGATGCAACCTAAACATCTTTAGTCTTTCCTGCATGCTGCACAGTGCATTGAAGTGGAATGCTTTGGAAGTTTTTTCACATGCAACAAAATACTCTAAGTGTGAAATCTTCCGAAGCCAAGACCAACATCTTCCGAAGCCAAAGATGAAGTTTTCCGAAGCCTCAGAGACAAAGTCTTCCGAAGCTTCAAGTTCATGAAGACAGATTTCTTCCGAAGACTTTTAAGATATGCTTTATCTGATGTACTGTTCCATAAAGCTGGACACCTTTCCGTTGCAACTCTGCAAGTCCAACTAATATGGTTTGGTGAAAAGGTCCATGCTTTTAGTAATTGTACATTGAGGTCTTGAGTCTATAACTTTCTACTTTATGTACTTTATCCTTTTCGTAATAGATAATGATGTGAGCTATGGCATGTCATAGTCACTAGTCAAAAGGCAATCTGCCTTTTGACTCTACAATTGATTTTGTGTGTGTCTAGTCAATTGTATCCAGCTGGCTTTCAAAGTATAGCCAGCTGTAGGATGTTGTATAAGTATCTCATGTTCTTGTATCTTTTACATATGCTTTGTAACACTTGTAATAGAACATAGAGAAAGCAATATACTACATTCTTGAAAACCATACACCTGTGTTCTTTATGTTCTGTCTCTTACATTACTTGTGTTCTTAGTGTCTTATCTTGGTTAATCCAGTTTACTGTTTGATTAAAGTTTGGTTAATCTCCTCTTTGGTTGTTATGTTGTAATTCACACCCTTCAACGATCCTACAATCCCCAAACTGATGGTCAGTCAGAAGGGACCATTCAGATATTGGAAGACATGCTTCGAGCATGTGTGATTGATTTTAGGGGAAGTTGGGATGACCACTTACCGTTAGCTGAATTCTCATACAACAACAGCTATCATGCCAGCATTGGTATGCCACCATATGAGATGCTATACAGGAGATGCAGAACACCCATTTGTTGGGGTGAGATTGGTTAGAAGAAATTAGGGAGCGTCAAGGTAATCGAGGCTACGACTGAGAAGCTTGAGAAGATCAAAGCTTTCATGAAGACAGCCAAAGATAGACAGAAGTCGTATGCTGATAAACGACGCAGACCGATTGAATTCTAGGTGGGTGACCGGGTTATGTTGAAGGTCTCACCTTGGTTCCGAAAGCGGGGCAAGTTGAGCCCGAGATACATAGGCTCTTTCCGAATCGTTGCTCGAGTATGAGAGGTGACCAGATTGGAGTTAAGTGAAATTCACCTGACATTCCATGTATTTCATCTGAGGAAATGTTTGGCAGATGAAGATATGATTGTTCCACTGGAGGATATCAAAGTAGACGAACGGCTCAATTATGTGGAGCACCCAGTGGCAATCATCGATCGAAAAAGAGAAAAGGCTGAGAAATAAAGTGGTTCCTCTTGTGCGTGTACAGTGGAAGCACATGAAGGGATCCGAGTCAACGTGAGAGACTGATGAAGAAATGAGACAGCATTATCCACGTTTGTTCGAGGAATAACAGGTTTCGGGGACGAAACCTATTTAAGGGGGGTGGACTTGTAACACCGGTTATTTATTTATTTTGAAGCCGACGAATAAAGAAGAAAAAAAATAAAGTTCAAAGTCGAGACCAAACTCTCCAAAGAGAGAAAGTTGGGTAAGTGGGGGTATATAAAGGGAGAGGGCAGCCATTACCCTCTCCCCATACCCACATTTTCAGCTAACAAAAGAAGAGAGGATAGAAAGAAGAGAAAAGAGGAAGAAGTATTGGTTTGGGTTGGTTCGAGTGACCAAAATCATTGAGAAGTGAGTCAAATTGAAGATCTTCTCATCGTGGTCGTTTGTGTTAGTTCTAGGACCCCTCCTTTAAACGTTTTTGAATGATTCGAGGCTAGAAAACATCTGAAAATCTGGTTTTGAGTGTGTGCATGTTTGACCCGTTTGTGTATGTGTATGTGTGTGTATGATTCGTTTGAGCCTTGCTTGTGAGCTTGTGTGTGCTTGAATGGTGTTGTGGTATGCATCCCTAAGGTTTAGGATGGTTTATTTGGGCTTAGAATGGGTTTAGATGAGCTTGGAGGTCGAAAATGGCAGATTGGGTTCGGGATGAATTGTATTCTGCATCAGCTAGGGCTAGGCGACTGACTGGACGCCATACGGCCGAATGGGGTGCGATTGAGGTTCATTCGCACGATCGGGGCCTGTCGCATGGGGAGTCATGCGATTGAGGGTCCAGTCGCATGAGGTTCATCCGCATTAGTCCATTCGCACGATTGGGTGTTCATTCGCATGGGACTCTTCCGCATTGTGTCCATTCGCATTAGTTTCATTCGCACGATTGGGTGTTCATTCGCATAAGTGTTCATCCTCATTGGTTCAATCGCATGATGTTCAGTCACCTAGAGGCCATGCAACTGAAGGGTGTCTGTACGCCTGAATAGGGATGTTGCACCCGAGGAGAAGTGTAGATTAACTTTTGACTTTCGGGGGAAAGTGCAGATGTAAGTTTTGACGTAAAGGTTCCCGTAAGAGCATGTAAGATGACGATTGAGGCCTTAGAGAGCATGTTGGGCATGATGATGATGTTGCATGGTTATGCATGTTATGTATGTATGATGTTTCCATGTATGATGTTGATGACTGTGTATGTTATGTTCCTTATTATGATGTATGTTTATCTTTCCTGCGGCTTTACGTTGAATGTTAATGAATGAAATGAAGTATTATGTAACGTAAAGTGAGAGATAATGAAAGAGGAACATGAAGTAAGAATGCATGCATTAATGAACGATGAAGTAATGAAAGTCTTGCAAGCACTGGATGTCGGGACACGCCATTAAGGTGTTAACCCTATGGTGTGCGGGTTCGCTACCCCGGGAGGATGCACATCGGGGTCTTTCTTTGTGATTTACCATATGGATAAACCATTGTTGTGTGACTTAGGTGTTGTGACCATTTGGTGCCGAGCACCACCGATGAAGGTCTTTTATAGGCTTAGGTCCAGTACCACGAGAATGAAGGGCACAGCCTATGACAATGGTATACCTGAACTTTACCTTAGGTGCTGTGACCATTTGGTGCCGAGCACCACCGATAAAGGTCTGTTATAGGCTTAGGTCCAGTACCACGAGAATGAAGGGTAAAGTTCATGGTGATGACGAAAGAAAAAGATGTAATGATGAACGAACAAATGAAAGTAAGATGAATGAATGAGCGGAAGTTAATGAACGATGAAGATGATAATTATTATCTATGTGTACGTATGATGTATGATCGCATGAACGTAAAGAAAGGTTTTAACGAAAAAAAAGTATATTTTATTTTATAAAACTAGAACTCACTCAGCAACGCTGACTTTGATGTGTTTCCAGTTGGCAGGTAATGATTGCTGAGGATGGCACGAGGTGGCTACTCAGCTCTTTTGGATGGCATTCTTTTGTTAATGTTTTTGCATTGTAATGCGAACGAATGATGTTTTGAAATGAACGCTTGTATTAACTTGCAAAAGCATTTGTAATGATATGAAAAGTTATTTTTATGTTTCCGCTGCCACGTTTTATGAATGATTAAATGTAAGTTCTATGTTTTATGTGCGATGAGGATCCAAATGTAGGCGTCCGGTAACGGGGCCTTACAATAATACTAGAAAATTAAGTCATTACAATACAACAAATATTTAAACAACAACATAAGATACTTATTTAACTAAGTCCAAGTCTTATATGAGCAAGAAAAATTCCTCAAGTAGCAATCCTGAAACATATTAAAAATAAAGGGTCAACTTGGAAGTTGGTGAGTTTCCATGGGTAAACATATATATATATATATATATATATATATATATATATATATATATATGTATGTATATATATATATAATATTACAAGTAGCAATTCATGTCAATGGTTATTAATTATGCATGTTTATAGAACACATATAGCTACAATCAAACCTTGACCAAGAATAAGTTTACAAGTTTATAACGATTAGTTATGTGTACTCGGTTCCCATGATAAACAAGTCATACGTCATCAGGAGCCGGCAATACATCGACTTTAGCACCAAATAGGCTTGTCAGACCCATAGATCTATGATGTCGTCAGGCTATCAATAGTTAATGATTGTCAACATATAATGTATTTCATAAAACCCTCACTAGGGGTGTTGATGGGGTAATTTAATTGGGTTTCGGGTTTATCGGTTCGGGTTATTCGGGTTTTCTAATGCTGAAAGTCTACCCGAAACCCGACCCGAATAACAATCGGTTTAATCGGTTTTAGGTTGTTCAGGTAACGGGTTCTTCAGATCGGTATCGGGTATTAAACAATAGACTCAGTTTAGTTGATTTTAGTGAGTTTTCAATTGAAATTTTATAATATTAGTGGACTTAAATTAGTTTACTTATATAGTTTATAAAATGTGCTTTAATATATATTTATATACAAACAATTTGATCAATTTGGACAATCTAAACAAGTGTATACATATAATTTACTTAATTATAATATGGGTTGATCATGTTATTCGGATTTTAGGTTAATTGGTTCGGGTTATTCGGGTTTTTGAGGTTTGAAAGTTTATTCGAAACTCGACCCGAATAAGAATCGGTTTTCAGGTTGTTCGGGTAACGGGTTGTTTGGGTCGGGTTTCTTCGGGTATAGGTGGGGTCGGATCGGGCGGGTTAATTGGGTACGGATAAAATCAACGGGCCTAACCCTCACTATAATACAAAACCATGACAAAAAGTAAAGATGAATGCATGTGCGTTACAAGTATAAAAAGTTTACAAGTGTAAGTTGATAAGGTTAACATGCTTCACCCCAAAAGGTGTGAAATAAAGTTAAAAGGGAGCATGGAAAACTCACATTGTATAATGATGATTGTAGAGTACACATGAAAACTTGGATGTTAAGAGTCAAAGGTGATGTCCTAAAGGATAAAAAACAATAACCTGAGGTTGGAATTCATTACAAGAAGTTAGGCCAATAGATAATGCCAAAAAAGTGAAAGGTCGATTGAAAAAGGATTATTACACCAATTTTAGTTTTTGAACAGAATGTTTGGTACGTGTTTAAATAGGTTTTAAAAATAGAAAACGGTTTCATAAAATTATAAAAATTTATAGTTGACTAGCGTAGAGTCTTCCGGACAACTTTAGTTCAGAAACATTTTTATTAAAAGATCCGTAATAGGTCTAGATAGCAGCACAAGATAGAAGGTGTTGAAATGCGCACTTATCTTGTGAAGGCTATTGTTGAGTCGTCCGATTGAGTTTGAAGACGTATAAACTGTAGTTGAAAAGATTATTGATGAACGTAATATTGGAGTCTGATTTTACTTCAATTAGTTTTTTATGATCAAGTTATGGTTATTTTAAGTCAGACTATATTCACCAATTATGTAGTAAGGCATTTATGTGCATTTTTAAAATTGCTAAAGCATGAAAACAGGTTAGAAGAAATTTATTATGTCGATATATGATATATTAGACTTCATTTGAGTTATATAAAAAAATATTCCAAGAGTTTTGTGTCATTAATTGGATTATTATCATCGTTTGTAACCGAATCCCTTCATGACATAGCCACGACTTGTTCTACAATCTAATACCAACAATTCGAACTCGAACACGTAAGTCTCACACATCAATACACTCGGTGTCACTTAGGGATTAAAAGCCCCAAAATTAATTTCATAAACATAATCGAATTGGGGTTAATTTGGACACAATTGAATCTAGGGTTCTTAAGATTTGGGGAATTTTCTTTAAATGGGTTTATAACAATTCAAAACCAATATAAACCACGGCCAAGGCCTTGGTTCACTGGTACCGATAGATGTATATGGACCTGCATGGTCAATATTAGTGGCCTGGAATGAAGAAAGACATAGCGACTTATGTAGCTAAGTGCCTTACGTGTACAAAGGTTAAAGCCAAACATCAACGTCCAAGTGGATTACTAGAAAACCCGAGATTCCTATGTGGAAATAGGAACACATATCCATGGACTTCATAACTAAACTACCCCGTACCTCTCGAGGTCATCATAGCATATGGGTGATCGTTGACCAATTGACCAAGTAGGCACATTTTATACCCATACGTGACACTTACAAGACATTAAGATCGGCTCGTATATATATTGATGAAATTGTAAGTTGTCATAGGGTACCTTTGCACATCATATCCAACCGAGACGCTTGTTTCACTTCGCATTTTTGGTCGTCTATGCAAGAACTCTTGGGTACTCAATTGGATCTAAGCACGGCTTACCATCCTCAAACAGACAGTCAAATCGAGCAAACCATCCAAACCTTGGAAGATTTGCTACGAATTTGTGTCCTTGACTTTGATGGTGACTGGGATACGCATTTACCGCTCGCGGAATTTTCGTATAACAATAGTTATCACTCGAGTATCAAGATGGCACCTTTTGAAGAGCTTTATGCTCGTAAATGGTCATTTATCGATATGTTGGACTGACATTGGTGAAAACTTCATCACTGGTCCTGAACTTACACAAGAAATGATTGACAAAGTCTCCATAATTCGTAAGAACCTTGAAATAGCAAGAAGTCAACAAAAGAGCTATGTCGATAAGCAACGTAAGCCATTGAAATTTCAAGTTGGGGACATGGTTCTTCTTAAGGTCTCATCGTGGAAGGGCGTTCTTTGCTTTGGAAAGAAGGGTAAACTAGCTCAAAGATTTGCAGGATATTTTAAGATTCTAAAAAGGATCGGTGACTTATAAACTGGAACTACCTTCCAATCTTGGTGAAGTTCATCATGTTTTCTATGTCTTAAATTTGAGAAAGTGTTTGGCCAATGAAAGTCTGCATGTTCCGTTAGACGAAATCCAAACCGACGAGTCATTACACTTTTTTGAGAAACCCGTTGAAATCATGGATCACATTATGAAGAAGACGAGAACCACATCCCAATCGTAAGGTTCGCTGGAAGAATAAGCGTGGAGCTGAGTTTACTGGGTGCCTGAGGAGCATATGATGAAAAGTACTCGTTTTATTCGTATAGTTTTATTTTTCATAATTTCGAGACGAAATTCTTATAAGTTGGGGAGACTGTAACATCCTGTATTTTTCCCTTAATTAAAAGTTAACGTCATTTATTTTTGTAAGGACTATTTATATCATTTATTGAATTTATGGGTGTAGTTTATGCTTGTTTCTTTTTGTTATTAATCTTTAATGTGAAAGTTAATATTATAATTATTAAATTGAATATATAAAAATAGTAATAATAATATTAATAATAATGGTAATATTTATAATAACAATATAACCATAATAATAATAATAATAATAATAATAATCTATAATAATAATAATAATAATAATAATATAAAGTGATGATAATAGTAATACTAAAATAATAATTAATAAAAGTTAATTAACTCAAATGATTAAAACTCAAAATGTAGTCCAGGGGGTATTTTTTAAATTTTTAAAACTTTAAATGAGAGTTTTGAGCATAAATAATAACAATTCAAACTTCAGGGGCCCTTTTTGTAATTAATTAAAAACTCAAACCAATCCCCCTTTCACCCCCGCAAGTCCGACGCCATCTCCGGCCACCTCCAGCCAACATTCGGCGAAGGTCTAAACCCACTAAATCCTCGAATTAATGAACCCAAATCGTTTCAATTGGTTCATGAAACCGATTCGAACTTGATGATGAGCTTTAATTGTGTCCAAGCGACGTTTATGTAGTCGATTGGGATCAGGTAACCGATTACACCCAAACGTCAATCGTTCGACAATTAAACTCTCATTATAATCCAATTAATCGAACGTACACAATCATTTAACTATCTCTAGTCTATTCCAATTTCCAATTTCACCTTAAACACACAAAAATCTAGGATTTGATCATCATCTTCATCGCAACCTGCAACCAAAGTGTTCATCTCTGTCACACCCCAACCTTGACGGCGGAAACGTCAAGATGTGAGGGTTAAGATTGTTCACAGCCACATAACGCTATATTAAAATGTAAATATTAATATCATAAGTCTTGAAATGAAAAGAAATACAATCATAAGTCTCAAACAAGTAATAAGTTCAAACGTAACATAACATAATGTAAAACTTTTATTTCATTAACTAGGTCCAAGTCCTAGATTATTGCATACTTCATATGGATCACTTTAAACTCGAGGTTGACTTGAAACATGATAAAAATAAGAGTCAACTAAAAATAGTTGGTGAGTTTCCAAGGTTTTCATACATAAAATGATAAAGTTACAAGTAGCAATTCATGTCATAGGTCATAAGCAGTAAGGTTATAGAATACATATCGTTACAACCAAACCTCGACTTGATTACAAGTATAAAGATTGGCTAAGTGTATTTGGTTCCCTAGTGCACAAGCATACGGCTCCTAGGAGTCGGCAATACATCGACTTTAGCACCAAATAGGCTTGTCAGGCCCAAAGATCTAAGACGTCGCCAGGCTAGCAATAGTTATGATTATAAAAAACTATGTATCTCATATAAAACTTCAATACACAAATAACCATGACATAATAATAAGATGATTGCATGTGCTTACAAGTCTCAAACGTTTATAAGTGTACATGTATAGATAATCATGTTTCACCCCAAAGTAGTGTGAAATAAAATAAAATGGGGCAAGGAAAACTCACTTGACAATAAATATATAATGGCGATTAATAAGAATAATAACAAGCGTCGCTCCAAGGTGTATCGTCACAAGACACCTAAATATATATATTTACAAGATTAAAGCTTTACAATAAATTAACAGGACTAAGAAAATCAACTTGATGTGTGGGGTTTGTTAATTATTATTGTCAAATAAGAACTCAATTATATTCCCGTGGGAACGATTTTATTTATATTTTATATATAAATATATAGATTGATATAACTTTTATAACAATTTGTAATGTTTATAAAGTTTAAATTAAATTTTATCACTAAATAAAATGAACACAAATAAGAAAAATTATAAAGGTAATGTTTGAAATAATAATAGTTTATATAAATTAAACTAGTATTAAATTCTAAATTTATAAAAAATATTCTAACTATATTATTAAATTAGGATATAATATAAAGGTATTTTTTTTAAACAAATTACAGAAAAATGTTTAAATAGTTTTTAAAAGAAACAAAGCTTATGAAATGATTTTCCAATTTTAGAAATTTTTTAATATTAATTTGAAGGCCAAAAAGGCCTTAAAAGTTTTTTTTTAAAATAAAACAGAGGGTGCCCGGTTCGAACCGGGACCTCTAAGTGGAGATGGAAGTGTTTTAACCAGTGAACCAAGGCATCCAGCCGCGTTAGTGTTCGCGTTTAAATTGATAAAAAGCATACTTAAACAAAAACCCCGAAATCCTTAAGAACCCTAGAACCCAATCGATCAAAATTGATCGTCAATTCGAGGTTGTTGATCGAATTAACCATGGGCTTTTGTTCCCCGACCGAAATCGAGTTTAAACATGTGTTAATCACCTGTTGTAGATTAATTGATTATGAACATTGTTGACACCCAGCCGCGACCACAACGAGGCTCGATTGTTATGCAAACGTGATGGAAATCAAATTGAACTCGTGTAAAGCTTCGAATGAAGTTCTTGATGCAAAGCCCTCAATCAAATGAAGTTAAAAATGTTCGGAAGATGGCTCTCGCTTAGCTTGCAGGTTCGTGACGAAAGGGTATCAGATTGCGTTGTTTGAGTGTTTAGATGTAATTGATAGTTGTGAACGTTTAGTATTGGTTGGATGATTGTTTAAGTTCGTTTAATTTGGTGTTATTAGCGTTTAATGCTCGACCGGTTAACTCATCGATTAAAGTTTCGGTTTCACGTTCGATCCACTTCATAACTGAGTTAAAACCTAATTAAGTCTTACGTTTAAGTTCGAATCATGTTCTGGAGACGATTGAAATCGTTTGAGGATCAAAATTTGAAGATTTGATGCGGTTTCGAGGCTCGCCGGACTCCGGCCGAAGGTGACCGGAGCGGCTGCGGAAATACGGGGGAGGGAAGTTTTGGGTTTTAATTAATTACACATTTGGTCCCTCAACATTAAGTTTCTTTTTATTTTAAGCAGAAACTTCAATATAAAGTTTATAAATTGACATTAAGACCCCCTAATCTTTAACTACTAAAGTTTTAAACATTGTTAAATTTAATAACTATACAATTTATTTTTATTATCATAGTAACATTATTATAGTTATTATTATTCAATTATTATTACAAATATTATTATTATGATTATAATTATTATTATTATTACTTTATTAATATTAACATTATTATTTTTATTTAATATTTATTCTTACCTAATGATAATAATGAATAAGCACAAACAACACATGAGTTTCAAAATTGACAATAATAACCCTTGTAAGAGTAACGAAGTTAACTTTTAGTTAACGAAAATACGAGATGTTACAATCTCGTTCTGAGCATTCTTAATCTCAATTAAATAAGGGCTTTTGGTCGTAATCACTCTCGGAAGCTTCACACGTGATTAATTTGATTATCCCCATCATTTGCTCACCAATCAAATCAAACTTGGTCGCGGTCTATTCTTCGACTTGTTCATCCCCGAATCCATCCTCAACCGGGTAATTAAGTACATCCTTACACTCGTTTTTACATGAGTAGCAAAAGCCCCATGAACATAATCGTTAACCGAATCGAATTGGTGTTCAATTTGGGCTTTAATCGAATCTAGGGTTCATACGTTTGGGGTTTTTTATAATTGTGTTTTCAGAATTAAGAACCATTCTAGCACGGCTGCGGCCCTTGGTTCATTTGTAAGACCCGCTTCTCCTAAACGGAGGTCCTGGTTTGAATCCGGGGAACCTCATGTTTTATTTTTAAGGCTTTTGGGCCTTCAAAACTAATTCTAAATTTTTTTAAAAGATTATAAAAAGCCATTTTATAAAAGTTGTTTTTTAAATACTTTTAATTATTTTCTGAAAATATTTCTTAAAATATATATATATATACTTTTATACTTTTATCTTAAAAAAAGAGAAAATGAAATTATAACTAGTTTATTTGTATAAAAACTAGACTTTAAATAGTACTTTATTTCACAAATATTATTATTTCAAACGTGTATTTAAATTATTATTACTTAACTTGTGTTTATTAAACTTTATAATCCTTATATGTATACAAATTGCTAACTGTTATATATATATAAACTTTATAAAATGTTTTCTTGATTCCAACAAATATAATTGGTTTCATTTTGTTAAACATAATTATTTGACAAGCCCAAAACACCAAATTAAGACCCTAGTCCTCGTAAAGCTTATTATTAGACGTTAAATTCTTGTAAATATATATATATATATATATATATTTAGGTATCTTGTGAAGGATTAAGTTGGAACGACGTTTATTATTTTAATAATCATCATTTATATACTTATTGATCATGTGAGTTTTTATGCTACTTTTTACTTTATTTCATACCTTTTTGGGGTGAAACATGTTAACATATAAACTTACACTTGTATACATCTGGTACTTGTAAATGCACATATAATTCATCTTTACTTCTTGTCATGGTTATTGAAATAATGTGAGTCTTATATGATAGACATGTTGACATTCATTAACTATTGCTAGCCTAGCAACGTCATAGATCTATGGGCCTAACAAGCTATTTGGTGCTAAAGCCGAGGTTATTGCCGGCTCCTGATGACGTATCTTGTTCATTATGGGAACCAAGTAAAAATTAGCTAATCGTTATAAACTTGTAATCTTAATCTTGGTCAAGGTTTGATTGTAGCTATATATGTTCTATAATCTTGCATAACTCATAACCTATGACATGAATTCTACTTGTAATCTTTTGATATATTATGTATATTAAACCTAGGAAACTCACAATTTTATAGTTGACCTTTAACATGTTTTTAAGCTGATTTATCTTAATGTGCAGAAAATGACGCTTGAAGTTATCATTTGAAGTCTGCAGAAATCTAGGATTTAGACCTAGGATAAGGAATAAAATGAATGGATTATTTTGTCTTTGTTTCGTTTATTTCATATTTGAGACTTATGTTTGTAATTGATTTTTAAAACTTATGATAATGATATTTTTATTTAAAGATAGTGTTATGTGCCTGTAAACAATCTTAACCCTCACACCTCGACGATACCGTCGTTAAGGTTGGGGTGTGACACCTCACATCTCGATGATTCTGTCGTCAAGGTTGAAAAATTACAGGTTTAGTCCTAAGGTTTGAAAAAACATAACGCCTAAATTTTACCTTTCATCCCTATGATTGAAAAATTACAGGTTTAGTCCTAAGGTTTGAAAAAATGTAACGCCTTTCGTCCCTGGGTCGAACGACCGTTAATTTATTATGTTAAGTAGCTATAAAATGACTATTTTGTCTTTCTTCTTTCTCATTCAACCCCATCTCAACCACTACCACTATCACCACCTCCACCACCACCCACCACTATCTTCACCACCACATGATATACCCCATCTCTACCACTGCTCTACCACACCTCACCACCGTGCATATCACGACTTCACTCCTCCTCTAAATTTCCACCACCACCACCACTACCACCATCGTCGTCATCATCATCATCTCTATACTCTCTGATCTCTAATTCATTCATCATCATAGTACCTCCATCTTATCTATCTCTCATAATCAAATTCACCAAAATAACATTCTCCTACATAATCTCCTTCACCATGTATGTCTCGCAAAAGCTGCAATCAGCTCATGAATCAACTTCACAACCGATTTTATGAAGGCAATGACGGAGGATTCATCACCGTCATCGTCGGAGTCAACAACGGAAATGACTCGGTCGACTCGAAGGAGGAGCGAGTCAGATTGAGGTATGAGTGAGTTGAATCGGCATGGAGTGGTGGTAGAGGTGGTGTTGGTGGTTGAGATGCGGCTAAATGAGAAATAAGAAGGGTAAAATAGTCATTTTATAGCTACTTAACATAATAAATTAATGACCGTTTGACATAGGGACGTAACATGTTACATTTTTTCAAGCCATAAGATTAAATTTGTAATTTTTCAATCTTGGGGACGAAAAGTGAAATTTGAGCAAACCTTAAGAATGATCCGTGTAATATACTCATATAATTATAAGGATGATGATGAAAAACTTGATGTGAATACTTTAAAGAACGGTTTTTATATTAATACAACTAGTAAGAAACTAACATCACAAGAACCAAATAAAAAAAAGATGAACTCCAAAACATATTATATCATGAGGTTAAGTGCACACTAGCTAGACCAATTATCAAACTTTCAAGACCGATACTTCATCCATAGAAACGCTATCGATTTAACTCCCCCCAACGATATTTGCAACAATTCGGTATTAAGTTTTACTTGAATCAAACTATATATGTCTAAAATTTTGGTGTAAAAACTATAAATACGTATCTTAAAATTCGGTATTGACTAGAATTTAAAATTCACTCAAGTTTATATGTTGCATGCACCATGTACCACATGGTCCACATATAGATTCTCAAATTTTGGGCGGTACATTAAGTGCTCAAATCTTGCTCCTATTTAATTAGATGAATATTTTTTTTAATTACATGCAATTCCCAATAAATATAATAATAGATATTGGTAATGGATATTATGTATTTTTTAAATAATTTATTGGACACGGGATGTGTTGTTTAAATTCTCTAAAACACCCCCGGCAGGGGGAAGGCGGTCGGGGGAAGGCGGTCGGGGGAGGGGGGGGGGGGGGCGGCAGGGAGTCGCGAATCCGGCAGGGGGTCGCGCGCGGGGGAGGGGGGGTACGATGGAGGCGGTCGACGGCGTGGGTTGCAGCGGAAGGTGGAGGTCGGCGGCCGGCCGGGGGGGGGGGGGGGGGAGGTGGAGGTCGACCAAAAGAGGAGAAAAGGGAGGAGTTTATTTTGGGGGAGAAGATTTTTGGGTCAGACTCACACAAATTAAGGACTCGGTCAGTCTTACTTATCGGGTCAGACCACCCAGTCAGACACATCAAACACACTGACTGGCTGACCGGTTCAGCCAATCAGTGGTCAGAACTTGGGTAAGACAAATCAAACACCCCCTGACATAAATAATAATAATACAATTATACAAGTGAGAGGAAACATTTAAAAAGAAAAAAATATGTCTTATTTTTTTTTTCAAATAACCTTTTCAATAAATAAGAATTTTGATTTATAATTTAATTTCAGTGTGTAGATATTTATTTTTAATCCATACCCTCAAGATTTTTGTTTTCGTCATCAGTCGTTGATATAAAATGGATCTATCTATAAACTTGTTTCACTTTATTTTTATTACATTATAAATTATAATAATATAAAAATATTTAAAATTGTGCTACCAAGGAAAGGATACGCTTGTCTTACGTCAATTAGCACTTGAAATATATTACGGGAGAACCCTTCAAGGTTTGTAGATTATCCATTTAGCCCCTTACCCATAATATTTTATACTTATATTAGGTACATTCTCTCATGTCACGTTCACCTTTCTTTTTGTTACGGTGGCTATTAAATAGCTTAGGTTTTCTGTTCTAGAAAAAAATAAATACCGTTCTAATAAAATAGGCTAGGCTACAAAGTTAGTTATACATTAAATATATCACTTGTTATGTTGCTTTCTTATTTATTTTTATCTTTGAATCAATTTCTAAATTAGGTGTGTCTAAAATTTCAAAAAACAAAAAAACTGTAATTCGATCCGTATTCGAATCCGAAAAAACGATCTGAATCCTTATTCGGATATTGGATTGGATCTCGTTCGAATTCCTTATTCGAATCGGATTCGGATATCATAATTTTTTTATTCGAATATCTGATTAAACAGAATAAGAATTCAACTATGTTTCTAACCCAATACACATTACCTAACTACCTATTATGTTTTCAACTTATTACTTAAGAGTGTTGATATCTTCGTCATGGGGTTTTGTCCCCGGAACCCCCTTTGGTCTAGGAGATTTGCGGCTCAGAACCTTAAGGCTTCTTAGTATCTATAAATTAAAATCGTCTTTAATTATGCGTGCACTCCGCATAGTTAACTCATATCAATATTTATTACAGTTTATGATATTTGATGTTATATAAGTTCAATTATATTACACTATTATATTGACGGACAAAACACAAGTTTATGATGACATCCAGAGCATAATTTTTTTGGTTACATGATTAAACGTGTTTTAAAAATCTAGTGAGTACACAAAGAGTAAAAAGTGTGTGAATAAGTAGATAAAGATCATCCTTCATACTTTAAATTAAAAAGTATGTGAATAAGATGGATAAAGATCATCCTTCATAGTTTAAATCATACTCCATTTAAACATCATTCAAACTCAGCATAAACAAATGCTAATTGACAAGATCACAAATCTTCAGGGCATCAAGTGAAACTTAGTCCAAACTGAAAATAATTTACAAAAGGAGTCAAAAGAAATAGATGCCTTTAGCAGACACAACCTCAAAGCATGGCAGCTCTATGTCTCTCCCTCTGTGTCTTATTATCATAATATGAAACTATGTGAGATCACACACACACACACACACACCTATACATACATTACAGAAATATAGATACACAGAGTGAGAGAGAGAGTGAGAGTGAACCCTATCACCAATAGCAGAAGCAACCCTCTCCCCACAAGGCAAACACACAGTACCCACTGCTTTACTTTTGTGCTTTTTGTTATTTGTTTCATAAGTGTTCATTGTGTTTCCCTCTTTTGCTCACACCCACCTCCAATTTGCCTACATTGTCATTGCTCTTCAAGATCTTTATCAAGTGTGTGATTTTGAAAATGGGTAGTCTTTAAAGCTTCAAGATTTGAGCTAATGAAAGAGTAATTTTATAATTTGTGTTGTGAGTGTGTGTTTGGGGAGACTTTGTATTTACTCTTAAAGATCTGGTGGTGGGGTATGCCAGATCTCCCAACAATTATTGGTGCTCTTGTTGGCTTCAATTGCAAGTGTATGTTGTTTGAAATCATATCACTTTTTAATCATTTTGCTTCTTTGGTATTATTATGTCCTCCACCTGTTCGATACTTTGCCTCAATGAGATTTTAGTGTATGTTAATTCTCTGCTGGCATTGAGAACTAGGGTTCATAAGTTCTTTTAATAAAAAATCATCTTCAACATCTGAAGCCTCATGCATTGTTAGAAATTGGCTGCTAGATATCAATAGCTTATGCTTATGCTACTAAATATTAGTTTCTTGACTTGTGCACTTAACTGCATCAGATTTGTGAAATATGGGTAAATCTTGTTGATGATTGCTGTTTTGTGTTGTTGTGGCTTTGTTTGTTTAGCAGAAATTTGACTTGTGTACTTTTATTTATTAAAGACTGCAGATCTGTAGATGGGTCAAGATTTAAAGCTGGAATTTGAGAAGTATTGTGTGGTAGATGGAAGCCCTAAAACTGTTCTTCGATCTCCTCAAGAGTCGAATGTCGAAAAGAAAAAGGTTAGAAAGAAACCCAGGTCTCGAAATGAAGTGCTGTTGAGTCAGAATGATGAATTTACAGAAATTAGCTTCAATCGTTACCGTAGTGCATCGTGTCGATCTGTTCCATCAGTTAAGTTAGAGATCAATGAAGCACCAAGAAGGGGTTCTGTATATCAAAGTTCAAGGGAATTAGGTAAAATGAGCAGAATTAAAGAGAATGAAATTGAAGGTAGGAAAAAGATTGCAGTTTCAAGAAGTAAACCAGCTCCATTTTCGTTTGAAATAGTCGATTCATTGTGTAGTTCAGATGAAGATAGTAGCTCGTTAGTCTCGTTTACAAGTTCAATCAACAAGGAGAATCTATCAAGAGGAACCCCTTTGAACAAATCTTTATCTGCTAAACTAGAAATGCCTCATTCACCAACCAAAACTGAAAGCGAGTCGTGCAAATCTACAAGTCCCAAAACTCGTTTTAGTCCTTTTAGAAAGATGTTTGACCCGTTCACGAAGTCAAAGTCTCAAAAAAGTCCTTTGGGCTCTGCCATTGAAGAACCTAATGGAGCAACATCACTTAACACAAGGAATATCACTTTAAGAAAATCATTGCTAAACGATTTCTCCAACACCGAGGGCGATTCTCAGTCTCTGAAGAAAGATTCTTGTAGCTCAATCACGTCATCATCTTCTTCGCCAGCTCACCTAAGTGGGTCCCTTAAAATGAGGAACAAAAACGGGGTACCCTACTTTGAATTTTCGGTTAAAAATCCACATGATGTTTGGGTGGCAAAGAAATGGAATACAGGAGATGGTTTCAATTGGGTGTATACATTTCACATGGCTCAAAACAGAAGAAAAAGTAACGTTAGTGGTCGAGGATCTAAAGATCATAGAAGTAAAGAGTTTTTGATGTTGGCCCAAATGCAGGTGTCTTGTTATTTATGTACAGAAATTATAAATTCAGAAGCTTTTAACAACTCTATGCTCACGGAGTTTGTGTTATATGATCTTGCACGCCAAAGACAATCTGTTACACAAGCCCCTGATGGTTTGAACCCGAAAGAAGAGTCAAACGAGGTAGTTGATCAAGCAAAAGTCAACAGTCAAAATACTATTCCCGCTTCAAATCCATGGCCTGTTGCAGATTTGCATCCGGACCTTGAATCTGCAGCCATTGTCTTACAGGAAAGCAAAACAGACTTTGGTCACTTAACCCCGACTGAAGTTAGTGTCGTGATCCCTTCAGGTAACCATGGGTTGCCAAGTGATGAAAGCCAAAGGGTCAAACCGTTGCTTGACAGGTGGAGATTAGGCGGCGGTTGTGATTGTGGTGGGTGGGATATGGGTTGTCCACTTGTTGTTTTTGGCAGTCCCGGTTTGAAAAGAGATGAATCCTGTAACAAGAACCACCATGTGGAAATCTTCTTGAAGGTAATGCTTATACTTTAACTAAAACTGTTAAACTAATGAGAAAAACTTGCGTCATTACATTAGTGTTTGTGAACCTATTGTTGATTGATGTTGATGTTACACAGGGAACTAAAGAGAATACACCAGCTTTGACCATGAAGTTGACCGAGGAAGGACAGTATACGATAGACTTTCATGCAAAACTAAGCTCGCTTCAAGCCTTTTCCGTATGTGTTTCCATATTGCATGGTACAGAAGCTTCAATTGCCATTGGGGATGATGTGAATAGACAGGTGTTGCAATGTGATTCGTTAAGAGTTTTCATTGAGGATGAAGTCAAACCCTTGATTGAGGCTGTGGCTGAGGGTGAGAAAATAAAGTCAAGTAAGAATCTTGGTGATATCACACCTAGTTTTGTAGTTAACCCACCGTTTTCCCCAATGTCACGAGCTTGAATCCTAGAATGGGTGCTTGAAAATAGAGCTCATTTGTTATTAGATAGCTTCAAAGAGGAGAGGTTGACTTTTCAGACCATTGTGTTTGACTATTTGGTAGCAAGTAAACCATGGTTCTTATGAAAATGCAAAAGAGAAAGAAGTATATTCATTTACAGTTCTTTAACTTGTTCAAGATTGCTCATTCTTCCAAGTTCCAACCTATGGTCTTCTTTGGAGTATTTTCACAAGAAATGTAGCTTAATATATCTTGGAAAGTCAAAGATAGCGAATCAAAATGTCAAACCTATGCTGCAAGATTTGAGGTTCATGCTTGCTCATTACATGAAGTTCCAGAGGTCAATACCAAGAGAAATCAGATGGCACCTTTTGACGGTTTTAGTCTTTTAGGTTTAGTTCAAGGGAGGGAAAACAACACCTGTTTATATAGTTAGTTCATTTTGGGGGGAAAGTACTGATATGAATATCTTTTCAGAGATTGTAATGTATTTTTTTAAAATTTTATTTTTGTAATTTATATGTATGGCTGGCTACAAGCTACTTGGTGGAATAGATGAACTGGGATTTTGGGAAATATTTCCAGAAAAAAAGATATATCCCATATGACATGTGGTGTTTAACACTCATGTAAAAATACTTGTTATCTCTTGAATGATAATATAAAAATTACTGGTCTGTTATAAGGATGTCCATTTTTGTTTATTTAATTATAATCCTAATTTTCATGGTTTGGTTTTGATGGTTTTAAGTTTAAACTGTTAAGCTATGAGCTAAACTATTGATACCTGTTTTTAAACCCTTAAATCAAAAGCAAAATGGGTGAATATTGATTTGCTCCTATCAGAAAACAATTACTTCTTTCTGTTATTTAAAGCACAACAAAATAATAATACGCAACATAAATGGATATAACTCAGACCCAAGTGCCTCATTTGGTCTATAATAAGTGCAAGCTCTGTATATTTATTTCAGGAAGATATAACAAACAATCATCCTGCAATTTTCTAAAAGAAGCAAGTACCAACATAGCAGCATTTTTGGATGAACAAAGTTGTTAAATGGCTAAAATATAAATGTTAATTTCATTAAAATTAAATACTTGAAACAAAACTTGGAACGAATAGAAATATGAAGATTGAAAAAAAAACAAACATGTTTCTTAATAAGTTCAAATGTACACTTTGAAAATTTCTAAGCTGGTCATGAAACCAAGCTGATGACAGTTTGGGCATTTTAACATAACTTTGCACCCCAAGAAGCTAGTGCTCATTTCAGCATATTTTTCAATGAGAAAATTGTTCCTCCCATTTCCTCAATCCTCATGCATCTTTTCGTATCCTTCGATTTATATGAATCATGCACTCAAGATGAATTTCTAATGTTACCTCTAGATGAATTTCTAATGTTACCTCTATGACGCCTAAAATAATCAAAACAATAACCATCTTCTCACAGAACCCAATATTATGGCCTTCAAGATGAACCAAAAACACTTGAATCTTGGAGTCAAACCCTTGATGATCACAATCAAGATCCAACTACTCATTAGTCAAACACACAGGGATAGTGTAAGCAATTTTGTTGAGATGAATTAAAGATCTTTTAAGGGTGAGTATAATTATCTATTTAGTCCCTTTAGGCCTTGTTGTGCAGTCTCTAAGAGTGTTGTACACACTATGGTCGCGGTTTGCAGATAAAGAGATTCTTGAGTTTCCACTTATTCATTGTAGCAAACATCATTTTTGCAGTCACACCCTAAGCCCTCAAACAAATTTAAAAGATGTAAAAGGGCTTCCCCTAGTCTCGTCTCTGCCTCTCTTTGGGTTGCGGAGACCCGATACCCGTTACACGCTTTGTAACAACAAACTCACTTCACCTTTTTTCTAACAGTAACAAGCAACTTATTTTAAGATCATTTCATCATCATAAACCTTTTTTGTAATAATTTCTTTTGTAAGTTACTAAAACTAAACAAGCAACTTTAACACATAATCATGAAAAAAGGTCAATGATGACATGATGTCATATAAATAGGACATCTGAATCTGAAATAAAATATATAACGACAGAAAACAAACAAACCTCTTTAATCTTAAAAGCGCATTCCCGATTTTGACAATTGGTCAAGAATGTTGACCAGTTCAGACCTACATTTTACACAGTTTAGATATATTTCTAGATTATTTTACTAATGTAAGTGTTCCTCCATGAATTGAAGTTCATGAATGTGATGGGAGATGTTAATCTGTCTAAGGTTACAGTCGACTGATAGGTTCACCGCCGTGCACCAGACTTAAGTGAAGAACTACCAGGAGTTGACTTTTTAGCACCAGAACCTGAAGATTATTCAATAAAAACAAAGAACAAAGAAGGAAATTAGCTGCAGTTTGCACATTAATGGAGCCATTATGCATCTTGATGGTCTAAATCAAGTACTTATGTGTGCTAATCTCTCTTCCCCGAAAGAAGATAAGAAGTGACTTCTGAAATCAAAGAAGCTAATCATCAACTTCAAACTTATAACAAGGTTTTGAATTATATGAAAATTTTATTAGTTTTAAAAGAGGTATTTTTAATACCATAATGATGGGGTTGGGTAAATTATGAGTAAAATAGCCCAAAATACGTATTAACAAGGATGAAATATGTATTACAGGTCAGGAGAACCTGCCCACCACCCTTTCAACCAGTACTTCCCGTCTTTGACATGTAGACCAACCCACTCATTTTGCCAATTCTACTGCAAACAATAGTGATCTGACATACTTGATGCGGTGTGTGGGCCGCCCTTGGTTAATGATGGTCTAGAAGATGCTATTAGCCCCTGCCTTTGTGAAGATGAAGCTGCCTGCACCGGCTTTCGTGAAGAAGATGCAGTCTTCTGTGGTGGTCTTGGAAGTTTAGCAGGTAGGTACATTGGGCCTAAACCCATTTTCCCACGAATAAAGTAAACACCAAATAAAATAAGCAATAATATTATTAAAAAATATACATGAAAAGAGACTCACTTCTGCTGGTTCTGAACAGTTGCTTTTGTGGTTTCAGGGAAAAGAGTTACCTCAACGATGCTACTCATTGAACAATCAGTATCTGTTCCCATTGAAAGAACACCGTCAGATATATCACTTAATCTATCTTCAGAATCAGCATCCCCTAATCCCAAAAGCTCAATGTCATCTTTAAGATCTTGACTGTCATCTTTAAGATCTTGACTACCATCTGCTGCAAGAAGTCTTGATTGTTCAAAGAATTCTTTACGCTGTCTAAACTCATCTGTGGACCGTTGAGAACTAGTTTCAGATTGTTTATCACTGAACTCTGAACAATTATCCATATCAGAAGCTGCTTTCGGGCCAAGATTTAAGCTTTTGTCACGTGCTGGATTACCATTGGTCTGTAATTCCTCCATAGAATGCCTTGGAGAGCAAGAACCGTACCTCGGTGAGCCCTTTTTACCACTTGAACTTTTTCGGGCCCGTAACCATGCTATCTCCTCATCCTTTTTGGTCAATGCATCTTTAAGATTTGTCACCTGGTATTAACACTCGTAAAAAAAAGTATTTTAATTTGTATTCTTTCTTCTGAGTAACTGAATAAATGGCATGTAATGCAAATAGAGACTAAACTCTAAAGGCAGAAAGTTGGATGCGTTGAGTAACAAATCAAAACAAGTCAGGTCAGGGCAAGCCGCAAACAGTTCGGGATGAAATGGTCAGGTGGGGTAAACCCACAAACCCTTTGTGTTCTCAAAAATGTGTTAAGAATAATCTGTGTTTATCATGGTTATAATGCAAGTCTATTAGAATAAGAATCTTAAAATAATGTGTATTGATAGTAGTATTTGGAACACTTTCAACCCCGTTTGACATGGTCTACCTTTAGTTGTTTTTACGATTTTTTGACTTGTTTGAATTAAAAACACATCCCAAATTGACCCTTTGAGTTCATACGTTTGGGTTAACCCACAAAGGTCATACCTGTTCCATGAGCTCTCGCGCACCCCTCCCCTCTTTATTGCTACGAGCAGCACCTAACTCAACTCCAGAAACCCGTTCGGCAAATTTTAGAGTACTTATGGTTTCAGAGAATGATTCCACATCAGGATTTAGCTGTACAAACATAAGTGTCTTTGCTTGACCCCCTAATATTCACCAAAGAATACAATGACAATGAAATGTACAAATCTAAGCCACCAACATATTAATAACATTACCTAAAGAGCTTTGCAAAACTTGAGTAAGCTTGCTATTTCTGTAAGGCACGTGTTGACTCTTTTGTGCGAGTGCAAAAATAACATCTCCAAGAGCAGATAAAGATTTATTAATATGTTGGGCTTCTCTTAATCTGTCACCACTTGCTTCAGATCGATCCACCCGCTCACTCCCAGCAAGATCAACCAAATGTAAATTACCACGCAAAACTGCATTTGTTTCAAGATCCGTTCCACGAACGTGAACGGTTAAGATACTGGATCACAAAAGATTTGGATAAATGTTAGACTTTTTAGAGAAAATGAATATAGAAAAGAAAATAAAAAAACTGTTGATGAAGGCAGAACCTGTGGGACCGGCTACTCCTTTCATTCAAGGGGTTGCACCCACAGCCCGGTTCATTAACCCGACATTCATTAACTCCAAGACATCTGAGATTGATGTAACTGAGTGCATGCTAGCATCAGGGACGGCTAATCCATTTGGTTGGGTAGTATTCCATATCCCAAGTGTGTGAAAATCAAGTTATACATCTTTCTCTAACGTGAGGATATTCTTATTGTTATTATCTATTATACAATCACAAAATATATATTGTGATTTAGACCCACTGAATAATTAGGAACCAAAGAAACCACTTTTCAGCCTATAAAAATATTTGGTTGAGACTTAGAATTAAAGGATATCTTTTCTGAGTGATATCACTTGATAACAAATCACGAACTTGCTCATTATAGATTTCCACCATTTGTACACCAATTTCATAATCAAATGAGTTTCTCCTAAATTGGGAGAGATGAAACAGGTCATTTAAGGCTCGATAGTTGACCCCCCAGTCTTCTGGAGACGATACATTAGGCCCCGTCTATCAGCAGAAAGAAAATAAAATTCAAAATTTGTATATCCACGATTTAACAGTTAATTAACATATGATTACCATGGTATATGTCTTCCCAGAGCCTGTTTGGCCATATGCAAATATGCACACGTTATAACCATCTAGCACTGACCGAATGAGTGGTTGAGTATCAACGAACACTTCATCTGCACGCACGAGACTTTGTAAAAAAAATTAAAAATACATGTGTTCATAGTTCATATGTAATAGTACAAAACTGGTTGTAGAAGAAAAACCTTGTGTTGCTGCAGGACTAAAGACCTTATTGAATTTGAATAACCGGTGGCTTTCTTTGACTATTTTTGAGGGGTTTGTGACAACCAATTCACCGTTGTCACCAATATACTCTGTGGTTGTCTGTCTTTGATTTTGACCTTTAAGGAATGGCCTTATGCGACAGTAGACTCTGATATTCCCTGTTCAAACAATAAAATATTTAGGTAAACCAGTATCTTTAACAACAATACGCATTTTATCTTACTTTATTGTGATACCTTTCAAATCTTGGACTTCATTGTACAATTTCCGGTTTTCTCTTTGAACTGCATGGTAATTTTGTGCAGCATCACAAGCCCCTGAATCTTCATTCCTGTTCAAAAGAATATACAAAAATGATTTAACCAATGAAGAAAATAGATTTTAAATCTAGAAAGAGCCAGAAAGTTACCAATTTGATTAATTTCCTCTGCGTAAATCTCTTGTGTCTTCAAAACTTCTTGCTTAATCGACTCAGAACCAATCCTCAATTCCTGGCAGAAATTGTATCAGAAATATAACTCTAAATTCTAATATGTTCATATAATCCAGAATACTGTTATATTTAAAAGAACTATTATGCGCCAGTTTTCACAATACCTCCTAGAGTCGCTTGACCTTTTCAGAATATTGTGTAAGCAGCAAACATCATCAAAGATAAATGCATAATTAATATACAAGCCTTAAGAGATCTGTACTGAAGATCCATAAAGTTCTTGTAGCCACGCTCTTTCTTTTTCCATCTTAGAAACTTGGATTCGGTAAAATTCTCAAGTTCTTTCACCTTTTTCCTTGAATCAGTGAGAAGATTTTCAAGAGTTATAACCTTCTTCTCTAGTTCAGATTTAATTTCCATAGCATGTGTTCAAGCTGTAGACAATAGTTCTCATATGTATCTCTTGCAACTTCAGATTCCCGCTTTAGTTTTGAAATTTCCAAATTACAATCATTGTTTTCTTTCCTTAGCCTAATTAATTCTACATCTTCAAGCTTTTTCTTCTCCTCACCATAGTCTTCTCAGTCTGAAAATATACATTGATGTGAGGATAGAAAGAAAGATGTTAAGTGTCACAATTCTAGGGATATTACAGGTGGCCACCTTGACTAATTTACTTACGGATGGGCCGATTTGGGTTATACTTCATCTCAAATGGTCAAAATAATTTTTAAATAAAAAGGCAGAAAAAAGGGGAACGGGTCAAATGAGTTGAAAGCTTTACAAACTCTACTTTTAAGCATGCAGCCTACTAAATCGTATTATAATATAATTTATATTACTAACATGCTAGGTGAAAATATATGTTGAAAAAACAAGTGTTTGCAGGCTAACCAACTCAACAGGTTCATTTAGACCCATAGAAAAATAGCTTTTAAATCCAACCTATTCTGACCTGTTGCCAAACTTGCCCCGACCTACCCATCTTGCTACCCCTGAGGTTTGGCATAAGTCACACATCCACTTATCACAAAGCAACTATGAATTTAGTAATAATAACCCAAGATCAGAAATTCACCTTCATATGCTGGAGCTGATTCATAAGGACCTAACAGGAGTAATGAGAAAGGAATGAGAAAAATAATTAATAGGAAAAACAGTAACACCTTACTGATATATAGCAGACTAAGCTACCTCATTTTCTTCCATGGCCCCAGTTACAAGAGTTTTGAACACTCTCATTTTCAATCGATACTTCTCTTCACGAGTCTTGTACAAACTGTTTTGCTGAAGCCAGAAAACATTATTTGTGAGAATCAAGTGGAATTTCTACACACAGAAAAGCTTTAAGCTTTACCTTTTTAAATCTTCTGCTTGTATTGAACATCATTGCTCAATCATTTGAACAAGTTTTTTCAATAGACTGGCAACTCTCTACACAACAAAATATGTGTTTATTATGCTACCTAGAAAGAAGTGGTAATTAACTGTGAATCGACATGTAATATCAAAAAGCAATTGTTGTCTTACATCTGGTACATCCTCTTTCCTGTTCTCAATGCTGTCATCAAGAATCTTATGTACAATATGAAAGAGAGACCAGGAAGATGCATTCTGTAAATTGATGTTTCATAAGAATCGAGTTATAGAAAACTAAAGCAATATCTACATTTTTCAATTTTACAAAGAGAAAGCCGAAGAGCAACAAAACAGTAACCTGTAAGTTGTTTAGCTTTGCCACTTCTGGTACTTTAGGAGCAGGAAGATTACCTAACGAAAGGATTTAATGCATTAAACAAAAGCCAATAACCCTTAGATCTTCATAATGGAAGTTGCTGAAAAGACTAGAAGCTTAACTAGAAAATTTCAATTTCAGTGTAATCTATTATAGTTAATTAGAACTTAAATTCTTTACCATTCAATTTTATTGTTTCCTAACTTCATTAACAGTTAAATAACATCTGACAGATACGCATGTAGATATCAAAATGCTACAAAATATGTGTTACCTTCAAGAACATCTCCATTGATTTCAGCATGTTCAACACCACCACCATTAACATTGTTAAAACCATTTAATTGGCCGGCTGGGTTCATTATTTATGACAAACTAGCTGAACACTTGCTTCCTTGAACGTACCTAAATATCGATTAAAATAGAACTTTTTGTTAGAAAGAACAGTGCACGCAATTTTCAGCTAATATCTTGAACGAGGAACTTGATTTCCTACTCATGACCAAAGCAAATGCAATCCTATTAACAATTTTTTATCAATTCCCAATTACTAAACTGGTACATTGCTTGATTTCATCAAATTTATAAATGGATTTTGAGTAATTTCATAAATCTCAAACTCATGTTCTTGAATGCAGCTAATTTCTAGAGAACAATAATGCTCTTCTGCTAATAATCAAATCAGAGATAACAAATCCAACTATAACCTAACGCAATGCTTAGATCCAGCTAAGTTATAACATTCCCACTAAAACTCTAACCCACTGACCAAAATGCTAGTAGAATTACAGCTAGGGTTTAGTATACTACCAAAAAATAGTAATTTTCCCCTAATTGCAATAAAATTCTGAATCCAATTAAATTGTAAATTAAATCCAAATTACGGTATTTCATGGCAGACCTACTTGAACCCAGATGGGAAAACTAAATTTAAAATTAAAAGTAATAACACAAGATAGATGATATAGCATACCTTAAGAAGATCTTCTAACTAAAATCTTCAACAGAACATAGTGTAGTTTTATCAATTTTCAAGGAAATGAAAGGGATTTATGCTCATTTTTCTGGGAATTCAAATCTTGAAACTGATTCTTTCTTCTGATCTTTAGAGAAAATTGCGATGACAAGTGTTAGACTGCTGGGTTTTTTTTTTGGATTTGTTTCGTTAACTTTTCCAAAATCATTAAAAAAATTTATTATTAATAATTAAAATTAGTGAGGAGTGCCATTTGGGTTTTTTTCTATTCCCACCTTTGATTGATTGTGATGTTCTTGTTGGAGTTTTAAATGTTAAGAAGGGTGTTATAGAAATGTGCAGAATTAATTTGGTTTTAGATTTTTTTTTTGAAAAACAGGGTTAGGATCAAATATTTTTCACATGTGTTCTCCAGTTCAGATGGTCTCTTCTTTTCTTTATGTCTTTTCGCATCCCGGATCGATCCCTGCAGGCCAATTTCCTTCGTTCTTCTTTGGGCGTATAAAACGGCTTTTTTAACCATTTCGTGTTGCTCTCTACCACTTTCCCAGGTCGGTTGCACTCCGTTTCCCCTTCTTTTCTGTTTTTCTAGGGTTCTTTTCTTCTTCACCCTCTTTGTTTTCATTGCTATCTCTACTATTTCTCTGTGCGTGCATCATCCTCTTTATGTGTTCTTGCGCGTGATTTAGGTTTTGTCATTCAGGCCTTATTTCAGTTTCTCTATTCTTCCAAGTTGTTTTCACATCATAGATAGTAGTCAACAATGGGTCAAAAGAAAAACCAAACAGAGGCTGCACCTTCAGGTGCAAAGCAAGTGGGTTTTGAGTTTGCAGACGAACTTGCTATTTACTTACCATTTCTTTGCACTACATCACTTGCTATATAGTCTATATTTAATTTTTGTAACTATCATTTCTTATTGTGAGTTAAACATATATTCTATATTATTTGGTCTACTGTTAGTTTTATCTATTTTGTTTCATTTGTATTTTATTGAGCTATATTGCTATTTGTTACAGGTGAGGTTTGAAAGTTTGTAAGTTAACTTTGAATGATGGTTCACCTCTTACTATTGATCCTTTATGGATATTGCTTATTGCTGTTAAAAAGTATACATATCATTTGCCAAACATATAGAGTTCTATTAGTAGTCATGACCTTTTTAAAGCTATGCAAATTGAATGAAGGAGGTGTTAATACAGATGTCTTTATTTTTTTCACAGGTTGTCACATTTTCTAACTGTCTTTTCATCATCAGGTGAAGGTATTACTGTTTCTTAAATCCTTACCTATGACTTTAATGTGATCTATCTAAATGAAATACGTTATAGCACTTCTTCTTACTGTATGGTGGCATATTAGATGATCAGCATGTTTATGAATTAGGTTTCATGACTTTAGTAATTAGGCTACAATACCTTTACACCTGGGTAATAAACGTTTCAGGCGGATAGATTGCACCCGTTTCTACATATTGTTATGTACTGCTATTAAAAAGAGTTACCATATACCTTATCTTTTTTACAATCTTTAGATAGGTTACTTTTGTGAGTTACTATCACACCCCCAAACCACAGCGGTTTCTTGCGGGGTGCGAACATCATGATTTCATAGTCACTGATCGACCACTACATGGTTTTGTAAAACATACATCTCAAATAAGTTTAAAATACATCATTGTTCAGAGTTAAATTTGCGGAACCAATAGTAATAAGGTAAATTGTTTCAATACATGACAATTACGAAAATGAATGTCCCGGACAGCATGAATGGCCCTAAACATGAGATGTTCCATGCTAGCTTAACTTGGTGCATCTATCAATTACCTGAGAAAACATGCATGAAAAATGTCAACATAAAGTTGGTGAGTTCGCAGGTTTGAAAGTATTAGTAAACAGTGTAATGGACCACAAGTCTTTCCATGATTTGATTGTTGATCATACAATACTACAATATTATATAAGCACCGCAACCGAAGCTAGACTGTAACTGTAACAAATTGCCCCTACCCATGCCTACCGTGCATGAGTGTGAACATGCTAATAATGCACCCGTTTAGACCTCCAGTCAAGATTAGGGTAATTAATCCGGGTGGGAGTAGTCAAACCCAATAGTACTATCCATGATTACCTCGCTTTGGGAAATAAACTAACGGTTCGATAACAGGGGACTTTATACGGTAAGTAAACAACTTATATATCATGTGAAATCATTGACAAGTAAATGTGTCCAAGAAAATAGTAATTTGCATGTAATCTCCCCCAAAATGAAAATAAGTAAAAATGGGGCTGTGAAACTCACCTGTAATACACGCGTGAATTCTAGCAATAGTCTGTACGTATGATTGGTCTAGGAATCTCCTAAACAAAATCACAATATATTCATGAGGTCATGATTACTAACCCTAGATGGTCATGCATAACTCATCCACAAAGTTAGTTTTGAAAATGTCACTCGACTAATTAGACACGTCGAGTCGTAATGTTTTATTTAGATTCTTGTCTTCATATCTATCTTCCTAAAAGTACATAATGTATTAAATTTGTTTTATATTAAGTATAATGGTATTATACTTTCCATGTGTATGGGTTTCCCTTTTTTTATCAAATATCTTCAAAAGTTTACTTTATATAAATATGTGCATTTGACAGAATCAAAGGGATTTTTGGGTTTGGTTGTCATCCTCTTTTCATGATACAAAGAATTTTTATAAAATCTGATATTTTTACCATATTTAGATCTATGTCTTAGGATTCCAAAAAGGTATAGCTTGCAATATTTAGCTAGGTTTAAGTCCCTCGAAATGGGTCATGAAGCAACAGATGTCAGTGCAGCATTTTTCTGTACATGTCCAGGGATTTCATCTTTTTGAAGGGTCAAACCTTACATTCACAAATAGAGACTATATTATTTTTAAACCTAACACTTTAAGCTAGGTTACCACAGAAGGAAAATCTCCATTTGGTTACTTTAAGCATAACTTATGCCTCAATCTTTCAGCCCTATCTATTCTGCCAAAAATTCAGGTTCAACACCTTAATCATGTTTGCACGTTTTGGATAGATTATAGTCATCTAAAAATTTCAAGGTTGGATGGGTTAAAAACTAGACATCCTAAGGTTAATGTTAGGCTCAAGAAACTGTTCATTTGACCATGTTTAGGTCGATTTATGGTGTCGAAAACATAGAACATGAATCTGCCAGAAGATGTCTCACATGTTTTGTTACTTTTTAAACTTTGCTAGAGCACTTTTGGATGAGTTAGTGAATATGAACACATCATGATGGTATATCGAAGATTAGAAAAAAAGTGCCAACCTTAAACAAGCAAGGAGAAAGAGATGGTAGTCTTGAAATGCAAGAAAAAGAAGACTTGATCCTTTGACTAAGAACCAAACAAAAATAGGTGGGGAAGATGTTGTAGGATGCTTGAAAGCTTCAAAAATCACTTGATCTTCAACAAAGGCACTTGAATCACCCAAGATTTGAGTGAAATAAGTTGAAAATCAAATGGAGTGGTGGTAGGAGTGTCTTGGCCGAATTTTAGAGAGGGAGAAAGAGAGAAGATGAGTGTGATGTGTTGGTGTAGTTGAAGTGAAGGGTGCATGTCTTTTATAACACTCAATCCTCTTTAAGTGTAAGTTCTTGGAGCATGGGCTCCTATTCACGGTCAAAGGATGGGGAAATGGTGTTCCAAGAGTGGTAAGGTAGACATGTTGCTTTAACACATCAAAAGATATGCTTCATGAATATGGCAAGTTGTGTTTTGTCAAATCTTGTAAGTTTTGTGAGCTTTATTGGGAAGGAGGTGGAAGAGTAATGTGGTGGTGGCTTGGATGACCATATGCATGGGAAAGGGGGGTTTTGGTTTTCATATTTTGTGTAGTATTGGGTATTTAGGTGGTATTTGTTGCACCATAGGTATTTTTACATATTTTTATATTTTTACTTTTTAAAATGCATTAGGATATTATAACAACTTGTATAATATCATATATATATATAAATATATATAAATATTGATGGTATGTTAATGATGCATCATGTAGTTAGGAGGTCCGTTAAAAGGATTCGTTCCGGGTAAAATATTAATTTACGCGATTAGGTTTATTTATAAATTTAAGATTTTCTAGTGTATTTAATTTGGAATCTAAAATACTTTGAAACAATTTAAAGTATTTATTAGTACACATATATTAATTATCACCAATGTTCTTGTGTGCCGGTTGTATCGCATGTATAAATGGTAATTACGCCGAATCACCGATGCATGAAATGTAATGCTTGAAATTTTGCAATATATGAAATTTTTCAATGCATGAAACGACTTCAATAATTGGAATTTAATTGAAAATCAAGTATTATAGGTGTAATTATAACCAAGTCAAGGTCGGGTATTGACCTGAAATTGCCGGTTGTCACAGTTACGGCCTTAATTAACATCAACCTTTTTGTCTCAACCTACTAAATGTCAAATCCACGAAAAAGGGAGCGTTTGTATGCTTTAGAGTCTAACGTAGCTACATTACCCACATCAATAAACATCTTACTTCCTATGGCAGTAGCTTTTTGCATGGTGAATCCACATATATAGACAATGGGGATTGTGCATGCGTGTGTGAACATTGTGGTGCCTTATTTTGGTTTGACGAACGTATTGTTTCTATGTCTTCCAATCGTCAATTTCGATATAATCAATGTTGTAAGGGCGGGCGTGTCAGAATTCCGAATACCAACACTCCTAGGCAGTCAATAAGACAACTTTTCAAGGAGCCTGAGTTTCTTGCTAATATACGTGCCTATAATTATATGTTCTCTATGACATCATTTGGTCGTAAGGTTGATGAATCTATCAATAATGGTGTTGCTCCGTATGTTTTCAAAGTCGAAGGCCAGGTTTATCATTGGCTTGGCTCTTTGTGTCCACCACCGAATGAGAGGCAAGGTTTTTGCAGTTATACATATATGATACTGAAAATGAGATTCCAAATAGATTACAGTTCTTTAATGACTCGACTCGTTCACGATTAAACGATGATACAGTTACTCGACTTCTTCAAATACTGGATGAATCAAATGAGTTGGTTAGGTTGTTCAGAGATGCCAGGGACCTTTGTCGTTCATCTAACATACCGTCTTTTTTTGTACGTCTTTACAATTCTCACAACTCTTTGTGTTATGATCACCCAGGCCCTAGTTGCATAGGTGCGATTGTGACTGATGTTGAATCAAATACTGATGGTTTTGACATTATCATCCGCCATAAGGATACTGGTCCTCAACGAATAAACAATTTGCATCCTTTATACATGTCGTTGCAATATCCTTTACTGTTTGTTCATGGTGAAAGCGGATGGTCCCGTGATTTGCGTTTGCATGGTAGTTACGGACGTAAGGGTAGGAATATGACTATGATATGTTCTATAGCTATCAAATACATGATCGTCTTAACATCTACACACTTTTGTTAAGAGGGGGCGTCTTTTCCAACAGTATCTGGTTGATGCTTACATTGTATAGAACAAAATAGACTGGAATACATAAGGAAAAACCAAAATATCCTTCGAACTGAGTTTCTACAAGGCATACATGATGCAGTTGAACGCGGTGATACTGAAGGATGTGAGATAGGAAAACGCACTATTTTGCCATCATCGTTTACCGGTGGTCCTAGATACATGTACAAGCATTATCAAGACGCATTTTCTATATGTAGAGTTCATGGAAACCCGCAGTATTTTATTACATTCACATGTAATGTCAAATGGCCGGAGATTCAGAGATATTTGGCACAATATCCAGCATTAAAGCCACAGGACCGCCCAAACATTATAGCAAGGGTCTTTCATATTAAGGTTGTCTTATTAATCAACTTTCTCAAGACCAAAATGCCATTCGGGAGAGTGGTTGCAGGTTTCTTCTTCCTAGCATGTCCTTTATGTCATCAACATAATTATAGCGTCACAACAATGCTAATAACCTGTTTGGATGCAGATCTATACACAATTGAATTTCAAAAAAGGGGCTTGCCTCATTGCCATTTGCTATTATGGGTAGTTGAGTCACATAGGATAAAAGATGCAGGCCAAATTGATAGGTACATCTCAGCAGAAATTCCAGACCTAGTGATTCAACCACAATTGCATACGATTGTTACTGAACTTATGATGCACGGACCATGCGGTGTTGTTAGGCCTAATGCATCATGCATGTCAAATGGTACATGTTCGAAGCATTTTCCAAAGGACTATGAATTAACAACACATTTTGATAAAAATGGCTACGCACACTACAGACGATCTTCAACTAGACATTCAACGATTAAGAGTGGCATTAGATTAGATAATGGCTATGTTGTACCTTACAACAAAGATTTGCTATTATATTACCAGGCTCACATAAATGTTGAGTATTGTGGTTGGAGCATGTTGATAAAGTATCTTTTCAAGTACATACCAAAAGGAGCATACCGTATACATTACACTATCACAAAGACTCCATCCACTTTGAATATTGAGCACGTCAACCGACCTGCACAGCTTGACGAAATCAAAAATTTCATCGACGAAAGATTCATTTGCCCACATGAATCTGCATGGAGAATTTTTGACTACCTAATTCATGACAGGAATCCAGCCGTTCAAGTCTTGGCAGTTCACTTAGAAAACATGCAAAACATAACATTCAAAGACAATGCGCTGCTTCGTAATGTGTTAAGAAACACGTTTATGCGACAAACAACTTTAACAAAATGGCTTCACAACAACCAGATTGACGAAAGTGGACGTCATCTTCGTTATATTGATTACCTCTCAGAATATAGATGGGACTTAACTGACAAATGCTGGACACGGAGGACCACAAATAGAACACCAGCGATAGGAAGACTTATATACATACATCCAACTGCTGGGGAGACTTTCTATCTACGGATGTTGTTATCATACCAAAAAGGGTGTCAATCTTTCAGGGATATACGAACCGTGCCAGGAGAGGTATGCTCGACATTTCAAAATGCATGTGAAAGACTAGGACTCCTTGGAGATGATAAAGAATGGTTGTATACATTTGCAGAAGCTGCTGAATGGGCCACTGCTTTGGAATTACGGTATTTGTTCACTCATATGCTTCTATACTATGAGATTTCAGACCCTAAACATCTTTGGAATACATACTGGCATAAAATGGCAGATGACATTACACAAACTCATGAGATTGTGAATGATGAAGACCGGAAGCAATATGTTATGTATGAGGTAGAGTTATTACTACGTTCTGGGACATTTCCTTCGTCTTTATCAAAATTCGGATTGAGTTTACCTAAACCAGAGACACTTACATACTTAAAGAATAAGCTACTAATGGAGGAGAAAAATTACGATAGGCAAAAGCTAGCAGCTGAACATCGATCCTTTCATGAACGTCTTCATCCACAACAGAAATTTGTGTACGAATATGTAATAGAAACTTTAGCATCGAATAAACAGGTTTTAGCATTCGTATACGGTCATGGAGGAACAGGCAAAACATTCCTATGGACTACAATCATCTCCGCGTTGCGTTCTGAAGGGAAAATTGTATTAGCTGTTGCGGCCTCTAGCATAGCATCACTGCTTTTACCTTCCGGAAGAACCGCTCATTCTAGATTTAAAATACCATTGGACTTAACATATGATTCAATTTGCTATATAAAGAAAAACACGCATCTTGCTCAGCTATTACTAGACACCACACTCATCATCTGGGATGAAGCACCAATGAATGACCATGGATGCTTTGAGTCATTAGACAAAAGCCTTAGAGATCTATTGAACAATCATCACATGCCATTCGAAGGAAAATCAGTGCTACTTGGGGGAGATTTTCAGCAAACTTTGCCAGTCAAACCCAGGGCCCCAAAACCTGTAATCTTAGCCTCATCTTTACCCAGGTCAAATCTTTGGACACATTTTAAAGTTTACAAGTTAAATGAAAACATGCGTCTACATCGACCTAACTTGGACGCAACACAAAGAGCTGAAGTGGCAATATTCTCATCATGGTTACTTTCCATTGGTGATGGTGAGTTAGGTATACCTGATGACAATGATCCGCAAAATGCCAAATACATTAACATCCATCGAATTACATGATACCATTTCACAATGATGCTCTCATTCACTTAATTCAATTTATATATGGGCATTCCACTTTGGAAAATCCAACGCCTGAGAGTTTATCTGAAAAAGCAATCATCTGCCCAAAAAATGAAACTGCACAGGAAATAAATATGATGATTCTTAGAATGACATCCGGATAGAGTAGGACCTATATAAGTACCGACTCAATACTTCCTAATGCAGGATGCCAGGACGATACATAGATGCTTTATCCAATAGAATATTTAAACATGCTTAATTTTAACGTATTACCACCACATCAGTTGGAACTAAAGGTAAATGCACCAGTAATACTCCTACATAACATCAATCAAACATTGGGTCTATGTAACGACACAAGACTAATAATCACACAACTACTGCCAAGGGTCATCGAGGCACAAATAATAACAGGCATTGCAATAGGCCATCGTGTTTACATTCCACGTATATGTCTAACACATAATGATAAAGAGCTACCGTTTACTTTCAAAGAAAACAATTTCCATTGAAACTATGTTATGCCATGACAATTAACAAAAGTCAGGGACAATCACTTAACAAAATCGGAGTTTATCTTCCTGAACCGGTGTTTGGACATGGTCAACTATATGTGGCTCTTCCAAGAGCAACATCTCCACAATCGTTGAAGATCCTGAATGTGCCAAAAAATAACGAACAACCTAATTTTGTAAAAAACATAGTGTACTCTGACTTTTTACAAGAGATTGACACTACATAGTCTTATAACATGCTTACGTGTATGTCATGTATATGCCATAATTACTCCTTGCATGTTTGCCTCTATCACCTGTAATGCACTTCACGTAACATGTTCTCTTCTTATATTTTAACAGTATATGACATCATAGTAACCATATTTCTATTTTGAATGAATCGATAATAAACATCTATAGCATCATGTCATGCAAACAGATCTCTGATATTAGCCCCGAGGATATGCCCGAGCCACTTGAAATTAGAGTCATCAAAAGGTGGATACCTTTCGCTAGAAGGCAGGAAAAAAACATAATTATGCTATCTGTTCGTTGACATCTATGTAACACACTAATCCATGACGTTAAACCTATATGTATATTCCTTCTACTTACACATAGTGATAACTGACAAGCTTTATTGTAGGGAGATGCCATCGAAGCAATAGCAGATCTAGCTGCAGAGGCCTATTTTGACTCTATAATCAAGTTACCGAAATGCTACACTATCGATAAATATGTATCAATTCCATTAAGAACATACATGGCTGTAGTACCACATTATGCATCACTAAAGATAGGTAAAAGAGCCACTTTTGAACCCCTGTATCACAAAGACATACCGGTCTACTACTATAATTTTGCCTCTTACAATGATCTTGAAAGCAGAAAAAAGTCATGAAATCCATTAACAGGTAAACACAGACTATAAAAATCTCTATATGCCTTAAACAGCAAAACACCAGTCATGTTTATTTCAATTTAATAAATATGTTTTATGTGATTTATGACTACAAATGTTGTTTCACGATTATAGTATTTCACTTTCTAACGTAACAAGTTATCTGACAATTATTTTTAATCTCCCACAGATTATATCGGCGTGTTGAAAAGGTTTCACCCATTTTAATAAGATCCGGAAAAAGGCTGAAGAAGATAACAATTCAAGACGAAATGTACATTATCAAGGTAATAAACATATGTAACATTATATCTTCCTTTGATGACTTTGCCTCTGTACAGGAAAAATGTGCTGGAGATAACCCTATGGGGAGAAAAGGCTGACGAAGTTGAAACAGATAAAGCATTTGGGAAAGCACTTGTTGTTACATCAACCATTGTTACTGAATACAATGACAATACATTTCTGTCAATTTATTACAACATGCATCAACATGTAAAAAAACATCTCCATTTCCTGCAGCTGCCCTTCAACTAGAGTCAACTGCAGCGACAACCACAGCTATCAATCCACCAATTGCAAACCTCCAAACATACCTTAACAGGTCATACATTGTTAAAAAAGGCTTTATATCATGTATTCTGAGTTTTTCCTAAAAGATACAAGAACTTGATTCCACAAACAACGAGTCAGTTCAAGATCATTCTAGGAATTACGTAAATATTTGATATAAACTGCTTCGTTTGTGAATAGTAATTGAGTACCCATCAACATAACCTGCATTATTAGGAGTTATAACCAAACAGATAAATTATATTTATTAATAATAATTCAGATGTGTCAAATAGTCATTTTATACAGTCATTCAGATATCCAACTAAACAGACTTAATCTGGTTAAGCACTTATTTGCTCAGACCTCTTACTAGTTCAAACCTCTTATTCGTTTAGCACTTATTCGTTCGGCACTTATCCATTCAGAAGTTGCCAAACAAAACTTGATTTTTATAACTAACCTACATACTAGAGACGTCATTTCAGTTATGGTAGAAAAGATGGTATATATAATGAGTTGCTTCATGCTTTAAGATTTTGATTGAAAAATTTAGTTATTCACGTTTCATTTGAAATTATTGTTCTTACTATTAAAATTTTATTTTCTATTTCACTAATTAATAGTTTGTTTAGCTTTTATATATATATGGGAGGGTTCAAATGAGAACCATCTTTTTTGTAAGAACTCTAGAAACCAATCTCAGCCACTCATTTTTTATCACATGCAAATCACATGCCATTTCCCCCCTTTTTTTAAAACGTTCATAACTTTTTTCACGACATCATTTTTCCGAAAAAAATCACCATAATTTAGTATTTTTTATCTTTTCAACGCCTACCATATTGATATACTTTTCTAAAAAAATCGTAGATCCGTTGTTTACATATGTGTAAATCTAGTTATACACATGTGTAGTACTGGATTTACACATGTGTAAATCCGATATTACACATGTAAAACGAATTTCGTTAAAAAACGAGATTTTTTTTATTTTTTTATAATTTTTTTATTTTTTTATGAAAGAGGGAAAGTAGGGGAATATTTTTGTGTTTTTTTTATTTTTTATTTTTTATTTTTTGATTTATAAAATTTTTAAATATGTTTTTGTTAATTACAATTTTATCATTAAAAACTGGCGGTTGAGATTGGTTTTTAGAGTTCTCACAAAAAATACTAGTTCTTATTTGATCCCTCATATATATATATAATATATATATATATATATATATATATATATATATATTATATATATATATATCTATACTAATAAACCTTTACATTTTTTGACACATGTCATTATCACATTCACCCTCCCATTTATTTTCCCGCCTAAACTAATTATTTCATTTAAAAAAATCAAATAACTAATTTCCAATTTTTGTCTTTCTCTCTCTATATTATAAATTTAAGTTCTTAATAAATCAATAATATTAAAAGACACTATTTATTAAATAAAAACTAAATACTTTGATTAAAAAATACACGTTTTCAAAAACAAAATTTTCTAAAACTATGTTTTTTTAAAACAACGAGAATTTTTATAATAATGAAATTATTTTAAAATCATTCTTTTTATATATAAAATAATTTTACAAAACAAACCCGAAGTCTTTAAAAAACAATATAAAAAATAAAAATTTTATCAAAACATTACAACGAAAGTTTTAGAAATAATATAAATATTTTATCAATTAATCAAAGTAACTATTTATACGTAATTTCAGTTATATCTTATATCAAAATAATATTTTACATTCCTTATTATTCATTAATAACTATTTAATATTTTTTAATCAACCCATGTAATATACGGGGTTGTACCCTAGTGTGTGTGTGTGTGTGTGTGTGAGGGATCAAATGAGAACTAGCTTTTTTGCGAGAACTCTAGGAACGAATCTCAACCACTAGTTCTCAATGGCAAAATTGTAATTAACAAAAACATATTTCAAAAATTTATAAATCAAAAAATAACATAAAAATAAAAACACAAAAATATTCCCCAACTTTCCCTCTTTCATAAAAAAAATAAAAAAATTTATAAAAAATAAAAAAAATTTCTGTTTTTTAACGAAATTCGTTTTACACATGTGTAATATCAGATTTACACATGTGTAAATCCAGTACTACACATGTGTATAACTAGATTTACACATGTAAACAACGGATGCGTGATTTTTTTTAGAAAAGTATATCAATATGGTAGGCGTTGGAAAGATAAAAAAATACTAAATTTTATGGTGAATTTTTTTTGAAAAAATGATGTCGTGAAAAAAAGTTACGAACGTTTAAAAAAAAGGGGAAAATGGCATGTGATTTTCATTTGATAAAAAATGAGTGGCTGAGATTGGTTCCTAAAGTTTTCACAAAAAAATATGGTTCTCATTTGAACCCTCCCCTATATATATATATATATACACACACACACACACACATCCACATTGTTACATGCATGCCCGCATAATTATATATTATTATTATTATTACGGTTATTTCATCATCGTTACGGGGGTTGTTTTTCGATGATAAAGCTTGCTATTTGATGGTTATTGTGGTTGTTGTTTGTTGATAGAGTAGGTGACTGTTTTTATTTCTTGCTAGCCTGATTCCAACCAATGCAACCAAAATTGTAGTTAGGGTTTTTTCACAGTGCTTGTCTGACACCAAAAAAATCATTGTCGTTTTCATTATTGATTAATGCTCTAGGAACTTTTATCAATTGGTCATTAGCTCTACGAATTCCTAGGTGGTATTGGTCTGGTGGTGTTACACTGAGTTTTTAAGAAATAAAAAGCCAATGATGACGGTTTTAATGTTTAATCATTGTCATATAGCTTCTGATTTTATCGTTTGGCCCACTCACATGACGAAACTCATGTGTTGTAGATTTAATGAAGAAATGAGAGGCATTGACAACCTAGCCATGCAATTTTATCCATTAATTTTTTATAAATCTAATTCTTTACGTCTTATATTTGTCTCTTTGGGTGAATGCTAGGCTTATTGTTTTGAACTGAGATTTTTGCGGTTGCTAAGAATTGTTTTGTGTGCAAACGTAAGTGTTTTGGATACTATTGTGATTAGCCTTGATCGGCTTTATTGATGTTAACTTGGCTAACGTATGTAGGTCAGGGTTGTATTAATCATATTTGTTTAAAGCATATCTATTTGTATATTGTTGCTACATGAATCCTAATCAAGGGATTAAAACCGGGAAGCAGTGCAAGGATGGGGCTGCTAACGAGGATTAGGCAGGTGCTTGGCTTTGACTGCTGGAGAGCAGGATGCGGCTGGACTTGGCTTCGACTGAGCTGGACTTCGGCTGAGCAATACTTCGGCTGAGCAATACTTCGGCTGAACGGAGTATCTGGGAGACAAGAACAACACCGTGAGCCTCGCCTCGGGCAGAAAGGGTTTTCTCTCCGAGACCACACTCCGACGTGAGAATAAGTATTTGTGTTGATATAACTTTGAAGAGGAAAGTTATTAAGTGAGTAGTTTATAGTGAAAGTGTTGTGTGTATGTGAATGTGAATAAGAGAAGTATTTATAGTGTTGGTGCATGGGCACCAGATATAGCATGGTTCTATTCCTGGAAGTCTGTGGTCAATGATATGGGACTGAAATTCCCTAGTCAGAGGTTTTATACCCTTCTGATGTAAAGGGTTTCTGATTGGCATTAATTTGGTTTGTTTTTGTAGTTGACTTGGGGATTTTGAGGGCTGCTCTAGCATTCTACCAATGTTTTGGCCTTATTTGTTTTGTCGTTATGTGTTTCCTTTTTATTCTCTTGTAACCAATGAGTGACTTTCTTGGTTATTATTTCTAGAAAGGCTTTCACAAGTGTTGGTTGCGAGGATTCACGATAACAACTTGGTGGTATCATGCCGGCCGCGGCTTCGAGCTTACTCCCCAGCCGCGTATGGGCTTAGCTGTGGTTTGGGCTCCGCTGCGGTTTGGGTCCATTCTCCCGGCTGTGACTCGAGTTCTTTTCGCTAGATAAAAGCAACTTAGGTTCATTATGCGATTTGGGCGGGGCTAATCATGGCCTGGGGCGCTAGAAGGAGGGCGGGACTTGGCTTGGGCCGCGGCTGGGAGGAGGCTGAGACTTGGCTTGGGCCGCGGCTGGGCCCCCAGCCTGAGTGAGCCACGGCAGGGGCATGCAGCCTGAGCGGGCCGCGGCAAGGGCCTGCAGCCTAAGCGGGTCGCGGCTGTCATGATTGGCAATTGAGCCGACCTTACGTTTCATCTTTTTGGGGTGATACCCCTTCATGTACCCCCAGTCCAATGTCATGATTCTGATCATGTCATTGGAATAATAATTGTACAGGTTATGACAATTGCTCTTACCAATGTTGATGTTACTTTTGCCTTGAGCCCCGCCTCTAGTCTCCATCAATCACATCATTGCCTTTTCTTTCTCAAATCATGCGCTTGTCCATATCAATCGTCTATTGGATGTCTACTCCTTGAGCCGCGGCCCTATAACTGCCGCCTATCTCTCGGTCCGCAGCCTACGGGCCTTACTTCTCGACTCGCGGCCCCATAGCCGCCCCCCCTATGCAATATGCCTTTAGGGCTTTTCCCTATAAATCCTCCAAGAATCTCTTATTTTTTCATCTCATTCTTCTTCTTTCTCTTTCATTTTTCTCTTGTTCAAGCTTTCTCCCACATTATCTCATCCAAGAACATGAATCTTTCTGGTAAGTTCTTCGAATTATTCTTCATCTTTTCGCGTTTTGAATGGATTGTAGGAATGATATGGGTCTCCAAACATCTGTTGTATCTCAAGATTTCTTGAATAACTTTGTGCTTCGCTACGGTATTTCTCCCGAGCTTAGTTCCAGCGTCTCTCCTCGTTCGTCGACTGTGAGAGATGCACCGGTTGGGATGATAGCTCTTTATACTCCTTTATTTAGTCTTTGTAACTTTTGGGTTCCTGTTAGTCGTTTCTTGTGCTTGCTTCTTAGGTACTACGATATTCATCTATCACAACTAGTTCCCTTAGGTTTGGTTAAGGTATACCATTTTGAGATATCACGTCGTGCCCTTAACTTAGAACCTGAAACAAACCTTTTTAGAGCGTTCTACAAGTTGACTAGAGTAGGCGATTGGTTAACCTTTGAGAAAAGAAAAGTGTCCAAACGTCCTCTAGTGTCATGAACCATAACTAGTTTGAAACATTGGAAAGACCATTTTTTCTTCATTTTAGCTAGTATAGTTCCTTTTGAGATGCATTGGTTGGAATCTAGTAAGTCCATTCAGGACCCCTTTCCCGAGCCTGACACGTTTGACATGTCTGCTTATGACCTCTTGAAAGCCGAGCCAACTCCTCTTCGTAGCTATTCTGAACATTTCCTCGTGATGGCCGGTGTTAGTCGTAACTGGACTGACCTTAACATGGTTCCATTCATGACTTATCAAGGGAAACGTAAGTTTCTTCCCCCTTTATGCCTTAATGTACATGTTCATGTGTCTGATTATTGTTTGTATGTTGTGCTTTTTTAGGGAAGGGATTATTCGAGCGCATGAAGTTATCTGCCAAGGAAGACGTTTCTGAACAGGTTGAAGCTTTGCCTGAAGGTGCGACTCCTATATTGGAGACAACCGCTGGCTACGTTGTTCAACCGGGTGAAACCATGCCGCCACCCTCTCGTAAACGAAAAAGTGCCCATGAAGCTTCTACTCCCGCAAGTCGGCCCAAAATGAACGCAAACAGGGGTTGGGGGCCCGGGGCTTCGGCCGCGGCCGTCACCTCCACCCGCATCTGCCGCGGCCCGTAGGGAAGGCCCTCAGCCGCGGCTGGGGTGTCGTCTAGCTCGATTTCGGGCAATGCTGGTTCTGCCCCTTCGTCTTCTGATGGACAGTCAGTCAGTGGTTCTGGTAAGGAAAAAATGACTGCTTCTTCTGAAGACACTGACCTGCATGCGGAAGAGAAATTTGTTCTTGACTGGGAGTTGACTAATGGAACCACTTTCGAGACTCCAGGTTCATGTAGGGACTTCATGTTTGCATCTCGCACACCAGCTGAGTTTTACCGTGGGGAAGGGTTGAAAAACAGAGCATTGTCAAATGTCGGTTGTTTGGCCATGGTAAATAGTTTTTTTTCTTTTGCTGAGATTCATGGTCGTTAGGTGGATGGTGTCAATGAGATCCGTGATCTTAAGAAGCAGGTGTCTAAACTGGAGGCCGAAAATGCGTTTCTCAAGTCTCGTTGTGACACATCTGAGGCTGCGAAAGAGAAACTTACTCGAGACCTCAATGGTGCCTAGGAGGAGCTTTGTATTCAACATGCTGCAGTGAAAAAAATTTCCTTGGATTTGAAAGATAATAAGATTGCTTCCAAAGTTCGTATTGCTAACCTTGAGGAAAAAGTGTTGCTTCTCACATCCGTGAATAAGTGGATTATTTCGGAGGGTGTTGGTTTGGCTTTTAACAAGATACGTGATAGTGACGAGTTTCTTGATGCTTTGGCCAGGATCAACAGTCTTTCAAACAAGGTGGGGTATAATGCGGGTTTAATGGATGGAGCTCGTCTTGCCGCGGAGGGGAAAAAACCAAGGCAGCTAAAAATTTTGATAAAAATGCCTTGAAGAAGCTACGAGCTGAATCCGACTTGTTTGATAAAGCTACTTTTCCCATGGATGAGGCTATTGCAACTATGTGCGACTCGACCACTGAGGAAATCAAGTCATTCCTGAATCCCTCGTCTGAAGACCCTGCTCAAGTTTAACTAGTTTATCTTTGGGTGTCTTTCTTTTGTGTCTGTAATGTCATCAAACTTGTACTTTGACTTTATGTTTATTTTGGTAATGTTACTTATGTTTTGACAACCCGTACTTTGTGTTTGTTGATCGTTGATACCTCATGCTTTGTGACGTGTACATTGTTGATCGCCGGATCCCTTGGCCGCGGCTTGTGGCCGCGGGATGCCTTGCGGCTTTTGGCCGCGACTGGTTTCACGATTGCGGCTTACGGCCGCGACTTGCCATTTGTTCATAATATTATTATGGTTATATTTTTAACTGAAACATTCCACCTCGCAACTCGGGCCTTTGGCCACCACTAGAGTCTTTGGTTGCGACTAGAGTCTTTGGTTGCGACTTGACGCTTTGGCCGTGGCTCGGTGCTTCGGCCGCGACTCGGTGTCGCGACTCGAGGCATGCTTATAACTTAGCCGCGGCTCACCTTTGTAGCTCTTAGCCGGGGTTTTCGGCCGCAGCTCTTGTTTCATGGTTGCGGCTTTTCGCCACAACTTATCATTCGCTCATAATATAATTATGGTTACACTTTTAGCCACGATTCGTAACCTCGACCGCATATGAGACTTAGGCCGTGACTTTGACTTTGGCCGTAGCCTTATGCATCAATGCATTTTGTGGTTATTGTTGTTATTTATCCTATGAAAGGCGTCATCTTTTGGTTATTGTTGAATGGCTCTTTTTGATTTCGAGTTAGCCATTTTTCTGGCTTGGGTTTCTTAGCCAAATGGAAATGTACATTTTTGAATGGCTCTAATTGTTTGCCAAAGTATAACTATGCATTTGGAGCAATGCATTGGTTTTCTTTAGGATCTGGTCACGAACAACGAGTTCTACTTAGTTATGGTTTTGTTTAACTTAACCTGACAAACATTTGCATTGTTTGGTTACTTACTATGCCTTTCACAAATGTCGCTCGAGTAATTGTATTGGTATCTCGTTTTGCTTTCTTTGCTCACATGTCATTGTTGTTCCATGACTTGTTACAACACTGGTTATACAAAAAGATTCATTAATCTCGTGTAACTACTGGTGCTCGCATGCACCTTCTTAATGAAAAATGAGTTACACTGTTGAGATTTTACTACCTATTACATGTAACATCGTCGGAGCTGAGCTCCATTCCAAGTTCTCGGGATGGCTGTCCCGTTCAGCTGACTGAGTTTGTAAGCTCTATTGTTTCCTACTTCAATGACTTGATAAGGTCCTTCCCAATGTGGGCCCAGCTTAACTTGATCCTGAACTCTACTTGCCTCGTTGCTTCTTAAAACGTAGTCGCCTTCCTTGAATATTTGATGTTTCACGCGAGAGTTGTAATATCGTTCATAATCTCTTTTATGCTTTGCTTCTCGGATTGCGGCTACCATCCGTCTTTCTTCAAGCAAATCCAAATTGAGTCGTAGATTGGTCTCGTTCTCCTCTCAAAGAGCTTGTGTGACACGGGTTGTTGGCATACCTATCTCGACTGGTATCATGGCTTCCGATCCGTAAGTTAAACTGAATAGGGTTTTGCCGTGACTAATCTTGGGCATGGTTCGATGGGCCACAGGACATTGGGTAGTTCCTCTACCCAGTTCTTCCCTTCAATGCCTAACCTTGTTTTTATTCCTTCAACAATACTGTGATTGACTCTCTCAACTTGGCCGTTACCCTGTGGGTGAGCTATCGAGGTGAAAATTTGCTAGATCTGCAGGTCTTTGCACCACGAATTGAATGGATTCTCAGCGAACTGCTTCCCATTATCTGTTACGATAAACAACGGGAGTCCAAAACGGCATATGATGTTTCCCATGTAAACTTCTTCACTTGCTGCCCTGTGATCGACTTAAGGGCCTTAGCTTCCACCCATTTGGTGAAGTAATCCACTGCCACTAAGAGAATTCCGACTCCTCCGGTTGTCACTAGGAAAGGACCCACAATATCCATGCCCCATTTTTGAAAAGGCCATGCGGCATTGACTAGAACCAGATCGTTCTTGGGTCTGTGGCACATTGGGGCATGCCTTTGACAACTTTCACATCTTTGAATTTCTTTGGTTGCACTCCTATGCATCCCGGGCCAGTAGTACCCTACCCCCATCGTTTTTGCTACCACCATCCTTGGACCTGCATGGATGCCACAAATGCCTTCGTGTATTTCTCTGATGACATAGTTTGCTTCGCCTGGTGCAAGACATCGTAGCAATGGTCCCATGTAGGATTTGCGGTATAGGACCCCCTGTTGTAGCTCGTAGTGTAGTGACTTTGCTTGAACCGCCCTTGCGTCTCCTTTCCCTTCGGGTAGGTCTCCACTTGCTAGAAACCTGATAATTGGACTCATCCAACATTCATGTGTTGTGTCATCCACTAAAGTTACCTCTTTCTCATCGATCGACGGTGATTGTAGTACCTCGACTCTGACTTCCTTGGCTATGTGTCTGAAAGTTACCGAGGCTAGTTTGCTAAGAGCATCTGCTTTCTTGTTTTTGCTTCTTGGGATGTGTGAGACATCGCACTTCTCGAAACCGCTGATCAAATCTTTTGCTTTCCTCAGGTATTGCTTTATTGTTTTTTCCTTTGCATCATAGGACCCATTAATTTGATTCGCCACCAGTAGCGAATCTACATGAGCATGAAGTCGTCGAACTCCCATCTGCTTGGCTAACCTTAATCCTGCCAGTAATGCTTCATATTCCGCCTCGCTGTTAGAACTTTTGAAAGCTAACCGTAGGGCGTAGGTTAACTCTTCTTTTCTCGGCCCTACTAATATCAGACCGGCTCCTGACCCTTCATCGTTGGCAGCTCTGTCGGTGTATAAGCACCAACCTTCGTCGCTTTGACGCTCGTTGCTTATGCTGTCATCAGCGCGATCTCCATCTTGTGGTATCTTCGCCAAGAAATCAGCCACCACCTGTCCTCTTACCGCCACCCTTGGCTTGTATTCTATTCCGAAAACTCCGAGCTCTATGGCCCATTGCGCTAATCTCCCGGAAATTTCCGGTATTCTCAACACTTGTTGTATGGGGTGGCTCGTGCGAACTTCGATCACCTAGGCTAGGAAATACCTTCGTAACCTCCTAGAAGCATAAACCAAAGAAAGAGTAAGTTTTTCCATTGGTGAATACATGGTTTCCGGATCTCTGAGAGCCCTACTGACGAAGTAGATTGGTGTTTGCTTTCCACTCCGACCCGTCATCAAAACCGCGCTACGGCCTCTGCTCCGGCTGACAGGTACATCACGAGCCGTTCCTCCGGAAGAGGAGCCACTAGTGTCGGCAGGTTGCTCAAATATAACTTCATCTGTTGAAAAGCCCTCTCTGCCTCATCCGTCCACCAGAAATCTTTCTTGTTCAAACAATTTATCAACGTAGACATGAAAGGAAAAGAGCGTTCAGTGTGTCTTGATAGGAATCTGTTGAATGCGACCAGACGTCCATTGAGTGTTTGCACTTCTTTGACAGATTTAAGCGATGACATTTCGAGTACCGCTGCAACTTTCTCGGGATTAGCCTCCAACCCTTCTTTTTTCACCACAACTCCCAAGAACTTCCCTTCTTCCACCCCGAATGAACATTTCTTTGGGTTCAACTTCATGTTTATTGAACGTGTCAGCGATGTCTGCCAGCAAGGCTTCCTCATTCTGACTTTTTATCACCACGTCATCGATGTAAATTTCAATGTTTTTTTCCCATTTGTTCGGAAAATCCTTTGTCCATCAAGCGTTGATACGTGGCCCCTGCATTTTTAGGCCAAATGGCATTTTGGTGAAACAAAAGATTCCAATGTTTGTGTAAAAAGTTGTCTTATCTTCGTCTTCGGGTGCCATCTGAACTTGATGATATCCCTTGTAAGCATCTAGAAAGCACTTCAAAGGGAAACTCGCTACAGAGTCTACTTTCAAATCTATGTCCGGCAATGGATAACAATCTTTAGGGCAAGCATTGTTGAGATCCTTGAAATCGATGCACATCCGCCACGTGTCATCACTCTTCTTTACCATCACTGGATTGGCCACCCATGTCTGGTAGCGCACCTCCCTTACTATACCTGCCTTGAGTAACTTTTTGACCTCTTCTACCATGGCTTGGCTTCGCTCTAGGCCCATGTGTCTGCGCTTTTGGACGACTGGTTCCTTTGACTTGTATGTATTCAATTTGTGTTCCGCTATGTCCTGAGGGACACCCTTCATATCAGATGGTTGCCATGAAAAAACATCTAAACTGTTCTGCAGCAAACGTCGTAGCCGCTCTTTGGTCGCGTCAGTTAATTGACCTTCGATCGTAACCTTATGCTCATGAAAAGCAGGTTTAATCACCCACTTTTCCAACGTTGGACGCATAGCTTCGTCTGCTTTGGTCGACGTGCCTAGCATCACCGCTCTTACATCTTTACACGCTTTGCTAGAATAAATAGTGACTACCCCGGTCGGGGTAAGGAATTTTATTGCCGCGTGAACCGTCAAGATTACTGCTCCAAGAGTACACAGACTGGGCCTCCCTTGAAGAACATTGTGGGAAGACTCTGAGCGTACAACCAGGAATGTCATCATGACCTCTCTCCAACCAATTTCATTCCCTATCACCACTGGCAACTGTATCTATCCTAATGTCTGCACCACCTCCCCCGCAAATCCTGTGAGGTGGTGCATCACTGTTTCTAGGTTTTTCATGACCTCGTCATCTAGCTGCAAAAAACAGTGTTCGTACATAATCTCTGAACTACTACCACTATCCACATATATCCTGTGTACCTGATGACCTGCAATGATGGCTGAGATTGTGAGTGGCGCATTGGCGAAACTTCCACCACGGATTGGAGGGAAAGATATATCTTGTGCCATCCAAGATTCCATATGGTCAGAATATCGTTTTCCTCCACGATTCACCACTTGCAGCATGAATATTTCCTTTCTTTTGTCTCCTAACTGAGGTGTCTTTTTCAATTCCCTTAGCAAGTGTGCTAACTTCCCTGTCTTTATGGCGAGTTCAATCTGCCGTTTCAAAAAGAAACAGTCATCAGTTGCGTGTCCGTTTTCTTTGTGAAACTCACAATACTTATTTGTGTCCCTCTTCACTCCGGGTTTCAGCGGGGCAGGTTTGGTGAAAAGAATGTTTTCAGTTGTAAAATCTCGCTCCAGGTTTTTGTCAGAGGAGGTAGAGTCACGTTTGGTCCTTGTGAACTTTTAACTGAAGAAGGCGTGAAACGAAGATGAAAAACCGAGTTCTGCTGGGCGAACCGAGGTTGAAAACATGGCCTCTCCCAAGATCTCACTCCTCCTGGTCTCCTTTGTGAATCCCATGCGGGTACAGGCTTTCTCAGGATTTTCTCCTTTAACTGTTCGCACGCCTTTTTCCCTCGTACGAATGTTTGTGCCCTTTCTAACATTTCTTCCACTGACTTTGGAAGACTCTCGTGGAACCTCTCTACTAACTGGTCATTTCTTACACCATGAATGAAAGCTGAAATCCGGATCGTTTCTCTGGCTCCACGAATCTGCATGCTTTCCTTAGAGTACCTAGTTATGAAGTTTTCAATGGATTCGTTATCTCCCCTCTTAATGTTGTGAAGCTCAGTGGGATCCTTTGTAGAGCGACGCTGTTGACTGAAATTTTTCAGGAAATTGTCTTCCAATTCTTCGAAACTTCCAATTTCACCAATCGAAAGACTGCCAAACCACACCCTAGCTGCGCTTGTCAACGTTTGGGTGAACATGTGACACCATATGGGAATTGACCACTGCTCCACCTCTGCTGCTCCGATGAAAATTGCGAGGTGGTCATCTGGGTCTCCCAGGCCGTCATATTTCCCGACATTAGACGACATTTTCAGTTTTGGAGGGAAAGTGAACTCTGTTATTCTTGGGATGAATTTGGATCTTGCTCGCGCCGTCGATGGGTGGTATGGCTTGCTAAAATCATCATCGACTCCCGCTTTCTCTCCTATTGCGGTGGCGCCTAGACTCATCTTTGCCTTGTCTTCAGCATTCTTTACTTTGTCTCCTTGACTACCTTCTCCCTCCACACGATTCCTCTCCTTTGGGGTTTCTTCATATTCCAAGCGTGTTCGGATTTCTTCAAGGGGTCGCTCCCTCTCTTCTTGTTCTAGCATGGAGAGGATTTCTTCTCGGTTTTTGTTGATGAACACTGGGGTAATGACACTACCACCGTTATTGCCACCTCATGCGCTGGTTTCAAAAGGGGGGGCACCGTTATTGCCACCTCATGCGCTGGTTTCAAAAGGGTGTGGATTTTTAGCATTGCCATCATCCTTATAGTGAGGAGTTTCCTGACCTAAGTCCATGGTGGTTCTTCGGGTAACGTCTGGGTCCCACGGATGGCGCCAAATGTTGCTACACAAATCCTAATCAAGGATTAAGACCGGGAAGTAGTGCGAGGATGGGGCTGATAACGAGGATCAGGCAGGAACTTGGCTTTGACTGTTGGAGAGCAGGATGCGGCTGGACTTGGCTTTGAATGAGCTGGACTTCGGCTGAGCAATACTTTGGCTGAACGGAGTATCTGCGAGAAAAGAACAACACCGTGAGCCTCACCTCGGGCAGAAAGGGTTTTCTCTCCGAGACCACACTCCGGAGACCACACTCCGGCGTGAGAATAAGTATTTGTGTTGATATAACTTTGAAGAGGAAAGTTATTAAGTGAGTAGTTTATAGTGAAAGTGTTATGTGTATGTGAATATGAATAAGAGAAGTATTTATAGTGTTGGTGCGTGGGCACCAGATATAGCATGGTTCTATTTCTAGAAGTCTGTGATCAATGATATGGGACTGAAATTCCCTAGTCAGAGGTTTTGTACCCTTCTGATGTAAAGGGTTTCTGACTAGCATTAATTTAGTTTGTCTTTGTAGTTGACTTGGGGATTTTGAGGGCTGCTCTAGCCTTCTGCCAATGTTTTGGCCTTATTCGTTTTGTTGTTTTGTGTTTCCTTTTTATTCTCTTGTAACCAATGAGTGACTTTCTTGGTTATTGTTTCTGGAAAGGTTTTCACAAGTGTTGGTTGTGAGGATTCACGATATCAACTTGGTGGTATCATGCCCGACCGCGGCTTCGAGCTTACTCCCCAGCCGCGGTATGGGCTTAGCTGCGGTTTGGGCTCCACTACGGTTTAGGTCCATTATCCCGGCTTTGACTCGGGTTCTTTTCGCTAGATAAAAGCAACTTAGGTTCGTTATGCGACTTGGGCGGGGCTAATCATGGCCTGGGGCGCTAGAAGGAGGGCAGGACTTGGCTTGGGCCGCGGCTGGGAGGAGGACGAGACTTGGCTTGGCCGCGGCTGGGAAGAGGCCGAGACTTGGCTTGGGCCGCAGCTAGGCCCCCAGCCTGAGTGACCGCGGCAGGGGCCTGCAGCCTGAGCGGGCTATGGTAGGGGCTTGCAGCCTGAGCGGGCCGCGGCTGTCATGATTGGCAGTTGAGCCGACCTTACGTTTCATCTTTTTGGGGTGATACCCCTTCATATACATAAAAGAAATAAGTCTTATGATAGAATCATTATACTGTTAACTCTTTCATACTTCATTACATGTATTAACTCGATAGTCATGTTTTTAACCATAATTTAGTACAACCTTCATGTTCCTTGTTTCATGTTTATAGGGTTTCTTACCCTCGTACTGTGATGGAGAATGTTGGTTTAATTATATTCAAGAAATGAACTCTAAAAATTATACCATTAGCTTATTGTATCTTATACGTTTATTGTGTCATATATTTTACATCATTTGTTATATGCATTTATCATTGTGTTTTACATTTGATCAATTTATGTTATTTTTATTATTGTTTCTATAGGTTATATTGTAACACCCCAACCCAAGAAGGCCGACATGTCACTATCACAGTAATCAAAATCCAAAACATAATTCCATTATTAATAACGATTACAAGTCCAATTTCTAAAAAGAAAACGCAAGTCTAAATACAATAGGAAGGTCGATTACATCAATGAAATAAAGTATTCTTATCCAAATTTTCACTCTTTAATCCCCTCTCCGATGGCCCTGCTGACCTGACATGCATGAAAACAAAAGCACGCCTGAGCATAACACTCAGTGAACGGAATAACATATAACAAAAATAAACAGATATGATGATAACAGAGAATAGCATAATATCAATATAACATAACCCGAGCTAATAATCATATCATATAATAACTAAACAGAGGGAACACAGATAGCGAGCCTGTGAACCAATATGAAATGAAGTATGGGCAGACATACAAACCATTCACCAGAGTCCTAAATGGAGTGGTGTGCAACCATCCATCAGGAAATACAGAACTAACCTAGGATCGATCCATACACCTCTGATAAAATAATAACAAAAAAGGATGACCAATATAAATTCCGAGTCCTCTTTATAGACGTCGTGATCTCAGCTCACCGCCACGGTTGGTGCCACATTATTGATGCCGCAATAACGTGTCTTGGTCACCCCCAAGATACGGAGAGATCGGGTAACAAATTACAGAAATAAAAAGTAGTATAGCTACTTATAATAGAATCAAAACAACTAGCTACGAATGTCCAGAATCAAAACTAGAGATGAATGAAAATCAGATATTAGACAAGGATCAGAAATCCGTACCTTATCTAAATTGCACAATCGATAAACGTTGACGTCGACCCAAGTTATAATAGATCCTACAACTTAATTATGTTTCAAATCAATTTATGAACCAAGTAACTTGGCCAACTTGTGTTGATACATATGTACCTAGATTGGATCTTAATGTAATATGTCTTGAATGTCTTACGCTTATGTAATGCTTGGGTATTTAATGAAATGAGAATGTTTGGTTGTGATTTATAATGTTTAATATTTCATTAATGAGTTGTGTAACACATATTGACTAGATTATATAGGTTTGTGATTGTTTGAATTGATAATGCATAATGTTATAATAATGAATACATTCAAACTTGGTAAAGTGAAGTTCTCATGCGTCCGACTGGACCACGCGCCCCAACAGTGGTCATGCGTCCGAATGGCCATGCGACTGAGTGTCCATGCGCCTAAATAGTCCATACGCCTGAATAACTTCATGCGACTGACTCAGTCGCATGACTGAACACTCAATCGTGCGAATGGATCAACCGCATAGCTCAATCGCACGAATGAACCATGCAAATGGTTCAGTCGCACGAATGAGTAACCCTAACATATAAATACCACCTAATTCGTGGAAAAACAAAAGCTTTATACATACTTCAACTCCAGACGTACCCTAGCCGTCCAGAGACCTCTAAGATCATACTCCAAGTTCATAGATCGTAGTAGATCGATTCCAAAATTATTATTAACGTTAGATTCAATACATAATTGTTTCGACGTGCGTTCTCACTGATTGGATCGCCAATCAAATAGGATTCCGCATTATTTGGTTCGGTATACACGTTAATCAGTTAGTACATCATCCAGTACACGGTTCCTAACAAGTGGTATCAGAGCCTTGGCTCTTGATTACGTGTTGATTCAATCGTTCTTGATACAAAAATTGTGTTTTTTCACTAAAAACGCAATCTTTTTGGATCAAACGGTGTCTTAGATGTCTCCTGACCATAAAGTTTAGTTTTTCCGGCATACGACAATTAGGGTTTGTGAAAATTCGAGTTTTTGTGGCCAAAACACGTTTAACCTACGAATTTTCAAACTTCAGCAGGTTCAGTCGCACGATTGACTCAATCGCACGACTGAGTTCATTTGCATTTCCCAAACGCACGATTGGACTCATTCGTACCCTCATTCGTACGACTAAGAATCCTATTCGGGTTGTTCAACCGCATTAGTTCATTCGGCCGACTGACTCATCCGCATTAGTTTAGTCGCACGATTGAACCATTCGCCTAGTTCAATCGCCCTAATAAGCTCATTCGGATACCTTCATTCGCACACATAAACAATTTGTTTAATAGTAAAGTTAAGTGAAATGGAGGACCAGTTTTCAGCTTACACAACAAGTAAAGACACTCGTATTCAGAATCTACTGCTATTGGAGAACGAAGTGGGAATTCATAATAAACCCCCAAAGCTTATCACGTTAGGCGACTACCCACAATGGAAGCAACGTTTCGAAATCTACTTAAATGGAGTAGATACAAATTTGTGGGAGGCAATAGAGTCGGGGTACAACATGCCAGTAGGAGCTGACGTGTCAAACTTATGTTAAGTGGTATGTCTGATGCACAAAAGGTGAAACACAACGCTGAGAAGAAGTCTACGCTTTGCTCACCCAGTCTATTCCGAAGGATATCTTCTATCAGTACTCAGAGTATACTCAAGCAAAGAAATTATAGGATGCGTTAGAGAAGAGGTATGACGGAAATGCCTCACTCAAGGCCATTAAGGCCAAAGCTTTGAAGAAGAAGTTTAACAACTTCTCTTCAATGGGAAAGGAAGGCCTGGACGACGTGATCGACAGATTCAACCACTTGATGAGTGAGATGCATACTCATGGAGTAACTACGTTGATGGAAGATAAGGTATCCAACTTTGCAAATGGATTACCAGAGAAATGGGCTTCCTTCGTTTCTAATCTCAAACAGAATAGGATGCTCTCAAAGTTAGACATAAATGACTTCATTCTGAAACTGAGAGAGGAGGAGCTTAGGATGAAGTATAGAGCTCAAAAGGCAAACTATGACCAGAATCCTGCACTCTACAACGCGACTCCTCCGGTCAAGACATCTGGAGCACCACTGTAGATTGCCTTCGTCTCAAGCTCAGCAAGTCCAGCACACGCATCTACTTCAGGGACTGAAACGTCGGGGTCCTCTGGTACCCAGTATATTATACCTGAAGCCAATGTAGCAAAATTGAAGACTGATAACTTCAGTGTCGTGACTGTTGAGGTGGCCAGAGAACACATGGACCTCCTAGCTGCTGTAGTCCACTCCTATGATGGACTAATTGCTGGAAAGATAGGAAATTGCCACCTGGCAGATGAGGATTATGACAGGTGGATGAGATGGAGTTGGAACGAATGGATATTATGTGGGCCTTGGCAAGTGCTATCCGACGAGCTAAGAAGTTTGTCAAAAAGACCGGACAGAACTTGGTTGCAACCAAGGACACGACTTTTGGCTTCTACAAGTCAAAGGTAACCTGTTTCAACTGTGGTAAGAAGGGGCACTTCAAACGGGAGTGTGTGAAGCCAAAGAAGACTGGTAATGGCAATCCTTTCTCATCCTTCAACTGTCAGGACAAAGCCACATCTAGTAGTTCTACTTCATCAAGCAAGGATCCTAAAGCCTTGACTGCGAACGAGGATGAAGGACAGGACTGGAGCTTTCGGTTCATCTCACCGGGAGAGACCAACATAGCTAGTGTGGATGACATAAATGACGATTCCGCAAGTGAGGGAGATATAGCAGTAGAGCTCACGATGTCAAATTCTGAAGATACTGCACCTGTGGTCATACACCTGCCTGAAGAAGAACAATCTACATCAACGTCAGAATCACCAGAACCAGAGATGACAGATTCTGCACACATGGCTAATTCATCTTCAACATCTCAGGTAAGTACTAGTGACCAGTTGTTCAATAATCATGCTTGTTCTGATTGTAATAAATTTAGAGAAAGCATAGATTTAAAATTTGCTAGGTTATTAGATCATAATGATAGCTTAGTAAAGGATCTGGAACTGTGCACTGAAGCTAATAGAGTTTTAAAACAAAATGAGCACAGTTACAAGGAAAAGATAGACCTATTGAACAAACAACTTAAAGAAACAGAAGTAGTTGCCTTTAACCAAGCTAATGACATTAGGTACTATCTTAACTCCCTAGAGGGCACTAAGAAGCAGAAAGCAGTTTTAGAAGTAGAAGTCAACTCCTTAAAATAAAAACTGCACAGTTGGACAAACTCATCTCATATTGTCCAACACTTAGTGAGAGAGAGAAACAACGGGGAGGGATTGGGATACAAAGTGGTTCCGCCACCACCTGAGACCTTGATGAACACCAAAAGTAAACCAATTAATAATAACCCCATCAAGGATCATGTGGTGACCACTCCTCTTGTTAGTGACCCAGATACCACAAGTAAATCAATTGCATCTGGCACTAAACAAAAGGAGTCCACGTCAAAGGCAAAAGGAAAAATGCCTTGTGTTAACGTGGAAAAAGAGTTTGAAAAGGTTAATTTAAAGTCAGGTTCAAACAAAGTCAAATCAGAACCCAAAAAGACTATTAAACCTAATCAATCATACACATCATGTCAAAGTCCAGGTAAACAAGAAATAAAAGATGTAAAACCAGGTAAAACAATTAAGTTTGTAAAACCCGGCCATACATCTAAAAAATAAGTGTCTCAATCTAAACAAAATAAGGTCAACCATGTGATACCTACATCTCCACAAAAACATTTAAACCGTAAAGTTGAAAGCAGATCATGCTACAATTGTGGAGAGTACGGTCACATTACGTCTCATTGTCCTTATTATCAAACACCGAGGAGGAAAGTTGAACTTCCTAGATCTTTTAAGAAGAACTTAGTGACGCCTCCTAAAAGGGATGGTGAACCCAAAGTTCAACCCATTAGCCAGTCGTCTGTTTATCACAAACAGGCCTTACACAAAGCTGGTTGATGGAAAGAAAAATCCACCTCAGCGTCTGAAAATGAGAACAAACAGACATCTGAGCTTCCCTCAACCTCAAATGGTCAATGGGTTGAGTTTATGTTATGTGATGCCTCGGGGAAACCCAAGCCAGTGAAGGCTTGGGTTCCTAACATGAACTAATGTTTTCATTGAATGTGTAGGGTGTTCGCTATAGTGCCGAGACTAACACATGGATTGTAGATAGCGGAGCATCCAGGCACATGATGGGGAACAGGGCTCTCTTATCAAATGTTAGACAAATCAAAGGAGGGCGTGTTTCGTTTGTTGGAAACAAAGGAGGGTACATCACAGCCCAAGGAGAAGTGGGAAATCAGAAAGTTAAGTTTGACAAGGTAAACTATGTCCAACAATTATAGAATAACTTACTTTCTGTTTCTCAAATATGTGATAAAGGCTTCAAAGTAGTCTTTGACAACAAGAAGTGCAACGTTCTGAAGAAGGACTACATGATCCCGGAGGACCAAGTCCTAATGTCAGCTTCAAGATATAATGATATTTATGTCCTGGATCTTTCAAAGGCCTCCACAACGGATCGTGAAGTTCAGTGCTTCTTGTCCAAAGCTACTAAGAAGGATTCCATCTCCTGGCATAGGAGAATGGGACACATAAATCCGAGAAAGATGAATCACTTGATCCAGCATGATCTAGTGAGGGGAGTGAACGTCAAAAACTTCCAACTCCCGGATTTCTGTGTTGCGTGCAAGAAGGGCAAACAGACAAAGAAGTCTCATAAGGAAAAGAAAGTTCATTCCATAGAACTACCTCTTGAGCTTTTTCACATGGATCTGTTTGGTCCAGCCAGTACAAGAAGCATCGCAGGCGACTTGTACTGCTACGTAGTTACTGATGACTACTCAAGATTCTCTTGGGTAATGTTTCTGAAGTCCAAATCAGAAACATTTGAATCCTTCAAGGAATTAGTAACTACACTGGAATCCCTATACAAGCTGAAAGTATGACAAGTGCGCTAAGACAACGGAACCGAGTTCAAGAATCAGTGGATGGAGGCCTACTGTAAGGAAAAGGGAATTGTGCATCAGTTTACCTCTGCCTACACTCCTCAGATGAACGGTGTTGCCGAATGGAAGAATCGAAGCTTGATAGAGACAGCACGGACTATGCTAGCAGACTCGAAACTACCTATTCAATTCTGGAATGAGGCAGTTGCAAATGCATGTTATACGCTCAATCGAGTCCTGGTAGTTAAACGCCATGGAAAAACATGCTACGAGTTACTACAACGACGTAAACCTAACTTAGAATATCTCGAGCCGTTTGGTGCTCCGTGCACCCTGCTGAAGAAGACTCGGGAGGGAAAATTCAGCGAGAAGGTAGATGAAGGGATCTTTTTAGGATACAACATACCAAACAAGAGAGTTTATAACAACTCAATAGGTCAAGTAGAGGTGTGGTGTAATGTTGATGTTCAGAGATACACCACACCACCTGCTGGAAAAGGGCCTGCTTACTTCTTTGACTATGATGGATTCTTCAAGTCCTTCATCATACCTCTCTCCACTTCCGAAGACGAATCGGCAAACAAGATGATGTACGATGTCTTGAACACATCGTCTCAAGATTCAACACCATCCGATTCACAAAGTCAATCATTCACCAACTCAGGGGAGCACTTGATATGAGTGACTCTTCCTCTGATGAAGAAAATATGAAAAAGGATCCGAACAACCAAGATGAACAGGTTTCGACAACCACAAGTCCACAAGCATCTGACAGTGATGCTTCTGAGCCTTCTGAACCTCAGACTCCTATAGCCTCAGATCCAGAACCAAATGTTCACAATCTTGATTCTGAGGTGGTTGTTCCAATAACTCTCGGCGCACGTCTATACATCTATCATCCTTTGGAAAATGTCATAGGTGATGTGAGATCAGGAGTTCAGACCAGAAATCAGTTGTACTCAGCTGATTATGCCTCTGTGATGGAAAAGGGATACCTTCATGATGGTGCCTATCGTTGCTTTGTGTCTCAGTTTGAGCCAAAGTATGTTAGTGAAGCCCTGAATGATGAGGCATGGGTGAGTGCCTTGCAAGAAGAACTTCTTCAGTTCAAGAAGTTGGGTGTATGGACTTTAGTGGATAGACCTAAAGGTGCTAAGGTCATTGGCACCAAATGGGTCTTGAAATGCAAGAAAGATGATCAAGGAGTGATCATCAAAAACAAGGCTCGGCTGGTTGTTTAGGGTTTTCGACAAGTTGAGGGTATTGACTACAATGAAGTGTTTGCACCTGTGGCAACAATGGAAGCAATCCGCATCTTCCTTGCCTATGCATCGTATATGAATATCAAAGTATATCAACTAGATGTGAAGAGTGCGTTCCTTCATGGTGAGATCCGAGAAACAGTGTATGTCAGTCAACCTGAGGGATTTGAGGATCCATATCATCGGGACAGAGTTTACAAACTCAACAAGGCGCTATACGGGCTTCATCAAGCTCCGAGGGCCTGGTATGAGAAATCTCGACGCATCTTGTGAAACATGGTTTTCACAGGGGAGTCATTGACTGTACATTTTTTAGCAAAGAAAAAGATGGGGATTTACTGCTGGTACAAATCTATGTCGATGACATAATCTTGGTTCCAAGAACGAAGACTTATGTAAGAGTTTGAGGCAGTAATAAAGGCAGAGTTTGAGATGAGTGCAATGGGAGAGATGAAATTCTTTCTCGGGTTACAATGGATCAGACACCAAATGGGATTTTCCTACATTAGACAAAGTATGTAGGTGATATTCTTAGTCGGTTTGACATGGAGAATGCTTCTACAGCTGGAACTCCACTTGCTACAAACCATGATGTAGCACTCGACGAGAATGGTGCTCTAGTAGATGCCACTATGTACTGAGGGATGATTGGATCTCTCATGTATCTCACTGCCTCACGACCTGATATCATGTATGCCACATGTTTATATTCACGATATCAGGCAAAGCCTAAGGTGAACCATCTTATTGGGGTAAAAAGAATTTTTCGTTATCTGAAGGGTACACCCACACTTGGGTTATGGTATCCTCATGATGATGACTTTGAGCTTACGGCGTATAGCGACTTGAATTACGGAGGATGCAAGATGAACTACAAGTCTACTTCAGCAGGGTGTCGGTTCTTTAGGAGAAGATTAGTAACCTGGCAGTGTAAGAAACAGACCTCGGTTGCATTGTTAACCTGTGAAGCCAAATACGTTGCTGCTGCAAGTTGCTGTTCACAAATCATATGGATTCAACAGCAAATGCGAGATTACGGCTTGAAATTATCTTCTACTCCTATCTTTGTTGATGACTCTTCTGCAATTGCAGTCACTAAAAACCCGGTCCAACATCCTAAGACCAAACACATCGGAATTAAATATCACTTTATACGTGATTGCTTTGAAAAGAACTTAATCGATGTGGTAAAAATAAACACACATTTTCAACGCTCTGACCTCTATACAAAAGCTTTTGACAAACCACATTTTCTATATCTGTTAGAGGTCAACAAACTTAAAAAGAAAAGTGAGGTCATTCCTGAAGATGATCATGTGTAGTTCGATGCGTCTTGTACATTTTCTTTTATTTTTTAATTTGTTTTATTTTATTTTATTTGCTTAATGTTAAGTTGTTTAATTAAAATTGGTCTTATTGTTTTGCCTATTAAAATCCTAAAACGCTAATCCACTACGGTTTTAAAATTTTAGGGGGAGAATAGGTTTAAACAGTATAAAAAAAACGAGGGAGAAGGAGAGGTAGCTGATAAAAAATAAGATCGTATGTGTGATACCGATTCAATCTTCGGAATATGATAGTACACATGAGCAAACCATTTGGGACTTTAAAAATTTTAAATTGAAAAAGATGCAAAGCTCAAGTATAAGTCTGTGTAGTCTGAGCAATATAAAAGGAAATATGATAGATAAACTAGCTACTATTAAGGTAACACAAAGAAAGTAGACCTAGAGGTTGCTAGAACACAACTGATATGTCGGTAGATTCCACACAATAGATGACTAGACCTTTTTGGTGATCTCAAGATTAAACTAAAATGTTTGACTAGCTGTGGGTAACACCTTATCCCTGGTTAACACAATCAACAAGATTCCAATAAGGGGTGACGAGCAAAATAAACGCCACGAATGTGTGCGTAAGACCAAAGAATGAGCTAAAGCATATAAAAATGCAAATACAATCAAACTGATAACCTATGTTGTTGGTGAGATCTGTGCAAAAAGAATGAAATTGCTTAAACAAGAAGATAGGTTATGTGCCTCTCTATTATGCGGTGGCACTGACCTGAGGATAAGCATAACCTATATATTCTAGAATTCATTGTTGTTTGCCGCCTCTCTGCTATGCGGTGGCACTGACCTGAGGCTTAGCTTCTCTTTGAAAGTTCTAAGAATAGTCTCTTCTTGAATACTACCCTGAGACCGCTCAAAAATCTCCTAAGGAATGTTGATTACCATATAAGTGTGGGATCCACAAATGCTTGTTGAAATAAACAAACCTTAAACCATCACCAATCTGTGTTGAAAGTCTGTGTATGGATTTAAGATGACAAGTATACTGACAATCATTGTGGCTACAATTCTTTAAAGTTCAAATCAGTGTGGGGACCTAATAGTACTAGTATGATTTCCTAAATTTTCTAAATGACTCTAGATGAAAAACAAAAATAGAGCATCAAAGGTTTTAGATAACTTGTCCCGAATGATTTGAATATCTTGTATGATTCCAAATTGAATTGGTCCATGTATGGTCTAAATAAATTGAAGCTGCTTTTTCCAGATAAATAATTCTTTAGATTTACATCTTAGAACTTAACCCTCACAAAAACACAAAAACATGTCTTAGTTTTAAGTTTCAGTTTTATTTCTTTTATTTTTGTATAAAGTTTGTCGATTTCAGTTTGTTCAATATCGGACTATGTCATGGAAGTTGATAGGGAACCTTATCATCTAAATGGTCACGTCTGAGGTGACCACACGTGCTTTCAAATAAAATTGGGTCACGTCTGAGGTGACAAAGTATTTGAAAAGGACCACGTCTGAGATGGTCAAAAGTTTTTCAAGTTAAAATGATCATGTCTGAGATTATCAAAGGTTCATAATGTTAAATCAAAAGTTTAAAAAGGTGTAAATGGTAAAATGGTCATTAAGTCAAAAACCATAAGTATGATTCATTCGCACGACTGGACCATGAGAATGGACCAGTCGTACGATCGGAGGATACGAATGTGCCCAATCGCACGATTAACCCACACGTATGGGACATATGTGCGATTGGACCATCAGGATGACTAAAATGTGCTAACCGCATGGATGAAGGTGACCGAATGACCCAGTCGCACGACTGACTTCTAGTCGCACGACTGAAGGTGACCGACTGTGCTAGTCGCACGACTGATCTTCAGTCGCATGAATCAACTATGCGACTGGACTCAGTCGTACGACTGAAAGTAAACCCTAGTATAAATAGAGGGTGAGTCGGTCGCAGTTGTTCATCACTCCCAAATCGCCTCTACATCGCATGAACAATCGTTACTCTGCCAAATTTTCGATTGATCATTCTATACCATTAATTGTTGTGTACTGACGATTTCACTGATTATACAGATATAATACGGTGCAATCCATCCAAATTTCGATCAATTTGATTCGAAAATCAAGATCTTCGGCCCTATCCAAGAACCGAGACTTGTTTGGACAAATAACCTAACAAAACTAAGTAAAATATTGAAATCAAAGTTATTAGGTGCTAAAAAGAGTGATCGCGAGTCTGATTAACCAAAACACGATGTCTAATCTTAAGAATCTAAACTTGAATTTGAATTAAACAGTTAGTCTGTCATGCGAATGAACAATCTGATGAACTTCAGTCGCACGACTAAAAAGGGCGAATGGCCAAATCGCACAGCTAAACCATGCATATGAGTTCAGTCGTACTACTGGGGTAACCGCATGATATAACATGCATATGAGCTTAGTCGCATGTTAAGTCATACGTATGAGGTCATTCGCACGACTTGATCTCAGTCGCACATTTCCATTCGCATGACATAACAGAGAATTTCTTGTTCAAATGATTAAGTTCATTACTTATTGACTGACACTAACGTTTATATTCATTGTGTGACAGATAGCTAGTCACTGGACTATGAGCACCAAGCACAACATCTGTGCTCATCTGGATCTGACATCCAGGAACGCAACTGACTTCTCAGGCATTATCACATTTCTACGGAGATCGAGGATCTTCCGTGCCATCTTGACTCCTTGCACTCCCTATCGCTCGGTCCAACAGGCTTTCTGGGAAAGCGCTGTGGTGGACAGATCCTCAGAGTCCCATCGCATCAAGAGCTCGATATTTGGAGAGGCTATTAAGATCACGAAGGATGATCTTCAGACAGTTCTCGAGTTTGGGGATGATGCTGACTGTCCCACCTGATTACATCCCCTTACTGTTTGAGGATGTTTTATGTGAGCTAAGTACTCTGGGGACATCAACACACGGGTGCTCAACAAGAGCAACCTGTGCCCCCAATTCAAGTACCTCGCTCATGTGCTGCTGAAGTGCATAGCGTCTCGGAAGAGAGGGTTCGATGAGCTCTCAGATCAGATTCAGAACGCTTATGCAGCGTTGGTGCTGAACCACCCGTTCAGCTTCTCCAGGATGATCTTCACCTACCTGGTGGAGAACATAGAGGGAAAGGGCAAAGAGGGCTTTTGTATGTACCCTCGATTCATACAGATGATCATAGACCAAAAGCTCCCTTCGTTGCCAAAGGAGAAGGAGGATGCGGTAGCACTCGAGGTGATGGATGATACCACCTTAGGTCGGATGAAAGTTTACAGGGGGAAGCAGGTGTAACCCCCTGTGAGGCGACTGTTTGGGCATCTGGCCCGTGAATATTACGTGGCGCCAGGTAGGCGTAAATGGCGTCACGTAGACAGTGACTCTGATGTTGAGCAGTTAGAGCTCACAGATGATAACTCGGATGACGATGACAGCGGTGCTGGTGGAGATGCTGGGCCCACTCAACCAAGGGCCCCCACAGCTGATATCGCATCTCTAGCACCCACCCATAGAGAGACTGAGGATGTTGGATTCCATCAGGATTTCCAACCTGATGAGGAGGAGGATACAGATGAGGAACCCCTCACTCGGACTGTTGGCAGCAAGGTGGTTACCACAGAGCGAGGGCTCCGGGCGGTTGGTGAACACCCTAGCAGATCGGGAGAGACTGACACGGATCCTACCTTTGCTCCTGATCAGCCAAGCCGTGTTCCAGGGGGAGCATCCACCTCGAAGGGATCGAGGAAGAAAAGGATGGCTCAGCCCCACGACTTGAAGAAGAAGAAGAAGAAGAGAAGATTGACCTTCATAACCACCACCACCACTCCGTTCACTACCACCACTCCACCTACCACACTACTACCACACCACACCACCACCACCTCCATCTATATTACCCCCAATCTTCACCACTACCACCACTCCACCTACCACCACTACTACCACACCCACACCACCACCACCTTCATCTATATTACCCCCATCTTCACCACTGCCACCACCACCACCACTAGCCATCCAACTGCGCCATCATCCTCCTCTCCATATACATCTGGATCACCTCTACCTCCCTTTGGGGTAGAGGAACAACTGTCAGTGCTGAACCGTATGGTGAAGCGTCTGTTAGCGGCCGATGATGAGAAAACTGCACAGATTCGTCAGTTAGTAGATCTTACTGCGACACAATCTTAGCAGATTTCTCAGCAGGCTCGATTGATTGATTAGCAGGCTCAGCAGATGTCTTAGCTCCAGGAGCAACATGCCAAGAAGATTGAGGAGCTGGAGGCTGTAAACAAGACTATCTTGCTAAAGCTCAAAGGATCCAAAGAAGAGCCATTGAAGATAGGAGAAGGAGACGGAGACGATGATGATGACGATGAGAGCGATGATGATGATGGTGATGATCACTAGGGTGATACTGATGCTGATGTTGATGATGATGAAGACGATTATTCTGCTGCGGGTGCCACATCTGCAAGCGAACGGATGACCAAAAGGACTCAAGATCAGGGTGCCTCCACATCCGCCCCGGTAGCAGAAGAGCAGAGGATACAGAATAAGAGTAATATTTAGTTATTTATTTTATTTAAATCATATGTATTCGAATCTTGTATCTCTTTATGGTAATGAATGTTTATATTTAATTGTGGTATTTCTGTCTTAATTATTAACTAATGATTGTTGTGTTACATGTATAAATCAAGCAGATCCCAACTTTTAGAGGGATGAACATGATGTTGCTCCCCTCCAACAGATCAAGAGTCAGCTCACGATGATTCTTGATCTGCAGGGTATTGTTAGGATATTGGTGATGTACACTCCTGAAGAAGGAGAGATCATTCACAATCTCACTGACGAGCAAATTGCAGAAATGTTCAAGCTCAATCCCGATGAGATTGTCAAGGACGCTCCAACTTTTGTAGAAACTAGTGATGACGAGTTGAACGACATTGATGAGATAGAGATCGAGGACGTCACTGCATAGCACTATCCCGAGTACGCTGACAAAGAGAGAAATGTGGTCCCTAATTTGGGTGACTCCCTGGTTGGTGATACATTTAAGATGTTAGATAAGATGGACCAAGAGTTCGAGAAAGTTGAAGAACAAGCTCAAGCCTCAAACACTGATGTTGATATCAAAAAGGTTGAATGGGCTGCTTGTTTTGAGGAGATCCGAGCCCAATAAACAGAATGTCTACACCAAGCTCTACAATGTGAAGAAACATCACAAGGTGTCAGGCAAGATTATCGAGTGGGCACATTTTGATGATCTTAATGCATACGCGGTGAAGAGAGAGAAAGGTATTGAGTACTTTAGATTCCCGCATGATCTAAAGTCTCTACCTGGTTTTGAGCTCAACCAGCTGGCTAAACTGAAGCTGTTATACGCTGATCCGAGAAAGATGTCAGGCTGGTTTGAGGCTGCCTTGAAGAAAGAGTACCACACCAGGTGGGTCAACTTCAAACCTTAACAACCTACGAGGTATATCAGACGTTCTGAAATTGATCCCATAACTGGAAAGCCAAAGATAATGGTAAAATGGAGTCCTCCATGGACAATGTCAAATATCCCTCTACGGGAGATGCTATAGGACTTCACTCCTCACTTCAAATGGTGGTACTATGATTGGAGAACAGGGGAAGCTGTCATAGTTCTGAACAAAGAGGGTAAAATGGATACTATCAGGGTATTCGACCCGATGTGGCTTACCAACTTGTCAGCTGACGACGTCTACACTATATACAAATGGCCACTATTCTATGACACGCAGGATAAAGTACAAGCCCTCCAATTCCAAAATGTGATACGACTCTGCTTTGCATTTAAAATACATGCATGAGTCACAAGAGAGGAAAAGTACAAGAAGTATGAGGAGGTTATGAAGAAGGAAAGACGATAGATAGATGTATGTCCAAGGGAGAGTTTGTTGATACATATGTACCTAGATTTGGATCTTAATGTAATATGTCTTGAATGTCTTATGCTTATGTAATGCTTGGGTATTTAATAAAATGAGAATGTTTGGTTGTGATTTATAATGTTTAATATTTCATTAATGAATTGTGTAACACATATTGACTAGATCATATAGGTTCGTGATTGTTTGAATTGATAATGCATAATGTTATAATAATGAATACATTCAAACTTGGTTAAGTGAAGTTCTCATGCGTCCGACTGGACCATGCGTCCCAATAGTGGTCATGCGTCCGAATGGCCATGCGACTGAGTGTCCTTGCGCCTAAATAGTCCATACGCCTGAACAACTTATGCGACTTACTCAGTCGCACGACTAAACACTCAGACGTGCGAATGAATCAACCGCATAGCTCAATCACATGAATGAACCATGCAAATGGTTCAGTCGCACGAATGAGTAACCATAACCTATAAATACCACATAATTCGTGGAAAAACAAAAGCTTTATACATACTTCGACTCCAGACGTACCCTAGCCGTCTAGAGACCTCTAAGATCATACTCCAAGTTCATAGATCGCAGTAGATCGATTCCAAATCGATTATTAACGTTAGATTCAATTACATAATTGTTTCTACGTGCGTTCTCACTGATTGGATCGTCAATCAAATAGGATTCCGCACTATTTGGTTCGGTATACACGTTAATCAGTTAATACATCGTCCAGTACACGGTTCCTAACAACTCGCTAGCTGTTCGGTATGCCATCGACTAATCGTTTACTAACTAATTGATTTTTTTTAACCTCCGCTCTTCGTATGATAGTTTTATGAACCTTCAACCAATTTAAACGGTGGGTCTTTATTCGTTATTATTCTTGTTATCATTTTACCATTCGAACAAAACAGAAATAATTATTATTAAATTAAGAACAAAACATCCATTACGTGTATATTAATAAAAATACAAGTTTGATTGTTAACCACTTATATTATTAAATTACAATTGGCTTTAAATATTACATAGCTATGAACTATTGCCATTCATTCCATATAGTGAGTCATGTTTAGTTGCAGAATAATACATAATAGTTTGAAACTCATAAACTAAGGCATGATTATTTAGGAAGTATGCTTCAACTAATTGCTGCTAATGACACTCGATGTATACGCCTTGGACCCTCTAATGCACATCAAGATAAGAGTTAAGAAAACATGTAGTTGGACTAATTCAGGTTAGCTTTGAACAAATTTCTTGGAATTAAATGAGCTAACTTACATTGCTTTTACATTTCCTCCATTAAAATCAGATTCTACTTATTGGATCAATTACTCGCAAGAAACAAGCCGGGGATACCCCCGAACAGCTAGTTGGTGTACATACATTTGCGTATGTATATGCATAATAATTCGACATGAATCGGCCTAATCTGTTACCTGGTTCGTTGACAAAAAGTTTATCGAGCAAGACCGAGTTAGAAATCAAAGGCTTGCGGCTTGTGAATACTAGAATTAAGACGAACAAAAGCGAGTCGACAATAGTTACCGTGGCCTGCTTGGGTCATCGGAGCAGTTCCAATCTTAATAAGCAAATCTACAACAACAGGATCAAGACGAAAGGGAGCAGACCTATTTTCTTTATAACAACAATCTCAAAGGATTCAATGCATGAGACAACCGCACCTTGATTTCGTGTTCGGAGATGATGCGACGGTGGTTTGTCAACAACGACGAGGCTTGTGGTTTGCCGGCGATTGAAATCTCTCAAGTAATAAATAGTTCACCAACGATACAGCGGAGGGAATATCCGTATGATGAATGGGAAATAGATGGGTATATAGCTAGCGATTGATATCGTGTTTCATCCCAAACCTTTCGGAAGTTCGTTGAGGAGGACTACCGAAATTTGTTGAGCTGATTAGACTTGGTAGATTTGATCAAAATTTGCAAGTCAAATTTGATATTGGGCTGTGCACCGGCACAAGCGACTCGGCTGGATCACGTGATTTAATTCGTCTAGTTTCAATAAGTTTTACCTTATATGAATTTATTTCATTAAGTGGTGCTCTAAATTTATATATATATATATATATATATATGTATGTATATATATATATTTACAGGTATCATATATATAAACTTGTTATCTATCATTTTATTTTACAATTAGAAATATACCATGATATACTTCCACCAATGTAATCTTTTAAAACTAATAATGTTAAAGATAACACAATGTGTTGTTTTTATCATTATTTATTATAGATTATATGAACTTGTTGGTACGTATCATTGTGTTTTACAACTAAAAGTATATAATGATTTTATTTCATTAGTTTATTTTTCAAAACTTATAGTGTTCAAAATAATATAATGACAATAAAAAAGTACTATGATATATTGTGTTCTTTGTCATTGTTTTTATATATATTATGTTAATTAGTTGTTAATTTATTATTATGTTCTATATATTAAGATACACAACAATAATGTCATTCCAACCATTATATATATATATTTTTAAAAACTCAACATTTTCAAAAAAAACACAATGGTATTCAGAAAAACACAATAATAAACAAAAAGACATAATGAAATGTATTAAATACATAATCACAATATATGGGCTTAAAACCGTAAAAGAACTTATAATCTTTTTCTATAACAATACTATACTCATTTAAAGATAAAAAACACTCGTTTAAATGATGTAATTTTTATTAAAAAATAATATCATACATAAAAATTATGAACGTTTAAAAATGAGAAAACTTACAAAAAGTCAAAAAAACATTATATCTATAAACATGTTATTGAAATTTGTTCGGTAAGTATTCGTAATCACTTTATTGAACAAGTTCATTTCCATAATATGCACAATTAAGATAAAAGAAGTTTGTAAGAGAATAAGAAAACAAAAGGAATCAGAAAACATTTAGGGAGCGTTTGGTTGGAAGAATAGAATGGAATGGAATGGAATGAAATTGAGAAACTAATATAATTTTAAGTAAAATTATGTTTAAGTAGGTAATGAAATGTAAACCCAAGGGAATGTTTCACCTCAAATTCCTTTGGTCGTGGGATTTCAAAATCCTTCCACCTAGAGAGGGAATTTGAAATCCCACAACCAAGGGAATTTGAGGGCAAACATTCCCTTGGATTTACATTTCATTACCCACTCAAACATAATTTTACTTAAAAAATATATTAGTTTCTCAATTCTATTCCATTCCATTCCATTCTTTCACCCAAACGCTCCCTTAGTGAGCGTTTGGTTGGAAGAATGAAATGAAATTGAGAAACTAGTATAATTTTCGAGTAAAATTATGTTTGAGTGGTTAATAAAATGTAAAACCCAAAGTAATGTTTCACTTCAATTCTTTTGGTTGTGGGATTTCAAATTCCCTCTTTAGATGAAAGGATTTTGAAATCCCACAACCAAAGGAATTGAAGTTAAAAATTCCCTTGGGTTTTATATTTTATTATTCACTCAAATATAATTTTACTTGAAAACTATACTAGTTTTTCAATTTCATTCCATTCTTTTTTTCCAACCTAACGCTAGCTTAGTGTGTAAGGCAATAATAGAGAGTAACCAATTAATAGGATTTCAATCGCAGATCTATGTTCCTCGTATAAACAGGTGATAAATATTTTATTCTTTTTTAACTTTGAAGTCTATCCAGAATGAGGTGGTTGCAGGCAATGTTTTTAAAACCGGATCGGATAGTGAACCGGACGTCTTACCTGTTCGATGATTGGACCGGTTCAACCGGTCGAATTGATATAAGAAACAGACAAAATTATAAGTATTTTTTATAAATATATGTAAAAATTAAAAAAAAAATAAAAAATATATATAAAAAAACCAGTTCAACCGGTTCGACCACCAGGTCAACCAATCCGGTTCCCGGTCCGACCAGTCCGACCACTGGTTCAACACTAAAACGGTTTTAAACACCGAACTGGACCGGATCGGAGTCTGGTTCCCGGTCCAACCGGTGAGACCGGCCGACCCGGTCCGGTTTTCAAAAACCATGGTTGCAGGACGTTAAGATGAGTTGAACGATAAAAGGAAGATATTTTATCATTAGGATGCACCTCAAGAAGTGTGTGTGATTGATAAAACAAATGATGAAATGGTGGATAATTGACAATGTTTAATTTATCGTGTTAAGTTCAACAACTTTTAGGGTTGGTTGACACTATATAAGGTGGTTCTTGAAAACCTTTTTGTGTATTACTATGTTATAGACCCGTATATTACGTGAGTTTACAAAGAAAAAATATATAATTCATAAATTTATAATGTTTCTTATAATTGAAATAATGTATTACAGATAATTATGTATCAGCAAAGGCTAAATATTTCAAACACATATTTTTCGTAGTGATTCTTTTGGTTTAACGTATTATCTATCATGCGTTCAAAATTGCTATCAATGAAAATTAGGCATGTACCGTTGACTTTTGCCAAAAAATACGACTACATAAGAAATTTGAAGTTGGTTTTGTGGCTTTTCAGCCGTGTATATACAAGAATCCTGTGTTTGAAATAAGACCCATTTTATTTTTTAATACACCATAAAATTCATAAGTTACAGCCCTTGTGCCTAGGTATTTCATCAGCGCGTTGCAACATAATGTTCACATCTATGAAACTCTCCCTAGTGTTATAAGCTCCTTTGTTGCCACTTTACTTTTTACATCTGACTTCATGCTATAACCAAATATGTAAATAGAACTTAATTTGGTATCCGTGCATCATTCCTAATTTTTTTCTTGAATGTTCAAATTGAACCCAACATCATGTGTCATCAAGAAATCAACATGTTTTCTAAGTTAATAACTTGCACGGAGCAAAGGGAGACGAAAATAAAACTGAAGCAAAAAAGAATCAGTTAAAGATGCAGTAAAACATAATCGTTGTAAGATCTGAGAGATACTAAACAATGATCTATTAAAAAGTTATTAGAGTTTGTTGTATTAAGTTTATGTCATAATACATATACAAAATACTTAAGATCAAAATCAAATACATGAAACTAACTCTAAACATATTCTGACAAAGTAACATATTTAACTCCATTTTGGAGTTGAATTTGTAATTTCAACCACTATATTTACAAACCAAAACTAAACCCATCCACTTATATAAACTCTTATATTACAATAATATACTATTTTTCTTAATACAAAAACTATCACTAAATTTGACTCCAGCCGCAAACGATAAGCTTCATCGATGTTGGATTTTAAGTTAATCGGTTTAAATATAAAATTGTATATAGAGTCAACTTTGAGTTTATGAGTCTGATCTTCCTCATGTCTTTTGAGCTAAAAAATCAAAATATTCAATGTTTGGATTATTGAGTTAATAGATGAAATCAAAGTTCTAGTCATTTGATGATTCTGTCCCATCAAAGATGATGATTTGTAGTTGTATGATGTTGAATTTTTGTCAACAATGCAACGGTTTGTATTAGGGTTTTGTTTAGAGAGAACATGGAAGGGATAGGATCTTATATAGCTAAATTTGTGTTCAAAATTAAAGCTTTTAGAGAATGAGCGGGAATATTTTATAAGGTTTGAATGAGAGTGACATGTGTTAAAAGTTAGAGTAAAATGTTATTTTCATTCCTGATGTTTTGTTGAATTTGTCATTTCAATCCAAATTTTTTTTGTCATTTCAGTCATTATGGTTTACCAAATGTTGTCATTTCCATCCACTTTACTAACTCCGTTAAGTTCTCTGTTAAATATGAGTGTATTTTAATCTTTTTAACACTTTAATTGTCCTATCAAAACAAAGTTAATCAATAAAATATCCAACTAAAACTAAAAGAAAAATATAAAACAACTAGTGAGACCAGACACTGCAGTTTAAAAGTCTTAATTAACGTTAACTAGTTTAGGAACCCGTTTACGCGTCTACTACACGTGTTGTATGAAAAATTAAATAATAATTATTTAGTACTGTTAAAAATTAAAAAATAATTTTTTGAGATAAAATATGCTTAAAGTTACATATAAGTAACGATTAAGTAATTAAAAAATAACAATAATTTTTCAAACTTTCGTCTTTAAAAAAGTTTTGCTTTTAAAAAATATTGATTTTTTAACTCTCCAAAAAAGTATTAAAATGTTTGTATTAAAATACTTAATTTAGTTTTTTATGATACGACACAAACCTAATAAAAAATTATTAACAAAACATTTTAAAAACCAAATTATATGAAATATAAAGTTTTTTAATACAAACATTTTATAATTTTTTGAAGATTTAAAAAATCAATATTTTTTAAAAGCAAAACTTCTTTAAATATGAAATTTTGAAAAATTAATGTTATTGTTTAATTACTTAATGGTTAATTATATGTAACTTTAAGCATATTTTTTCTCAAAAAATTATTTTTTAATTTCTAATATTACCAAATAATATTATTAATTTTTTTCATACAACATGTGTAGTATACGAGTTTCTAAACTAGTTAGCGTTAATCAAAACTTTTAAATTGAAGCGTCTGGTCTTAGTAGTTGCTTTATGTTTTTGTTTATAGTTTTAGTTGAATATTTTATCGATTGATTTTGTTTTAATTGGACAATTAGAGTATTAAAAAGACTAAAATACACTCATATTTAACGAAAAACATGATGGAGTTAGTGTAGTTGATGGAAATGACAATATTTGGTAAACTACAGTGACTAAAATAGGAAAAAAAGTTTTTAGATTGAAATGACAAATTTAATAAAACGTCAGGAATGAAAATAACATTTTACTCTAAAAATTATAATCTTTTATTAGGTTAGATTTTTCACTTTCTAAAGTTTCAATGCGAGTTATAACTTATAAAGAAGCTTGAGGAATTTAGGCGAAAGTTCTTTAGAGAACTCAAAAATCAAATGGGTAGCATAAGATAAGATAACCACACCCAAGAAGGCAGGCGGTCTTAGGGTTGTATGTAACATCCAAACCCTTATACCAACAATATTGTTCGTTTCGCTCACGAGGAGCTCATGGATTTGCTTTTGGTTGCTCATGTGAAAACTTCCAAGGGAGGTCAACCATCCCTGGAATGCTCCCACCTGAGCAAGCTTAAATGTGGAGTTCTCCTTTCATCCACAGACAATACGCTCAAAACGCGTTGTTGATGTTGATGGCCAGACATTTTTTATGAACCAAGAATCTCTCCTATCCACGACCGATGTGGGATTCGCCTAGGATGTTACAAACACCCCCCTTTTGGACTCATCGTCCTCGACGAGGTTTGCCCCCACCATCCCATCTATGGATATGAGATTGGCCTAAGTTGTCACTCTGAACACCTCCGGGGACTCACCATCTTGATGAGGTTTGTCCCACCATCCTGAACGACATAGAAATGGCTCTGATGTCATTCTATAACACTCAGCCCCTCACACCAACAATATTATTCGCTTTGCCCACGAGGAGCTCACGGATTTGTTTTTGGTTGCCTAGGTGAAAACTTCCAAGGGAGGTCAACCATCCCTGGAATGCTCCCACCTGAGCACACTTAATTGTGGAGTTCTCCTCTCATTCACGTCCAATATGCCCAAAACGCGTTATTGATGTTAGAGGCCAGAGATTTCTTATGAACCAAGAATCTCTCCTGTCCACGGCCGATATGAGATTCGCCTAGGATGTTACATTGTAAGCATTTAAGAGGCGAATTTGGCTTTTCTAAAAGAATTGACGTGGAAGTTTAAAACATAAAGACAAACTCTTTAGGGGCAATGACAATATTGGCTATTCATCACTAATCTCGTAAAAATAATCTTTTCTTCTCAAATGCTCTGTTTCTGGTGTATGAAAGCAAATTGTTGGTTTGGAGAAAGAAATATATGAAAAAACATTGCTTTGAATAAAATTATAAAAGGAAAAATGGGGTAAGGGGGGACAAATTTTTTTGGAGGAATAACCGAACACTGGCCATGAAAGACAAACATAACAATGTGTACCATGTTGTATTCAATCTTTAAAAATAACAATCTTGTATTGGTTCTGTGTGGCGGGGCAAAAAATGATAGTAAATGCAAACAATTTATTTTTGAGATGACATTTGAAACGAACTCTAGATAGTGTGTTGGTTAGGGGACAGTCAAGTAAATTATTGGTTAGTTTTTTAAGAAAAATCATTGAGTCCAATTAACCATCTATGGATCATACTACTCTTATATGGATATCATGGGTGCCAATAAAGATATGGCTTTGTATTAAAGGTTAGACTTAATAAAGTTCCGTCTAAAGAGGCTTTAGTGATTTGTGGTGTGTCCTTGGTTTTATCGGATTGCATCTTATGTGATGAGAACTTGGAAACGGGTGGTCATCTATTTATCTCTTGTTCTTTTGTAGTAGAGACCTGGAATAATATCTTAATGTGGTTTCGTCGTAATCAGCCTATTGCATCCTTTGTTCCCTGATTATTGTTGCAATGTGACAAATTTTTAGTTTTACCAAAATTAAAAAAACGCTATGAATTGTATATTTATGATGAGATTATGGCTCATTTTAAAGGCTAGAAATAATTTAACTAAAAATTACACCGGTATCATACATGATAAAAAAACAAAGGTGAGATTTTTTAACGAATAAAAAAACAGGGCTAGATGAAGAGTTTTGATCAACTATCTTGATGTACCAATGATTTTTAATTCAACTGGTTAAAATGAGATACCCATGACATGTAAATAAAGAGAAGGTCATTAGTTCAAGTCTCACTCTAAACAAAATACTTAGATTTGAGTCGGGTGGTTTTTTCAGCAATAAGTTTCCTCCTGTGGGGGTTGGGGGTGTGGTCCCAGCTGGGAAACGAATAGATTGTTTCGATTAAAATAACACATATCATTCGAAACAGGATCGTATATTTGACGTTAAAAAAAACAATCTTGATGTAAATGTTTTGGAGTCCTACCATCTTTCTAAATTCTAATTGCATCTTTTAATTAATAAAATTTTGGTGTTAACAAAAGGTTAATTACTCTTGGATGTTCCTTTATACCCAATTCAGCATCAAAGGCAGAAAACGAATACACAGAGAAGATGGAACCAAAAGAAGCAACGAATTCAGAAACCCTAACCCTAGATCACAATCATCAAGAACAAGATCATCAACGCAATGAAGGTACCAGTGATCCAACAATTAGAGAAACGGAGGATTCGTTGTTGTCATCGTCGTCTTCATCCGTCAGTCAAAAGGATATTCTGAGAGCAGTGGAGATGGTTGAGAGGGACTCCATCGCCATTTCCGATAGCTTTTCATCTCTGTTCGCATCTCTCCGTGTGGCTCTCTCCGAGGTACCCTAATTCTGTAACTAAAGCTTACGATAAAAGTTATATCGAGCCTAAGCCACATATAAACCCTAAAGCTCAACTGCCGTTAGCATAGTGAGATTGGATTTCTTTTAGAAGATTTGTGTAGACTGCCATGAACAATTAAGTTTTGAAAATCGAGTTGAAGTTTATGTCTATCAGTTGATTCATTCCCCTGCCCTGACAAACCATGAATTTGAAGTGTAAATGATGAAAGCTGAAAAATTGCAGTGTAGGTGACTTCATTAGCTAGCTCACAGGATAGTTGTGAGATTATTTTTCGCGTGTTGTAGGTTACAAGCCGTTCAGTTGATCATGTACAATGCTTTAGTGATGTTGCTGGTCGTCTTCAAGAATCTGGTAATGGACAAATTTTGAATTGATTCTGTATGTACAAATTTTCATATGATTTAACTTTAGAGAAACGTTAAAAGTAGATTAATTGAATAACTTTAAAGTACTTTGTGATGCCTAGTTTCTTAATGTGGATTTTGCAGAATACAGTGATGGTATGATGGTATCTTGATTTGTATATAGCTATTGGTGGCATTTTTATAGATTATATGTGAAGAGGATTGTTGTGCATCTTTTTGTGTGACGACAGTATTTTCCTTGACTAAAGATGAGGATTAAAATGGCCAAAGCAAACCTCAAAATTATCTTTAGCTTTGATCCCCATTATGCATTTATGGAGGTGCTATGATTCTTTCATTCATTGACATTTTTATGTCTTCTCTAACCAGTAAAATTTAGTAATGATTTTGATCAAAACTGAAAGGGGACCCTTTTCACTTGGTTATGTGGGTTGTAATTATGTTTTTAGAGATTACTTATAAATCATGTTTATTTCGTCATCACTAGTGACGACTCATGACTACTATTGATCACTATGTGGCAATACCTTGCAGCTCTGGATTCTGCAACGAAAGGGAATCTGTACATAAACTCATGTCTTAGGTATGTACTCTATTAGTATTTTTCCATTGTTCTCATGAGCTTCATACTTGGCTTCTTTAATTGTAAACAAACCATGATTGTCGTGGAATTGCTACAGAAAAAGAACACCATATTTTTCTAAGAATGCATAATTTTGTACAAATGTGGAGTCCTTGATACCAGTCCTTGCAAAGTGTAACATTTTCTAAGAACCAAGAAGCCTAGTATGACGTTTGTAATGGTTTAATCATGTTTAACTCCAATACAACTACATAGTAAATACCTTATAGCTGCTGACTTTACATTTGGACCACTCAAATAATGGAACCCGTATGTTGCAGATTAAATGAGGAAATGAGGGGTATAGACACTCTAGCTATGCAACTGTATCCTTAATTCTTATCTTTTTTTGGTCTCATTTTCTTTTGAGTGAATGCTATACACAATATCTCGAAGGAGATTTTCTTGACCCTTGCGAAGAAAAGTGTTGCGCAGAAATGTTGATGCTTTGGATACTGCTGTGAATAGCCTTGTCCGTCTTCATTGATGATCACTTGGTTAATGTATTCATCGTTTGTGATTCAGGTGTGGGTTGTATTGATTTAATCATGTGTTTAAACAGACCCATTTTGTGCATGAAGAAAGGATTCTGTCTTATGATAGAATCATTGTTAAATAATTCTTGCTTACTTCATTACGTTTTTTTTACTTAGTAGTCAAGTTTCTTAACCATGTTTGTTAAACACCATTCATGTTTCTTGTTTATATCAAAGAAAAAACGCTAGAAATCAAACACTTGAGATATGAAGCAGGAATAGAAAGGTTATGAGTTTATGATCAACTGAATTCATAATCTACACCAAAAACCTACAATGGATTTTGGAAATTGTCAAGTCACCCCCGAAAACCTTCATAATTTCACATATTCGCAAGATTATGATTTTCACATAAAGTCATTTGATGGGGTAACAATCATTCCCATTTGATTCTTAATGGCGGCTTAGATATAACTATTTATATACCCCGTCTGGTGGCTGGGTATTTTCACAACATATGATGTCAGTCATGTCACCATAATGTCACCATATTCAATTGCGTTTTAAAAAAACTCTTATGTTTAAGAGCAAAGTACAAGTGTAGTTATCCTAAGCATTTAATAGCTTTTATTAATATCTGTGGTAGGGTATGGGGCCCTAAAACACAAAAAAGATATTAAGTTGAAAAAAGTATCGAACTAAAAGATGCAACAATTATTCATCATCCTATTACTCATCGTCTGATATTTGAAACCACCTTTCATTCGAGTCACCTTAAGTTGTGAACATCGATCATTTCATCTCATTTTTAGTGTATAAATGCATTGAACCGCTTCCTTTTCCTTTCAAATGCACGATTGTACAAGAAATGGAAAACACAATTAGTATAATTGTTTAACATGCAGAAGTGAAGAGTTAAAATGCCTCATCACTAAACTCGAGATGCATCTGCGATTTGTGAGGAGAGAAATTCCTCTGAAAAGTCAATTATCTCAACACTGTAATCTACTTGTTGATCTGAATCACCAACCTTTAAAACTATTTGATCATTATCGTAAAATGTTATATTAATAAATCAAAAGTAACTTTTAATATCTATAGTAAACTTAAACAACAAACAATAAACAGGTTGTGTGAAATGAAATGCCTTAAATTGATCACTTTACTCAAACATCATAAAATAGCCATAGGATGACATGAAACAATGTAAGCGGCAATCATTTTACTAAATAGTAAATGTCCCACCTCCTTGTCCCTCCCAATTTTGCAGCAGAAGCATTCTCAGCTCCCGAAGAAGATGAAGCCACCGAGATACGAATTAGGAGCTGTTTTTCTGCAAAGAATGCTCTTGATTCCGTTTTTCATCTTAATTCCACCCCAAAACTTTGTACGTTTTGCTCTTAAGAAATAAGCTTTAATACTATACAAAGTGTTTTTTTCGTGTGAAACTTATGAAGTTTTGGGGTGGAATTATCATGCAAGAACAAAGTATTTATTATGCAAGACGAATAACACTTGAGTGGAATTATCACGCATAGATGAAATTATCACGCAAGAATACCTTTTTGTGTCATAATTCTACATTTGCGTGATAGTTCCATCTCCATGTGATTAATTCTTACCCTCGCATAGATGAAATTATCACGTAGGAATACCTTTTTGTAGCTTTTTGTGTACTTTTGTTAGTTATTATGTTTTTTTCAATACTATTGTGTTTTTCTAAAATAATGAATTCTAAAAACATATAATAATATAATAATATATTGTGTATCTCTAGTATGTAAAACATAATAATAAATTAACAGCTATTTAATCTAATACATTAAAAATAATAATAAATAACACAATGTCTCATTGTGTTTTTTTGATAGTCATTGTTTTATCTTGAAGTCTATGAGCTTTAAAAATTGATTAAATAACATCATGGTGTATTTTTAATTGTAAAACATAATGATGGATAACAACAAGTTTATATAATCTATATAAAATGATAAAAATAACATATTGTGTTATTATCAATACTATACGTTGAAAAAATACATTGATGAAAATATATTATTATGTATTTTTAATTGTAAAAAATGATAAATAACAAGTTTATATGGTCTATAGAAAAATGACACAAATAACATAAAGTGATCTAAAACGTAAAACATAATGATAGATACATATAAAAATAATATAAAATATATGACACAATAAATTCATATTTGACACAATGAACATATAAGATACAATGAGCTAACGACATAACGACATTTTAGAAGAGTGCCCGCGCAATACGACAGAACGACATTTTACATCCAACACGAGTTTTTAATTTTTGTTATTCTTATAGTGATTTTATAGAAGTATATTAAGTTTTTTCTAAGCTAAAATATAAAACATCAAATAAATGGGTTTTGTATGATGACTTGTATATTTACGTATTAACTTATTGTACTTTATAAACTACAGATCGGTTCAGCAAAAAATTTACATTAAAACGTTTAAAAAACACACATGTTACGATTGTAGCATCAAACAGTTTTTAAAGATAATAGATTAAAAGCTATAAGTGAAATCTTAAAACAAATTAAGTTTTTTTGGTTTATGGGTATATAATGTAAAATTTTATGTAATTTACAGTAAGTGTAAGGTTATTATGTAACTAATTATAAGGGGTAATCTGTAAATAATATTAAAAAATACTATTTTACCCTTAAAAATAGTTGTACCTTATGCATTAAGACAAATATATATTTTTAATTTTAAGATATCTTAAAGTACCCATCTCATATGCTTTATATATAGTATAGATGATCAAAATGTCCTAATCTTTTAAACAATAGAAGAACATATGTTAAGCCCATAATCTTTCTTAGGCTTTTTACATTAAATACTCTTTTTTCTATAACCACACCCACTAACTACTAAGTATGCAGGGATAAGACTCATTTTTCAGAAAGATTTAGACTGATATTCTATGATTTTTAAAAATTTAGTCTTAAACTAAATACTTTATTTATTTGTAGCAGTTAGCAATTATTGTCTTAATTCATTTGAAGCTTATCCCACTTACGAAATTCCCATCACAATACACTTCCACTGTCATTTTCTATGTCGAAGTTGACTAGGCCATTTTTTTCTCGGGCTTGATATTGTCATGAATTTTCTATTGTCAAATGCTTTCGTTTCTGGTCCAATTATTGTTACAATTAGAGATGAGTTTGATGGTGTCTATTCTAATAGACAAATGACCATGTCACTACCACACATGACACACCATTTGCAAAAGAAAATGCATGGCAACATCATATCCATGAAAAAAAACAAAGGCCCAGTGAAGTTCAACCTAGAAAATGTGCCTAAGAGCTATACACAAGGGGCCCAAAAATATGTAGAGATTTGAAGGTGAGAAAAACAAAGTAATGAGATGTTAAGCCCCAATCTCACGGGCCTATAGCATTGGGCCAAATAATGGATGTGCAAGACATTTTCGTATGCTTGAGAGTTGAGACTTCAAGTGGGCCACTTTCTGGAAATCAACTAGTCGACTAGTTGTTATAAATCAAACAAAAGGTTATAAAATACCCTTGAGTTTTTATAAGTAAGTAAAATATTGGTTGAGAGTAGTTTTCTTTTTTCTACAATAGGATGTTTTCAAGTATATGCAAATCATGGCATGCCCTACTTATAAACTACCTATTTTAATCATGTAAAAGGTTATATTTTAAGTTTATTTCTAACTAAAGTTTTATGTGATCATTTGCTTTGTTTCTATTCATTAAAAATGTAGAGTAAATTTGTTTTCCCTTTAATTTTTAAGTTCAAAAGTTACATTTTAAATGTCTGGGGTTACTTTTTCATTGTGATTTTGATCAACATCGTTAAAGACTATAATCCTAACTAAATTATCAATAAGAGCTAGTTAATGATGCCATGATCGGCAAGTGCACAACTTTGTTTTCATAGATTAAAAATCAAGATATGTATTTCATAGTTACATCACACAAAAATAAGATTTATCAGGTGATAAAATTTATGAAATTTGAATAATAGTTGTTTGCTTGGGCAAAAAGGGTAATCAAAAATAGCAAAATGAATATATTTAAAAATAAAAAAAAAACATCTAAAATTTTCAAAAACAATTATTTCCTTTTTGTTTATATTTGTTTAACTGATGGGATTAAATCAAGGAACCAAGGTACAACCATGGTAACAATTTACAGTATAAAGCATAAACTACAACATGTTAAAGCCCTTATTAATGAATATTGCCACCCTATATATATCATCTCATTTATACATACATATCTTATATCCCACAAAAAATGACCAAAAGTCTATAACATAACTACAATCTCTCTATATATAATACTAACACATAAACATATAATCAATGTGCGATTTGGCTCGGGCCACACCCGCCTGGAAACCCGAACCACGAGCCGTGAGCCCGGATCAACTGGTCAAACCAAAAGTAAACACGGCTTTAAATATAAATCTCCTGAATAGCCTCCATGATCAATTCTTGAAGAGTGTCATCTACAACTTCAAACACAATATCATTACTATCTGATAAAGTGTCTATCCAATGTCCACATTTCGCTATATCTCTCCTCACGAGATGATCTAGCGTCCTCGGGCCCATGGGCTGACCATTATGCCAGTCAACTTGGTCAATAACCTCGTTGACGACGTCTTTTTCCAACGAAAAAGGCCGAATCTTTGTGCTGATAAGCGTCATCCGTGAGTGTAAAGTAACCAACACTTCCTTGACACAATCATGCAGGAGTTTGTTATGGTCACACGATGATTCGAACAGATAATCAGGTGCTAAAAACTCCTCCCAGTTTGACTGAGAAAACTGGTACATATCATTAACATATGAAGAAATGAATGTTCTGTCATCTGCAAGTGAACTTAAACTGGTTTTTCGCGGTGGAGATGAAGTTTGTGATGAGTGTTCTTCAAAATCCAAACGGTGTGGTTGAAGTTGAAGCTCAACTGGTGAAGATTGGATAGTAAAGTTAAAGATTTGCATACAAAGATGATTTAAAGTTCACGATTTGAGATCTATGCATACCAGATTCAATGGTGCTTGTTGGGCTGCAGATATTATCTGAGAAAAATGAATCAAGAACAGACACAGGGCTCGGATTCTCTCTGAAATGATCATTATCCATGTTTTCCGATTGTAATTTACAGTCGGCTTTTGGTGTAGAAACATCTAATAAAAATTCCTGCAGCAAAAATTGTCCAAAGTGTCACAAATATTAATGGCGGACCGTAGTTTATATCCAGGAAAGATTAATGTTAAACTTACCGCTTGAGATCCGTCAATGCACACATTTTGTGGGTCAGAGTCCAGATTCAAGAACTTTGAGTCACCTAGAAGATGATCATGTTGATAACTCTTACCACCAGGACTAGTATGTTCATTCTGGCTCAACGGGCTCGAGCCACTCCATGTCTTCTGCAAACTTCTCACACCATGGGTTCCATCCGGTTCACGCCCAAAACTAGCCATTGACTCATGTTTAGGAGATATAGTAGTACCCTCTCCAAGGTTCTTGACTTTCGTTTGCTTGAGGAACCCAAAGGCTCACCCAGACCCGCACTCTGAGCGACTAGCCTTAACCGTTCGGCTAGGTGCCTTCTTGCTTCCACAAAGACTTCTGGTTCTTGTCCCTGTGATAATGGCACCAATGATAGTTTTCCAGTTTTAGCAGCATTTCCATCATTTTCACCACAAGATTTCATCTTTTGAATGCTCTTCAACTTCTTTGAAAATTTCAGTTTTTTTCTAACATCATCAAACGAGACTTGTGTGTGTTTAATTATCTGCTGCTTACTTGTTGAGCTGTGACGAGAGTGCAAATACGAGCATCGACATCCTAGATCAACAGGGATTCTACAACACGTTGATTAGGCTTCAAAACCACAATTGTATCTAGAGTCTTGGTGTTTTCCCTTTTCTTATCCGGGCTTTCATATCGCGACTTTATCCTTTTCCAAAAAGATTTCTCCACGGTGTTCTTCCAGGCCTCATCATTCTCTCTTGTATGATTTGATTGAGTCACACTTGTGGTTTTCTTCTTCGATTCAGTCTGAACAAAAAGAATACCGTTTTCATAATCTAATTCCTTTTTTTAATTACGATTAAAAGGAGCATGTTGTACTTACACTTATGCTTCTAACTTGTTCATCGAAGGTCAACATTCGTACTTGGTTTCTTGTATATCCTGCTCCTGAAAGAAGAGGAATCAGTAAATCACAACATTCAGTTTGACTTCAGCATATAAATTACAAAGTTCAAAGTTTTTCATCAATATGTTCACAAATTGTGTACAAACTTCTTCTATTTGGAGCAAAAGGAACATAATTCACCTGGGTTATCAAGGTTTTCTAAAAAAAACTTACCTATGCTTATAAATGTAAGACTTTCAATCAGTCTTTATGACCTAAACAGTCAAAATGAATAACTTGCAGTGTAACTTAACCAATAATATAACCTACATCCCAATTATTGCAGCTTAACGAATGTATAAAGCTTATGAACATAAAGTAAACTCACCTGGAAGACTTTTGCTCCTATGGCTCTCATCTGACAGCAGTTTGCGGTGAGAGCGGCCGCCGCGGTGGTCAAACATACCATTAAAATTCCACACACAACCAATTTGATTTGGTTCAACTGTTGGAGGACCTTTAGAAGATCTTCTTGCCATTTGATAGTGAAACTAGATTAAGCTAACAATCAAGAAACTCAAATTACATGTGTATCAGCTTGCTTATCATCAAAGATTTGAGAACCCAATTGATTGAAAAGGAAACTTCACGCATTCAACCTGCAAGATTTAAACTAACTGTCTCAAGAAACTACAAAACTTGCGTAGAATTCAATCATTCTACGTTGACTTAACAGTTTTGACTTGACTAATTCTAATCAAGTAATCATATACCCATGAACTATATGAATGAATACAAAAAGGTTTAAACTTTATCAATTGGTATAAAGAATCTTGATTTGAAAAGCTGTAGGTGGGGTTGAAAGATGATAAAGAAAACATGGAAGAACACACTTATTTCACAGAAATTGCACATAACTACAGCTTATAGTGTTAATACTAACAAAACCCATGATTAGTAAGCTATAATCGGGTTGAATGGCGATCAAAAGTGGAGCAAAATGAGAGAAATGAAGTTAATGACCCCTGTTAGTAACTGTTGGAAGAAACTGTTCATGTGAAGATGAATTGATTAATGAGGATAGTTAGAGTGAGATGTGAACCTTTTGATTACAATTGAGGTGGTGATAACTGCTGCTAATGATGATGAGATGATGATGAAAGAGGGGCAGTGGTTAATGAGGGTGTTTCTGAGGGTAAGGCATAGAAGATGGAAGAAATTAATGGCAAAAGAGAGAGAGAAAAAGAAGAAACAAAGAAGAAAAGTCCAAAATTAAGGGTGGATATTCTGGGGTTTGGTTTTGTTTTCGATTGTGGATATAACAAGTATGGGTGTTCTTTCAATTGAATCCGTTTAAATTCATATAATAGAAAATTACAAGAATAACCTTTTTTATATTTATTTTAAATTATAAATTAAGAATAAGAATATTATATTTCAACATCTATAATAATCAGAGAATGGGCGATTAGTCACTGAATCATGTTCATATTACGATTTTAATTTTTAAGTTTAACTCCGACTCATGTTCATATTATGATTTTAGTATTTATGTGTAAGAAAAACTTTTAATATTTGTTTGCGACTAGTACGTAGTTTATACATGATAGAAACATATGCTAGATCACTACCTGGCAAACTTCTTAAAATCTTGAAAACTAAAAGCTATTGGAAACCAGAAACAAATACTGCATTTTAAAAAGATTTAAAGAAATACAGATTCGAATACAATATGACTCTTTTAAAAATGAAGCTATTGATAATCTCCACGCTATTGATAATCTTCACTCTTTTAAAAATATAGATTTCGGGTCTAGTATATTTATTTTTCTCTTATTTATAACATTACAACTTTAATACCCCGGTTGCATTAGCATTTACGTCCTAAGTACGCAAAAAAATTGATGCCGCCAACCTCATTGTGTAGCGCAGGGTGCTAATACTATATGCATACATTTCAAGAATTAGATATTGATGTTAAAGAATATACTCTAATCACTATTTACATTTTACCATGACTTTTTCTCAAACGGTTAGTTTTCTCGCAAGGTCGAATACGTCAACTCACCAACTCATGTTAATCCGTTTCGCACCCATCCCGTGAGAGTGAAATCATCAATATCACCCATCAAGAGACTCAAACACTAGTATATTAAAACTCATCCAAAAATATACATCAAATTCATATTTGGTTTTGTTAGGACCAAAGATCGTAACCAGATTACTTCTCCATTGATACATGTCTTTTAATCAAGATGTTTACACAAAGAATGTTTAAATGTAAGTCTTTTGAAAGAATTTGAAGATGTCTTGATCTCTATTACGATGGTATGAGAACCGTTTTTCTTTTTTATAATTTTTTCAACAGGTTAATAATTAGTAGTTAGTAACATTAAATTTGTAATTATACATCAATATCAAAGTTCAAACCTCAAACCTTTAATAAGATTAAAGACAAAATCTTTCATCTTTCTCTCATAACATTACACCAAGATAACATTCACCATCTTCTTTACTAAATGTAAATGTGTTAAAGAGTTATTAAATATGTTATCAACTATCAAGTGGAAACAGCCAATCAATGACTTAAAAGTCTAGCAGCAAACATGGGAGTTAGCTTTCACCACAAAAACTAGACATTTCATCCAAATTGACACAAGGGGACAAATTGACGTCCTTTTTTTCTAACCTTTTTCTAGTTTATATTCTGGCTTTTTCCCTGAAATTAGTATTTTCAAGCGTCAATTTCTTTTTATGAAATAATAATTATGCTTATTATATATTGGTTTAATAAATTATTTGGACCCGTGACTATGATATCATATATAAACTATATATAGTTTTATATTCATTTTTAATGCCCATGGTTTAACAGGTGGTTTAATTTGGAGAGACTTGATATTAAAACATATTGATAATCAATTTGGATTATGTTAATAGATTATTAATGAAGTTGAATTTGTCATCTTTCCCGTTTTCTTTCTATTTGATCACGGCAGTTTTGAATAGGAGAGCATGCGTTGAATCTAATTGTTGTTATCATGTTTATAAATTGTGAATAGTATATGAACACGCACAAACACACCCGCTTTAATTAATAATGTTAGGACTGCATTAGTTAAAGATCATAAACCCATGCCATGGCTTTCTCCACAAATATACTTCTCACAACATGCTCAACCTGTAATCTATCACATATTGTTATATACGTGACATTTGATTTTCATTAGCTACTTATGTTGATCGTAGCGGATGACTAGTCACAAACATGACATTTGTTTTGTTGACTTTATGTTATATATAAAACTAATTATCAAGTAGTTTGTGTATAGAAGTGTAATACATAATGCTTATCAAGTGATTTGGGCATAAGGGTTTTGTAATTGGTGCATCATGTGTTGTATCATATGCTTAATTTTATTTTTTAATCTATAACTTTTAAAAAAATTGAACTCAACACTTTAACAACTTTTACAATCTAACTCCAATATTTTTTTAATTTCAACTTTGGTCCCCTATGCTTTATATATTTTAAAAAAAATCCGTTTTACGTTTTGGTCTAAATTTTGCGACTTAACACGCCACAATGTGCGTGTGTGATTCAACGTTTTTACGCTTATTTTTTCCTCTTAACGGCCACGTCGTAAGGTGTTGGTCCTGATTGACTTATTGTTTTAGATGTTTTACAATTTGTTTCCGATGTTTTACAATTTGTTTCCGTTGTTCAATGTTTTTTACATTTACTTTTTGTTTAATTATATATTTTTTTGTTTTTAATTTTCTTTTTAATATTTAACTTTTTCGGTGTTGATGATCACTAACGGTTGTGTGTCATTGGTGTTACTTGGTATGTTTTTATGCCCCCGCTGTAATGCGGGGGCTTAATACTAGTTTCTTACTAAATAGAATAATAAAATAATAGAATATCTTATCGTTATATATTCACTTCATATTATTCCTATAGTTTTTATAATCTTTAGAAACATTTAACAACTTGTATATTCAGGTATATCCGTCAATCTTCTTTATTTTTTCTGTCAAATAAAAAATAACAAACAACATACATATAGGAAAAACAAAATAAAATCCGAAGTTTAATAATAAGCATTGTAAATTAATTAGTCGGTTGAATGAGAATATGTCTCAACAGCAGCTGGGAGGATAAGATACAACTTATAAGATTAAAAATTCATTTTCTATCAATATTATTAGTTAGATATGAAACTGACTCATAATTAAGTAGGTAGGTTTTCTTATACAATTTAGCAAATACCTAATCTTTCACAAGAGACAACGAGGTAGGCAGATTGAGCAAGTAAGTAACTAATAAATGAATAATTATAATAGTAAGATACTAATAATAATAAGATAATAATTATATTCGCTCAGGGACAAGTTTTGTCTCAATATGCATCTATACTTCATCTCATAGAGAATCTGCTTGGATTGTTGATTACTCTTTTATTTAATTGATTAATAAAATAATATCATATATTTTGTAGATAGTTGATAGTTGATTGAATATTTATTTACCTTTGTACTTTGTTTTCTTAATTTTCACGTTACTTGGTAACATACAATAAAGGAAAACTGACGTAGAAATTAAACGGGATTTATGTAACTTCGTTGTGAAATCCCGGTATCATAAATTGTTCAAAATCTTTTGGATAACACACTAGTCTTTTACAAAGGCAAATTTCATACTATACTTTGATTACTTTCATCATTAATCTAAATTATAAATTTTGTCACTAGATATTCTGTTGACTAGAAGCAATGAAGCATATCCGGTTAAAAAGCTAGTGTCACGTATATAATATTACATTTAAAACATATCTGATGCTTAACTTAACTTTTGTATCGGTAAGATCTAAAGTTCGTCTCATTTCATGATCTAATGTAAAATATTTAAGTTGAACATAATAATTTATCGTTATATTTTAAGATAAAGTGTGGATGTTATAGATTATAGAAACTTCAAAAGGTAACATAATTCAAAAAAATGTATGTGTTAAATAAATAAATAATGTACTCGTGATAAATAAATACAAAATAAAACTATCTATTAATAGTTTAATATGATAATTTTAGTGTCATCAAATCATTTAGTTCATTATAATTTAATTAAGATTGACAAGAAACTTAAATAACATCATTACGAGTTAGGAAATACAAAATATAGCTCTTTCAAGACTTTTTTAATTTCCGGTACATAAGAACCTTAGAGTCCAAAGTGAGATCCAAGGGGCATCACCAAAGGGCTGAGACTCTTGTGGAAGCCTCTAAAACTTGCTTCGGACCGATTTATCAATAAAAGCTAACCCATGAGTGAGAACCGATCCATCAGTAAGAAGTTTCGACACAATATTTTTGTCACAAAATTCGTAAGAGTTTGTGTCTTAAATTTTAACAAACAGTTTCCTACCACTCACGATGTATTGACTGACATTTTATTGTTACAAATGTGTTAGAAATGCCTTTCCTCCACTTATCCGACAAAGATGTGAGTAGAAATTTTATTTCCTGGTAAATCAAACATGTCAAAAAGTGTGTGTAGAATTTTTATTTCCCGGTAAATCAAACATGCCACATATAAAATTATAGGTTCGTGTTCGACCGGAAGAATGCGGGATAGATTCTATAAGTTCCTCACACTTCTACTTTCTTATCAAGATGAATCTCATTCACATAGTGTTACGCCTTGTCTTTAAGCCACTTTTACTACACTTCTCGAAACATTGCATAAAGTTGATTTTTACTAAACATTTATTTAATACACGATGTATATTAAGAAAGCCTGAGTTTATTTTCGCATAAATTAACTATACTTTTAACTTTATCAACGTGTGAACGTACTTACATGACTTCTTCAATTGTTTGATCTTAAAATATTAAAAGACTGTCATACTCAAAAAGACAACACTAATACTGAAGCATTGGCCTTGAAGGTGTAACAAACATAGATCTCTACTAAAAATTTATTTGCAAATATTCTTATAACTCTTATGTCTGAGATAACAAACTTTGACTTTCTCTATTGTTGTTCAATTGGATATAATCTAAACAGATTTCATAAATTGTTTATCAAGATTAGCCAATTTAAGTGAACAGAAATCGGATTTGAAAAAACAAAAAAAATGATAAGAACTCAAAACCCACGTCACTTTATAAAAGCTAGTAATCGATTTACCCGAAACCAATTGTTACGGCTTTGTGAAAACTGAAGTACTTGGTTTAAAGGTGTATTGATACGAACTTGCTATTTATATAATAACTAGTATTAAGCTCACTGCGTTGCAGTGGGAGATGTTAAACCATGCCAAGTAGCACTAAAGACAAACCAACATCATTACCACCAACACCAGAAAAAAAAATCGTATTAAAAACAATAAAAGATAAAAACGAATGAAAAGTAGATGTAAAAACATTGAACAACACAGCCGAAACGTAGAACATCTAAAATAATAAGCAAGTCAATCCAGGAACATAACCTTGCGATTGTAACATCCGTCGAATTTAAAAATTATGAAATCAAACCCGAACTCATTTTAAACTTTCATACAATGGAAATATTAATATTTAAATTTTTTTATTATTTATTTTATTGAATCAAACGTGTTAAATGTGCAATTTAAGCAATACTGAAAATTGTTTTATTCATTTTATCATTTAAACAAAGAATAATAATTTATTTATTTTATAAATAAATCCTTTTCATAAAATATAAATTTTTATTTATCATTTTATAACAAATAACTAAATGGAAAAGACTTATTAAAACTTATAAAGTTATAAAATGAATTTTAATAAACTTATAAAGTTACAAGTCTTATAAAAGTTATAAAGATTTTATAAGAAAATAAATTATAATTATTCATTTATCTATTTTTTTATTTAATCTTATATTTATTTCAAAATCATAACCCCCTTTTAAAATACTTATAAATCACCATTAACATCATTCATAACCTCCTCCTAACCTCAAGTATAAAAGCAAGGCTTAGGCCTCACTTTTTATTTGCTCATTCTTTAAAAATCTCACTATCATATCTTTTTTTCATCCATTGGTTATGATCAATTTGAAGAATTTTATATTACAAGAAATTTCAAGAATTCTTAATACTAAGGTAATCTTTTATTACTTTTGTATTATATATTTTAATCATCCTAACATCCAATTGTTCTTATTACTTTATGTTCTTACTATTGTTCTTTCTTCCAAATCTCTTTTTATTTTAATCATCAACATTTTAATAATGACTAACCTTATACAATCACTAACATTCCTAAATAAAGCTAACAACACACTAACATAAACAAAGAATCCCGTTTGCATATGGACGGCTATGCCGCCGCATTCGGTTATTCCACAAGATTATTGTTCTAAATGATGGTTATGCCAAAGTCTTAGAATATTTTTATAACTCAAATGAAGACTAATATACCATATATTGACATAATAAAATGTTCTAACCCGTTTTATGCTTTAATGATTTTAAAAGTACGCATAAGTACCTTATTACAATTCTGGCAGAATATAATCTTACTTTAACTAACCATAACTTGATCATAACAAAATAAATTTGAGTAAACTCAGACTCCAATATTAAGTTCTTTGAATTAAATTTTCAACGACAGTTTATATGTCTTCAAACTCAATCGGACGACTCAACAATAGCCTTCACAAGATAAGTGCGCATTTCAACACCTTCTGTCTTGTGCTGCTTGTTTGACCTATTTAAAGATCTTTTCATAAAATTGTTTCCGAATAAAAGTTATCCGGGAGACTTTGGACTAATCAAGTATACATTTTTATAACTTTATGAAACCATTTTCTATTTTTAAAACCTGTTCAAACACATACCAAACATTCTGTCCAAAATCTAAAATTGATGCAATAATCATTTTTCAATCTATCTTTCGTTTTTAGCATTCTTTAAATGTCCTAATTTCTTGTAATGAATTCCAACCTCAAGTTACTGTTCTTTTTATCATTTAAGACATCACCTTTAACTCTTGATATTCAAGTTTTCTTATGTACTCTACAATCACCACTATACTTGTGAGTGTTCCATATGAGTATTTCTATACATCTTTTTCATATTTTTACACTTTAGGGTGAAACATGTTATCTTATAATCGTTGCACTTGTAAAACGTTTGATTCTTGTAAACTTATGACAATTCATTTGTATGTTGTGGTTAGTTGATCTTTGTAGCTACCATGTAATGTCGATTATATGTATAATCATTAACTATTGCTAGTCTGGCGACGTCATAGATCTATGGGCCTAACAAGTCTGCTTGGTTGATCCAAGTACACTTAGCTAATCGTATATACTTGTAAATGTTTGAGATTTGTAAAACTGTCAAGGTTCGATTGTGCATTCTGTCTTACATCCCTAGTTACTTTGTTCACTAATCTATGACATGAATTACCATATTTTATATATTTATGTATTGAAAACTATAGAAATCTCACTAACATTATTGTTGACCCTTTATTTTTAAAATGTTTCAGGTTTAATACTTGAGGTTTCTCTTCGTGCTCATATAAGACTTGGACCTAGTTTAACTAAATATGTTATTTCTTTGTTTGAAGCTTTTATATTGTATGGATATATTTGTCTTTTAATGTTTAATGATTAATGATATTTAATATTATTTCAACTTAATTAGTTCCATGTGCTATGAACAATCGTTTCACATTCGTCCGTCCCGATGATTCTGCCGCCGGTCGGGGTGTGACAGCGATGGGCCGTTAAATGAGAAAAATAAGCGTAAAAATGGTGGACCACACAAGCACCCTGCGTCGTGCTAACTTGTAAAATTTAGATCGAATCGTAAAACGAAATAATTTTCAAATATGAAAAGTACAGGACACAAAGTTTAAAGAAAAAAATCTTGAAACTAAATTATAAAATATATAAAAGTATTGAGTTAAAATAAAAAAAATTAAGTTTTTTTATATAGACAAAAGTAGGTACACGCACTTAGCATATGGTACAGCCATTGATTCATTATTAATTGACAATTAGTATATATATATTCTTATATGTTAATGTTTGTTTTTAACTATCAACACATACTCTCTTTACCCTATATCCACTATATTTCTAAAATCATTACACCTTATAGGATTAGAACACAAAATTTTTATTAGAGAATACACTAATTTACCATTAGAATTTCTTTTTAAAAAATTCTTTCCATAGTGGACGCTACTCCGTCTCTCAGGACCATATCACCACTTCAATGATTTATAAAATCTCATAATTAAACAATATTTTGAAAATTAAAATGTGGATTATGTTAAAACTTTAAGAAACATGTCATAAGATAAACTAATCATGCTCGTCAACGCAGAATAAAAAAAGTCGTCAAAAAAATAAACTCGTGTATACATAAAAAATAAATTTAAAGTTTTAAGCTGCATACGCAACTTTGTTTTCCTAACAAATTTTAGAAACAAGGAGAAAAAAAATCATTACCTCAAGAAAGGGAAATGGAGACATTCTTTTCGTCTCCATGTGACAATATATGCATTCATATTTGAAGATTTAATGATATGCAAGTTGAACTTCACGAATTTAAAGCTTGACAACTATTTGAAAGAAAAAAAAGATGTTCAATTTATATCATATATACTGTTCTTTTCCCTCATATATTAATCATTAAAATTATAAATTTTATACGTGAATATTCTTTTTTTTTCTTTCTTTTTTGTCGTCATCTGTTATATATACGAAACCGTGAATTAATTAGAAATTTCGACTTCTATTCATCTTATAAATCTCCACAAATGTAAAATTGCAAACACAAGTTATTAATTAATCTAAAGAATTAATGTCTTCTGATAGTAGTATACATACATAGAGTCATAGCATTAGACGCACATATGTGAAAATGAATATGATGCAATTATATATTGAACTTTCTATGTCTCGCCCATTATTTAAAAGTTTTTTAAAATTGATCTCAACACTTCTCTTTCTAACTGATCACACTATATATATCGTCTATTTACGTCTGAGCTCAAAAAGCATGTAAAGATAACTACTAAACGAATCAAAATAGTTATGAAAACGTTCAAATAAAAAGGTAATAAATCCAAAAATCCTAAATATTAATTATTATTAATTATTTTAATCAATGGTTGAGATTAAATTGTAAGAAATAAATTTGTGCATAAGGTATGTTAGGCATTGCTTGACTTTTTGCAAGATTTTTATTTTTTTAAATATTTATAACTTTTATATATGATATTATGTCTTTATGAAAATTTCTCTAAACTTTTTTTTTATCTTTATCAAAATGATAAATACATATAACAATTGATGAAAACTATTTGACACATTGTACTTATATTTATATTTGATATAATAACCTAACATATTTGACACAATAATTAAAATACTATTATTTTTAAAATAACTAAATAACACATGTCAAATGCAATATTGTCTTAAGTTTTATAAATTAAATGCCTTATTTACATACTGTAACCTTACCTAATAGTTTTTGTTATATATAACTTATAATAATATGTAGAAATCCATATATACACGAGTTGAATAAAATTTTTTTAAGTAGTTGGTAATAAATATTTAAAAATCATAAAATGATATTTAAAAAACAATAATACTGAAACAAAAAAGAAGCTGAAAAAAAATCTTGAAGAGCTACATTAACTGTGCCACGTGACGACAATATGAAATAAACAGATAATTTTTTTTTCAAAGAGCTAAAATTGTAACATTTATGTAGTGTTGGTTGTTATTTGAGATAGAGATGATAGTTTATCATTCTACTTCTTTCATCTTGTAATCATTTGGTGAATCATTCTTTCATTAATGAAAACTATCTCAAATTTTTTATAATATTAGGGCGTGTCTTGTAACACGTCTCTTCTCATCCGACTACTATACACATAACACATGTGGCTTATATTAATTTGAAAATTTAAGCATCCAAACATGAACGTGAATTTATTTGGCTGCATTGTTTATGTGCGGTTGAAATTAATTGAGAAGATAAGCACGTTCAAATGGATGAAACTAATTCGGTTTCATTATTCAACGAATTATAGTTAATTAAGTAGCGGAGCTTGAACCTTATTACAATAGAGGGCGGGGGACGAAAGTAAACTATTTTATAAGGAGCAAATTCTATATGTATTAAAAAATTAATACTATCCGGCCCTCACCAAGCTTCACCCCGACTCAGTTGTAGTTATTTATCAATTGGACTCTTTTGTAACCACATTATACGTTCTTTGGAATCATTTTCGTCTACGGTCATTGATAATACTTGAGATTTAATTTCCAAATTGGTAATTCTGTGCTTTTCATACCTAATCACCCGTTACACTTGAATGTCTCATTGTGGTCTCCGGTTTAATTGATACAACCAAAATGAACAAGAACATAACAAGGACATCAATTAAAAACTCACTTTGTTAAAAACTATAACTTAAGTACCTAACTACACGAAAAGATACCATACACTCACAAATGAACACCGAAACTAATACAACTCATGAGACATAAGACACTTTAGTCGACTTAGTCTCCAACTCTAGTTCCCTTCTTTATGTGTAGCAGCCTATTACTACTGCAACTCCGACCTCCATTTGTGTAGCCAAAGCGAATGATGTCGGGACGAGGTAGAAAAGGGTGTGATGGGAAAAACATCCTAGATATTTAACAGATATATTTTAAATATGATCCCATTATTTTTATCAATTCTAAGTCAGGAAAATAGAGTTTACTTCTTACTTTTTAGTAGTGCATTTGTAATTTTCAATAATATTGGGCTTGGCTAGTGGGCTGCTTCTTAATTATTGATGGGCTTTTGCTTTGAATAACTGGGCTCAAATCAAGAATCGTTACAAGTATACAGCCCACCAATGAACACTAGAAGACAATCATATTAAAGGGCCATCAACCATTTATGGTTGCTTTTTTCAGTAACTTTTTCATTTGTAAGGTTTTATTTTTTGGCTAAAAGTAATTGCTAAATTGCCAAGGTGACTAGGCGAGCACATTACGCAGATATTTTTAAATTAACATGAGTTGTTGATTAACTACTACTTTGTTGTCTGATGAGATTTCGGTGATTAACTAGAAACCCCTCAAAGAATCTCGACCTCTGAATCAAACACCATTTTGTATCACCACCTTTGGTTACCTTGCGACTGAAGCTACTTGACTTTACCGGGTGATCTACATGATTTTATGACAACATTTCGGTGAACTCAAACTCCTCTAAAAAACTTTGCTTGAATGAGTAGTAAATTACATATATAAATATTCATAAGTGATAAGGGTGTGAGTCCAATCTCATATAAACTTACCCAACATGTTTAAAGAATAATTAGTTATTGTTGTCAAGGCATCAAAGATCGATCACATTTGATTCATACACGGCTGAAGTTGCTAATGACCACGGTCAAAATTAGATTTTTGACCCCTTTATTTATTTATTTATTTATTGATGGATGATTTATACGGTTAGGTTTTATAGTAATGGTTAAAATAGAAACTTAGTTAAAAAGTAAACAAGATGAAAAGTGTATTTAAAATGCATAAAACCTCTCAAATAATTTTATATAGAAAATAAAATTATTCTTGATGTTATTTGAATTATTTATCATATTTCATGCAATAATATTTTATTTTTAAAGATAAAAAGTTTCAGACAAAATTGTTTTAGGGTAAATTTTACATGAAAAATACCAAAAACAAATGTGGATATTGTTTTTGTGAAAAGAAAATTGATCCAATAGAATACAAGAAGTTTCCAAAATCCTATATATTCATGTATCCCCTAACCCTATTAGAATAAATGTGCCGATTTCTAACAAAATCTTTTGAAAAATAAATTTATTGGAAATTCCTTACAAATTACTAAGAACGGGTTTTTAACCCGCGCGTTGCGGCAGAGTTTTGCTCCTTATAAGATTTAATACAAAATGAAAAAAAAAAACTAAACTTGTAAATATAAAACAAAACCAACAAAGAAATAGTCTTACAACAAAGTCGTGCCTAAACAACATGCTAAATAATCCTATTTGTTAACTATAAATGTCAAAAATTAATATAGATTTACCTAAAGTGGAGAGACAAAGTTTAAAAAAAACAAAAAAAAGAGTTGAGGCAGGTTTCAAACTCATGTGGTGTGCAAGAGATTTGCAAAAAGATAACAACCATCAGTGAAGTTAACATATCTCGAAGCAAATATACATATACCATAAAAACGCACAGGAAAAACCAAAAGAAAAAGAGAAAAGCTTTCAACCAATTGGAATGTAACATATGGTAGTCGGTGAGGTACCCTTACTGACACTTGCAAATGAGTTTATATAGAATTTCTTAAGAAAAAAAAACTTATTTTAGCGAGAAAATTAATAAACCTCGCAAATGTATTGGAACCTTTTGACAAAATTCTGCCCATATTGTTTTAATAATATTAATTTTAGTTTTGTGAAAAAATCATGGGAAACTTTTCACAAAATTTGAATCTGAATCTTTTTAAGAATATTAGTATTAATTTGGTCGAGAAAAGTTCGATATGACAATTGGAAAATGACCATATTTTGAAAGCGGTCGGAATACATTGATTGGAAAACGGGTTTGACAAAGTCTTTGTCAGAACTTGGTCAACATCTGCCGTAAGAAATTGATTGGAATTTCATCGGAAAAAATTTCTAATGGAACATTTTTCGACAAAATCGATTGTTAGGGATTTGTTAGAAACAATTGTTTCCTACGTTTTTCTAATGAAATGTAACGTAAGAAACGGTTGGTTTTCAGTAGTGTAAAGTAGATACCAAAGTCTTGAAACCCTTATATATATGCAAGTAAAAGAAAGCATTCAAGCTTCTTATTATAGCTTTAAGTAAAAGATAACCGAAAGAAAATCCGGAGTCAAATCTAATTTCATAACCTTAAGCTTCATATACGAAGTTATAATTATATATTTTTTAATGATCATATTTCAAAGAATAAGTATTACCTTAATCAGATCTATCTATCTGTTTTTAACCGGGACCACACATTCAACCTTTTAGAAGAAAACCCACAACTAAAAAAACCCGATTACTCAACACCGATCATTTTTTGCTTTAAATAAGACTTGAAGTCAAGACATTTTTAATTTTAATTGTTTGAATACATCACCTCAAAGTTATAAACTATTACTCATATATGTGCTAGTTTTAACCATTATACTAATCAACTACATAAAATTCAAATGAGTAAATATTGATAAATTTAAGTAAACAAATGGTGTGTTTTTAAAACTTAAAACATCCAAAATAACTCAAAAAATAAGTTGTTATATTCCTTTTCGACATCTACTAATATAAAAGAAGTAAAAAAGAACACGAACAAATGCTTTTAGGTTTTAAAAAGTATCCATTTTGACATGTTACAAGATTTGCTCATTTAAAAGCTTAAACTACCATCTAACTTTAAAACAAGGTGAAAAACAAGGTGATTAGGTGAACATATATCAACATCTCTTTCCATTTTTGCGAATGGGAACACACATTTATTACTGTGATTATGTCTGTATGGTATGCGGTAATAGAATGGACGAATTAATGAAATGAATGAGTGAATGAAATGTATGAGAGAATGAAATAAATCATTACATTTTATTGCCCAGTTTAATCGTCATTTAGAAATAAATTAATAATTACTTTGTTGTTTGTTTGGAATGAAAAAACAAATCAAAGAAATGTAACAGTGGTTATAATGGTGATGGAAGTGGTGGTGGTGGCCGGTGGTGATTTCTGGCGGCGGCGGGGACCTGAGGGTGGTTTCCGGCGGTGGCTTCCAGAGACGGTGGCGGTCGGCGGTTTCCGGAGGCGACAGTTGTTTCCAGTGGTGGCGGCGGTGGCTTCCGTTGGCAGTGGTTTCCGGCGACAGAAGTGGCCGGTTGCGGCGGTCGCCTTCTATGGTTTTCGGTAGGGGCGGCAGGCTTCGGCGGTGATGTTCACGGGGCGGTGGTGACCGGCGGAGGTGGTGGTCGTTGTGGTGGGTGAGTGAGTGGTGTGGTATTAATGATGAAAGAAGGGATGAAATAAAAAAAATGGAGGGAGGGGGTGAATGTAATGAATTAATGGAATGAAATCAACTATATAATAGTTTATTTTATTATCTTCACCAACCAAATATGTTTTTGTTCATTCATCTTTAATAGTTTATTTTATTCCAACATTTATTCCTGTATATCAAACATTATGTAACACTCCAATCATAAGGAGAACTCAAAGTTGAATTTACACATCCAACCATAGTTTATAAAGTGAAAATTTCAATAAAAATTAATTATAGTAACGAAAACATTTAAAACATTAATTAAGCATTTGAAACATGGATAGCAAAACTTGGTTATTACAAGAACTTCTTATACTAGAATGTCAGTCTTCATATGCAAGGTAAATTTCACTTCAACACATGCCAAACTACATATCACTTTCACACGTCTTCTTAACCTGTATGCATATTAGAAGTCAATTTTACTAAAATGTTTTTGTTTTTCTTTATAACATAACTTGACATTTCATAATAATATGTAACAACAATAATTATTCCATTCATAGAATAGCATAATATAATATGCTCATAGAATTTCATAACATAAATAAAACTTTATATAATATAGCTAAGTTAGTTAGTTAGGTGACATAACCTTACCATAAATAACGTATAAATGCTAGTAATAGCTACAACATGCTTATACCAATAGAAGACTCCATCAACCCTATTTTGTATGAAACAAAACTTATTATCCCTTTCTTGCATAAAGCAAGACTTATCATCCCTTTCTTACCGTATACACAAGACTTAAACCATTTCTTGCATAAAGCAAGACCTAAATTATTTCTAGTGTGAATGCATGACTTATTATTATTTTTTTCATATAAGCAAGACATAAATGTAACATTCATATCACATATCACTATCTAGACCTTTAGGGGCCGTATGATTCACATAATATTTTGCAAAAGAATTAAAAATGAATATAGAATTAGAAATGAAACTTTGTTATAATTAATAACATGTTTTGTTGGTCAATTTTGAGTGAAATTGAAATATCAATTTTAAACATTTCATTTGATTGTTAGACATTTCATGAGTAAACGAAAGGAACATATTTTCAATAAATATAAGAAAAAAATCTTCCATTCTTAATTTCATCTGTTGACTAACGATCAAGATTGTAATTATAATAAGAGTTAATCTCGGTTTTCGTCCATGAGTTTTGCAAATTGTCTCCACTTGAGTACCAACATTTATTTTGTCTCTATTATTGGCCTGAGTTTTGCAAATCATTTCGATTTTCCTATTTTTGACTAACGGAGTTAACACTTTCAGTTAGATTTTTTTAAAATGATCAAAATGTCACACCCCGAAAACCGCAGCGGAAGGTCGCGTGACGTGGTGGCAACGGAAGTTGGAGTTGACCCAACTTTTATAGTCAAACGTACTCAAAGATAACGTTAGTCATGAAAATCATATATTATAATCATAAAAGTATTTTGATAAACAACGTTAAACATTTCGGTAGTAACACATAATACTGTTTTTATTACATGAACCTAATTTTATTTAAAGACGTTTGAAACGTTTGACCCTCCAAAGACAAAGTTCCGGAAATCCATATAGAGCTCACCTATAACCCTGAAAAGCATGAATGGTAATAAAGTCAATATAAAGTTGATGAGCTTTCGGGGTTTTGTAGTTTCGCAAACATTCATTTTGAAAATAATATGATGAAACAAGGCATAATATATTCCACATAGACTAGCTAGGTACTATGATAATTTAGGTCATAAGCCCATAATCAAACCAAGAAACACGTCGTTGCCCCACAACTATCCAGACATATAAACTCCCTCGCCACAACCTGACCAGCGCGACTGGTCGCGAAAGCGGGCCATTCTAACCCGATAGATCTACCAATATACTCTGTGGCCTCACCCCTGAGGTTAATGATTATAGGGGGATTTAGGGCTCAATAGTATATATATCCATACCACTGACCCAAACTTATACCCTCATAATATATTATCCTGCTTAACCCATCATATATTTTAAAGTATCGTTTCATGCTTTTCCCCCAAAACAATTAAAATAATATTTAAAATGGGGCCGAAAGACTCACCTTGAGTGTGATTAATGGAACAAACCAACGTGCTAGGCTTTTTGATAATGAAACCCTAATCATGAGCATTATGGTCAATATATGATGATTTATGCTTACGAATGCATTTCACCCATTTAGTTGTTTTAAAATAGTATATTTTCATTACTTAGAAATGTATTCTTTTGTAAATTTGTAATAAAAACTATTATTTTTTTCTTTTTAGGGTTGAATACCTTTTCACTAATATTTATTCCTTGCTCATATTCTAGATGTCTTATGTCTTTACTATTTTACTCGTGAACCTTACGTTAAAATTTGTATTTAACTAGTGATTTTCTAATTTAAGTGTCTTATGTTATAAAACTATGATTTTCCAAACTTATACATATTAGTCTTTATTCAAAATTCGGTTAATAGTTTTGTTACTAATAAATCTTTATGAAAAAATTTCCATTTTACTTTTTATAAAATAATTCTTTTTATAGTTATTAAGATTATTTAATTATTAATACTTATATTATTTTTTTTTACCAAACATAAAAACTTCATTAATTTGCAATTGTAGTCTAAAATAATTACATATATATTTATATAAGTTTTATTAGTCATAAATTGTCCAAAATATATTTATTCTTTAGTTTTATATGGATATATATTTTTAGAAAGTCTTGAAGTCTCAATTGTCGTCTTTAGTCGAGTTCTTTGGTCATAGATTTTTTTAAAATGACCAAAATACCCCTAAGGGGTATAAAAACATCCCATCTCTTTCAATTTCTCTCTCTCTCTCTTTCTCTATCTCTCTCTCTCTCTCTCTCTCTCTCTATATATATATATATATATATATATATACACACACACACATCACCGCCACCGCACATCACCACCACCACACATCAAATTCTGCGAAGGGGGGTGTAGCGTCGTCGACGATGAATCGCCGATTGTCGTGACTTCCATTTCACTCGGCCTCTCTAAACAGCCCTGAGCTTCGGCGTCCACCAGCCTTTTCCGGCAGTCATTGCTTCCTCCGACCATCAATGCGTACACAATCACCACCGCGAATCTCTTTAGCACCAATCGCGTGCGATTGAGCTGTTAACGATCCCGATCTGCACACATCTAGCAGTATCAGAACACCACCGTATGCTAAAATCGCCCAAGAGTTATCAAGATCAGCGGTGATATCTTCAACGGCCATCGTCTCCTTCTCCTTCAACTAAAGCAATCCACATTCAACAATCCTCAACCACGGCCCCAATCCTCACCATCATTGATTGCTCGCGATGAGCGTTCACATCAAACAGATTAATCAAACAACCAACATTACCTTCCTTCGCCACCAACATGGCAACCTTCTCGTCTTCAATCAACAGCTAAATCGACTCTAACGCCTTCCTCTTGAACTCCACACTTCCAATCTGCAGCCGTGTGAACACATCTCGGATGAACAAACTCAAATCCTCTTTAGCAGATCCAGGTTCAGGCTGCAACAACACAATCACGTTAGACTGACGAAGAACACCAGATCGAAGCAACAATCAAGATCGTTAAGCTGATTTGACAACCATCCGGTGGCCATATCGAGATCACTCTGCGATGGTGAAGAAAAGGAGGGGGGCAGAGGTGGAGGTGAGGAGGACGGAGGGGGTGGGGGAGGAGGAGCAGCGGTGGAGTCGGAGAGGAGAGGAGAGGAGGGAGGTGGTGGGGTTTAGCTGGTTTTGGAAGTGAAGGAGGTGGAGAGGTATTTTGGTCTTTTTAACACCGACTTAACAGAAAATTTTAACATCGTTAGTCAAAAGGACGAAAATAAAAACGATTTCCAAAACTCAGGCCAATATTGGAGACAAAATAAACGTTGGTACTCAAGTGGAGACAATTTACAAAACGTAGGGACGAAAACCGTGATTAACTCTTATAATAATTTTCAATTCCAATCTTAATTTTTGATGAATTTTGTGAACCAAACTTAACCTTATTATTTAATTATATAACCTTTTTTGCACTTGAGCAAGACATAACCATACTACTCATAAAACATAATACCATTTGTACCTTTACCATTTCATTACATAATCCTTTTCTTGCCTCTAAGCAAGACATAACCATACCGGCCTCTATGCATTACTGTGGTTCATAACACGTAAGTCCTGTCATACTATAATTAAAATAGTTTAAAGTGTGATGTATTGCTGATGAAGGAAATACGGCTAGTTGTGGTATGTTAAAATAGAACAAGTTTATTTTTAATCTTTTTTCATTATGGTGAATGCATTTGTTACAAATGAACAGATACATGTTTAAGATAGGTCTATTACGGCTGGAAAGTCTATTACGGATCAACAATGTGTATCGTCCAAGTGCATGTTATCACAAAGAACAATCGATTGCAAAGGGTACTCGAACTACAAAGAAACAAATGAGTTCCAGACTTGTTGTTTACTTCAACAACATCCATTTCCTTACTTAGTTACCTATACTCAAATAAAACATTTTAGAGTTTTTACGTAACATTTCATATGCATGCAAGTGTTAATGCATAGTACGTTATCCAAAGATCCTAACATGACTGTTTCTAGATTCAAACAATTTTTTTATAATATCTCAAGATTTGAATTTTAACAAGTTATTAATCAAACATTATTAAAATCTCTTTCATGTATGCATACCTACCCCATTTTCTCGTTGGTTAATGATGAAGTGCCTTGATCTAGCCTTAAATCTATGGATATTTGAAGTCACTTTTAAAAATGCTTTAGTTGGAAAATATATGGAATTACAAGTTACACCTTTATTTAAGTTTTGTTCTCAAAACCTTTCATTCACCAAATAGTTGTGGGTAGTAATTCTTTATTTACTCTCGAATTCCCGCATGCTCTTTGACATTTTTTTTGCTTTTATTGAAATTTACCTATATATACTTGTTCACCTTGTTTCATAACTGTTGCTACTAGCTCATCAATATAATTTGATAATCATCAACTTTTATATCATCAAATGGACATGCACGTCTTCACTAGCTAGACACATTCGTAAACATGACGCATGAAAGTTAGAATGAATTCCACTAAATTCTTATGGGAGTTCTAGTGTACATGCTAAAACCTCACACGTGCAAATCATAAACGGTCCAATCTTAGACTTAACATAACTTTATCCTCAACCTTAAACTTTAATTGTCTTCATCGTTTGTTGGCATATAATTTTTTGTCTGTCATTGACTTCAATCGTAACCTTAATAACTTCTAGACTTTTCAGTTCTTTCTGCTTGGCAGCGACCCAACATATAGGTGTTCTACACTTTATTTCATATAATATCTCATATAAGGGCATACTAATACATGCATCATAGTTATTCTTGTAAAGATATTCTTTTAAATGTGGATGGTCATCTTTAGTTTTGTACTAATGTGTAATCTCGTTCCCATCTATTATGGAACTCTTCCAATACTTGAATGTAAACTGCAGGTGGATCTGAAACAATTTATGTTCTTGGTAAAACAACTCTGCTAACCATTTAAAGGTATAAGTCTCTTGTATTGATAAGAAATGCGTATTCTTCGTCGATGGACCCTCGATTACCTAAATTGCATCATAGCCCTTAGTTGTGGAAGGTATCTTGGTTATAAAATGCATTGTGACATGTTCCTACTTGCATTCAAGTATATCCAATAGCTGGATCATTTCGTAAGGCTTCTAGTGTCCGACTTTAACTTGCAGACACATTAGACATACACTCACATACTCTCACTTTTTATTTCATACCCGGACATCAATAAAACTTAATCATATGTGACAAGAGATAAAGCTAGACCTTGTCAATATAGGGCAACATATAATGCTTGTCAAGGGTCTGTGATAGAGACTCATTAATGTGTCAAAAAAAATATGTAAAAGGATGTTGCAGGATCGATATAAGTCATTTAACACTTTGTTTTCTCTCAAACTCACCTAGAACAACATTTGGGTAAGGATCGAATCAGTAAGAGTTGATCACAATATAGAAAGTAATAAAGAATACAAGAAGTACTTTTCAAGGTACTTTTATATATTGCTTCTCAACTCAATAATAACTCTTACAAGCAGTGTGGAATGAGTTACTAAGAGAACCTATATATAATACTACCTACAGCCGGATATACTTTGATACTAGCTAGGATCCTATAGCTAAAGTCTATACTACAAGACTATAGTTTAAGGTATTTCGGATAAAGTCTTATATGAGATTTGGTAGTCAGGACATGTCCCTGACTTACCTTTTGTCATCAACTAAAGTTGGTAACATGCACTATCATAAAAAGGTGAACAATGGAATAAAGTATGGTCAACTGTATGTCTCTTTAGGAAGAAGCCATACAGTATCAGAGGTCTGTAGCGGAGTGTCAGAGACCATACTTGTGTCCACTGGTTCATAGCAGTGTCTTCCGAAGATTAAATGGTTTCGGAAGAGTAAGTACTTCCGAAGCCACTTATACTTCGGAAGAGGTTGCTTCTTCCAAAGCTTGGAGACTTCTTCTTATCATCATACTTCGGAAGTAGTCTTCAGGTTTTCTTCTAAGACTTGATCTTCGGAAGCATGCTCGTTGCTTCGGAAGTAGAGTTCTGTCTTCGGAAGTTTATCTTTCACTTTGACTTCGGAAGAACCCTACAACCTTCGGAAATTCCATGCTAAGCTTCGGAAGCCCTTGCATGTAGTACCGAAATTGTCTAAATGAATTGGTTTTTGTTGCACCAACTTTCTTCTTGATCCAACAGATGCTTTCATCACATATTTTTAATGTCAATACAATATGTCAATGTGTTGAAAATATTGGGTTTGTATATAATATATTATGTCAGTAATGGTACATAGTGGCGTATGCAAAACCAAGATTATTATAACAGATATTCAATTATTTACATTATCAACAACTTTTTTGATTATATAACTCCAAGATTAATTAAACTAATCTCAATATCAAGGTGTACTATTCTCAATTAATGTTAGATTATTGACTTAGGACCCTTATAATATTTCTAATGATAATTTATAATATGGGCATATATTGTTGATATATTTTGTTCATTTTATTTAATTATAGTCAAATTATATGGAAAATTTAAAATAAAAATATGTAACTTTGTTCATGTGTAAGAAAAGATGAAGATGATGAACTATAAATCCTCGTTTCAAGATCGTATTTATGGATGTACATGTAAGATCGATGATACAGTAATAACTAATTAATGGATGGATATACATGTAAGATCGATGATACAGTAATAACTAATTAATGGATATACATGTAAGATCGATGATACAATAATAACTTTATTATAAACTAAAAGTCAATCGAAGCTATTAATCATGTAAAAAACACATATTCCCTTATTCTTGTTTCGGTGTTGTGTTGAAGTGATGATTGAGTACCTCTTTCGTATGAGTTGGCTACTCTTCTGTGAAGTGAATCATATCTCTTGTAGTTGTTAGCCATGATTATAAATAATAATTTACATTTTAGGTAATAGATGGATGTAAATGCAAAGCATAGACATTTTAATGGATATACATGCATGCACAACCACACTAATTAGAACTAGTTTGACCATCAAAACTTTAATGACAAACTACAACAAACAAAGTACTGAAAATCATTGTCAATTAAGGAACTTAAAATATATTGATATGTCATATAAAATGTATTGATATGTCATATAAAATGATGAAATACCCATAGTTTTTGTTATTATTAAGGACTGGATGTCTCTCAAAACCGTGATAACACTCTTAGATTTTTCAGTTTCATTGATGCTTATAAAGTTAAATTACATAGCTTTCAAAGAACGAGAACAAGAACGAATATATAGGAAAGTTGTTAAGATTTTCGTATTACAAAAACTAATAAAATGAATCCTTTATATAGGGATGGAAAATTCCATTGATTAACTAAGCTATTATAATCATTTAATTTATGTTAAACAGTAGGCTGGTAGTTATGACTATTGTAAATATATAACTAGAAACCCACGGTAATAACTTAATTATGCTAAACTTCCACACTATTGATCATGAAGTTAATACCAAATTTCATCAGCTACCAGATTACAAGTTACTCCGAATAGTAACAAAGTTTCTACCAAACTTTAGTTTCTTTCGAAATTCATTTACAAGTAACCTTGCCATAGAGTTTGATTCCAAAGCAAGTTTCAAAAGATAACAATCATGCCAAAACAACCGGCTTGACCCCAATCAAGGGTTGTGCCCGCGGACATTACTAGGGGCTGCCCCTCTGAACCCCACTATCAAGGATATGCTCCCAAATTTGCATGGCCTAGTGGTTCAATAAACTTTAGAATCAAAATATTTTTCAAGACAAAAGTGAACTTCATAATTCTCAACTTGTTTGATGTTTGATTATAATCTTACAATTGGTCAATAAGTAAATCTTATTACATAACGTTGTTTGATAACAATCACCACAAATACATCATCTTACATGGATGTCAATTGGATACGTATGTATTCATTGTGTTTCATTTATGTATGTTTATGTCTATTTCAAGTATAATACGAATATCATTATTTTCTTAATGAATTAACATGAAAGAAAATAGGTTTGTATGTTTAAGAACATGAATAAATGAACAGAGATACTGCTTACTCAATTTTGTTTGGTTTGTTTAGTGGATTAATATGAATATTGGAGGGTTCATAAGAAAAGCACATGATTATGTGAAAATTAGAGAAAACCAATAAAAACGATCACATAATTTATAGATTTTTTTTCAATGCCCTTTATATGTATGTTTGTATAGACAAATTAGATCAAATAAGAACCGTAATATAGTTTTACATATACGTCATACATAAGTTACGTGTTTAACAATTTTTCATTCAACATATGTTACGTATATATAACTCTCTTCATTCTCATATTTATGTTCAACAGATATGTAATAAATACTTAAATACCCTTTTAACATTCAAAAATACAAAAACAAGTATAGATTATATGAGTGACGTATGTGATTTTCTTTGCTTTCATATGCCTATTTGTTTTCATATGAACACTCCTTTGCAAGAGCAAATACAAATTCATAATCATATATATAAACCAAACGACATGTGTAACTTTCATTAATGTTTCTCCATTCCTATTATTGAAGCACCAGAAGGCCACAACAATCCATAAAGGTGGATTAGATGTCAGGGTTGCAAAAACATCAACAAACATGTATAATGATTGTCCATAAAAGTAGACTAGACATCACGGTTGCAAATATTGTCACAAACATTAAAACAAGTGAATTTTCTTATGTGCTCATTTTTAACAAAGAAAGTTTATTTTTTTGTTAGTATTTATGTGTTTAAGATAGAAAATGATGCACAAACAAATTAACATAAAAGTTTTACAAATAGCTAATAAAAATATACTGTTTAATATGAGATACATAATATTCATTTCGTTTATATGAGGTCGATATCCATTTGTTTGTGTTCAACTATATGCATACACATATTTAAACATAAAGAAAACTTAGTACTGACTGTAGACAAGCTTTAACTAATAAATTACGAAACTTTTACAAATGTAAACGAGTATACGTTGACCAGATTTGCATATTCCCTATAGTATTCGTGTATCTGGCTATTAGTATTCTTAAGTTTAAACCCACATAAACTAATTCCATAACTTATCCAAAAATATACATATAACAATATAAATTGGTGGTATTTTATTGATACTATTGATCCAAACACATCAAAGCACTTTAAATTCACAAACTAATCTTTTCTTTTAGTTGGTTTATAAGGTCAATTATGCGTATAGTGTTATGTATAGCTATCTCTTATTAATTAATGCCTTTTCAAAAACCATGTGTGTTCATGACATCTTGTGGAAAACGATGGGCATACACACTATTATACGGAGTTGGTGCGTAGAGAAACTTAAGGAATGATGACAATACGTTTCTTACAACTGCCTAACAACTCATTTAATCATGATTCTTCACAGTTTGTGCATATTCATTAGAGATGTTGTAAGTGGTTTTCTTACATTCTTACCTTTTTGTAAGTTAACAAAGTATAGACAGTGTTAACAATAATGAATATCAGTAGCCTATCGTGTCTGTTTGTAATGCATGTTTTTTTATACAGATTGACATTGGGGGAAGGAGACTCAAGTATTGAGTGGCGAGTCAAAATATACTCAAACAAACATTAGTAAAGTGCTTACTTTTGTTATTTTCCTTCTAACACTTGTTACTTTATGATAAACTTATGTTATATTCAAGACTGTTGTGCTACAATGGTTACTTTATGTTATAAAAAACTAGTCTCAAAATTAACATAATGAAAAACAACTTGTAAATGATATTAACATACAAACGTTTAGTATTATTACTATGTACCTAGAAAGTTTTAAAACTTGGAGTATGCAATTTCAACAAACTTATACATAAATTAATTGATTAATGACATGACTATAAACAAATTAAAGTGATAGTTGAATATTCTAATACGTAATTGATTAATCACATAACTCTACACGAACGATGTTTTTCCAAATGAAAGTAATAAAGAAGGAAAATCGTGGAAGGATGTAGAAGAAAGGGTAAAAAGGTAATTAGAGATGGTTAGATAGCGTTTGTGAGTTGTGAGTTGTGAGTTGTGAGTTGTGAGTTATCATTTTATTTTTGTAGGCAGTCGCTATCAACAACGGTCAGAAAATGCACCGGCTAATTGCCCACAGCCACACATAATTTTTCTATTTTTGTTTGGTCCCATCATGCAAACGTTTGCCTTTATTTCTTCTTTAAATATATATTGAATGACTTATTTAATTTTACTCCATATAACACATTATGAATACTTCATATACTTAAAATAAATTATACATATTATATGTCCTAAATTATCTAATCTATAGTATTAAAGATAAATCCAGAGTATTCTATCGTCTAGTTTCGTCAAAATAAAACCTTTTTATGTGATTTATTAGAACTAGTTTTTTTGTCATCTAAAATGTTTACCTTTATTTTATTATTTTAAAACCTTACTAATATAGTTTGCTATTAGATGTATGTTATTGAATATATTTGTTGTGCAAAATCAACGTATAATGCTCCATAATGATTATTAGCAAGTTAATTAAAACAGTTAGTGCAATCAAATGACCCACCACACCTCATGATTTGTTAATTTCTGTTGGAATTTAGTATCTTTTTGAGAGCCAAAGTTTAAAAAATCCAGCAAAATGTTTAATTTTTAATTCATAACTTTGTAAGTTATTAAGAATAAGTTATCAATTAAATACCCTAATAAATAGAAAAACTAATGCTCAAAAAAGCTGGCCTAATCAACCACGAAGCCAACCAATAACGTGATGACACTCTGTCGTGGATAATAACACAACAGACAGAAACAAACAATTCTAAATCCATCTGTCAACATCCTCTGCTCTTTCCAGAACTAGAAAATACAATACACAAAGCACACAATTATTATCAAATTATGCAATGATTAATCACAAAATCAATAAAAACAATAGATTAACAAACACCCATCTGTTCAAAATGCTCACATTTGCAGTATAAAATCCCACAAACCCCAACTCATCTCCTCACAAAACCACCACTCACTCACTCACTCACTCACTCACTCACAGCCCAAATCAAGAGAGAGAAAGCTTTGAGCAACAACAATGGAGGGTAAGGAAGAAGATGTTAAGCTTGGTGCCAACAAGTTTTCAGAAAGGCAACCAATTGGGACATCAGCTCAAACAGATAAAGACTACAAGGAACCACCACCAGCACCTCTGTTTGAGCCAGGGGAGTTGTCTTCATGGTCCTTTTACAGAGCTGGAATTGCAGAGTTCATTGCAACTTTCTTGTTTCTTTACATCTCTGTGTTGACTGTGATGGGTGTGGTCAAATCTCCCACTAAATGTGGTACTGTGGGTATTCAAGGGATTGCTTGGGCTTTTGGTGGTATGATCTTTGCTCTTGTCTACTGCACTGCTGGTATCTCAGGTATATTATTATTATCATAACCCTGATTGTGATCTTCTTTTTTTTCTTTTGAAATCTCATGGAAGCTGTTTGTTTTTGGTGTTTTGAGGTGGGTATGTTTAGATCAAAGTGTTTGGATGATAAAGATGGTCTCTTTTTACAAACCCTCATATTTTAAGCCCAAAAGTTTTAGTTTTGACAAAGAAATTCATCTTCTTGAATTACAAATAACAAATTAACCACCACACACTCAAGAGTTACTGTTTTTCCTGCAAACCCTGTAATCTTTTGACGTAAAGATTCAAGTTTTAATTTGACAAAGATGTCTTATTTTGAGTAACAAGTAACCAATTAACCACCACATGCTCAATATTAACGGTTTTCTCTGCAAACCCTGTAATCTTTTGAACTAAAGATTCAATTTTTACTTAAATTATCATTCACTAACTGTGAAGTTCATCATTAATGAAAATTGTTGTTGTGTAAAACAGGAGGGCATATCAACCCAGCTGTGACATTTGGTTTGCTATTGGCAAGAAAACTATCTTTGACCAGGGCACTGTTCTACATGGTGATGCAGTGCCTTGGGGCCATCTGTGGTGCAGGTGTGGTCAAGGGGTTCGAGGGTAAGAATGAGTTCACCACTTTGGGTGGTGGAGCCAACACTGTAGCCCATGGTTACACCAAGGGTTCAGGCCTTGGTGCTGAGATTATTGGCACATTCGTGCTCGTTTACACCGTCTTCTCGGCCACTGATGCCAAGAGGAATGCAAGAGACTCCCATGTCCCTGTATGTTACAGATTTCCCTAATTCAATTAACATGATCAATATGTTATAAAAGGTCAAACCTGTAAGTTGACTTTCAATGTTTTGTTGTAGATTTTGGCTCCTCTCCCAATCGGGTTCGCGGTTTTCTTGGTTCATTTGGCCACCATCCCCATTACTGGAACTGGTATTAATCCTGCAAGAAGTCTTGGAGCTGCAATCATCTACAACAAGGACCATGCTTGGGATGATCATGTAAGATTTGGATTTGACTTTTGAAGTCAACATTCATTTCACTGATTTGTTTGCAAAGTGTTGGTCAAAATCTGATTTTTACTTTGTTTTGCAGTGGATCTTCTGGGTTGGTCCGTTTATTGGAGCTGCACTTGCTGCTATGTACCATGTGATTATTATCCGAGCCATTCCCTTCAAGAGCAGATCTTAAATTCTTTTTGTTTCGTTGATTGTTTTCTCGTTGTCGATTATGTCTTGTTGTTGTTTATTAAACTGTTTATTCTCGTGTCGTGTTAATGTTATTTGTTAATAAATATTGTGTAAATTATACCCTCCAATGGGTTTCTTTTCTTTCTACCTTGTAACATCTTTAAGACCATGGAAGGAAGATCATGTTTTTTAGATGATTTCATATGTATTTTCCTTTACTTCTTTCTATTTTTCTCCTTTATTCTTCATTTTTGGATTTTGTATCAATCGAATATTTCAAAACTAATTATAAATTTAAAATTGATTCAAAACTGTTAGATATAAACTGTATTTTAGTCGCAACCTTTTAAAAACAAACAAAGGAGTGATGGTGTCGGGGACAAATGACAACCCATTTACAGTCCCACATCCTTTGAACCCACAACAAAAATGATTTGTTTCAATATGAAAATTAACCAAAAAGAATGATTTATAATCGTTAAATATATATAAATATTTTTAGTTACAATCTTAAAATGTGACAAAGGAGCGTTGGTAGTGGAGACAAATGACAACCCATTCGTAGTCCCACACCATATGAATCTATAACAAAAATAATATGTTTCAACATGAAAATTAACCAAAAAGAATATGATTCAAAACCATTAAATATAATTGTATTTATAGTCACAACTATTTTAAAAGACACAAAGGAGTGTTGATGGCGGGGCCGATTGACAACACACTCGTAGTCCCACACTCTTTGAACCCACACCAAAAATGATATGTTTCAACGTGAAGCTAGGCCATTGCCAGCCTTGTTTCAAGGGTCCACAAATCAATGTTTTTTTGCATTCATTTCATGATGAAGTTCATGAAGTTAATGGATCATGATCCTTTGAGTCTTTGACAATCATCATGGGTCGATCAGATCTTATCCGATTCCAATCCGTATACAAGCCTAAGGGGCTGTTTGAAATTCAAGTCCTAGTCAGAAGGTGATGATCAAGTAAGGGGTTATTGCAAAACTAGCCGGGCAAGAGGAAAAATATGTATGATTCAGTGGTGTCGGACCAGATCAGACGCGAAAGAGTGAGAATCAAACATGCTGACTGGCTAAAATGTGTGACCAGATCAACGGGTCAGATATTTTGACAGGGTCAGAAGCAAATCAAAGAGCCCCTAAGAGAAAACAATCATATTGAGATCTTGAGACGCCTTGCTAGCCTCTTAGCATAGAAAGCGCAATTGGTGATGCATAGAGGTGACGTATAGAGGCGATTTTTTTATGAAAAAATGATAGCTCGACTATAAAAAGAAATAAGCTTAAGCTTTGGGTTTGACCTCCAACTTTTTACGATTTAACTTGGTCTAATTTCTTTGTTTTTGGCAACGACAACAAGTAGTCGGTATATGTAAAATATTTTCCATTTAGTAAAATCCACTCCAACTTTAATATGTACGCTTGTGTGTCTTTTAGAAATCGTATACAAAATACGCATATAATCATATTCTCACATGTTAGATACTTAATAGAAATATATTTTTCACGAAAAGAATCCTGAATTTAGAATTTGCTTCATTTAAAAAAAAGATATACCAATCCCGAGTCAATTTGTTATTTTTAATCTTTTTAGTTTGTTGTGGTGAACTTAACCATGGGTTCCAAAAGGATATGAACTAAAAAAGAGCTTACGAATTTGCCTGTTTGAATCGGCCCATTAACATTTTCCACATTTAAATTTTAATACGTTGGTTGTTACCAAATCACAATAAAAAAATAAGTGGGTTAACCTAATATGGACATACTTTTAAAAGGATGACACTGACCCAAATTATCTAAACCGTCCATTGTACATCCTCTAATTAATAAGTAAATACTAATTGAATTTCATAGATCATTTAGATAAATATTACTAATTATCAACTTATAATTACATTAACTGTTGTATCATGTGTATAAAAAATTGTATATAACTTCCTTTTTCTTTTTATAAATCTAAAACTTATACATCTTTCACAATTTAATCCCTATAAATTTTTACTTTTAACTTTAGTCTCTTATACTTTTCATCTTTTACAAAGTTTTCGATTTAAGGTCCAAATTTTTTATAGCTAACGCGTTGTAACGTGCACGTGTTGTTCAACGTTGTTAAGCTTGTTTTTCTCATTTAACATCTCTGTTGCAACGTATGAGGTCCTAGATCAACTTAGTTATTTTTTTAATATTTTGCGTTTCACGTGCATGGTTTAACGTTTTTACATCTACTTTCCGTTTGATTTTATTTTTAGTTTTTATTTCTTTTTAATACAAGTTTTTTTTGTGTTGGTGGTCGTTGAAAGGTGTTGTGACAATGATGTTATTTGGTATGGTTCTACGCATCATATCGCAACCTGATAAGCTGAATACTAGTTAAATATAAAAATAAAAGAAAAACTTGTATATACATTAGGATGAAAATTATAAGTTATCAAAAGGTATAATAACCAATCATAAAAGCCAGTCACGGGTAAAATATTAGTTATTACAAAAATTAGTCAAAATTCTAATAAGTTATCATCATCATTCACTCGTTTAAAAAGTTTACCTAAAAACCATTATATCGGGAAAGAAAAAAAAAGTAATATTAATAAATAAGGTCAAAACTTAAACCTTTCCAAAACCAAAAAAGCATTTTGGAAATTATTCTCATAAAGTATTTGAGTCAATCCAATGTGTCCCCTTTGCTATGTTGTGTGAAGAAAATAAAGCACCATTAACAAACATTCAACTATCGTTGCAACCGTGGTTTCCACAACGGGTCGGACAAGGATTTGAAGGGACAAACGGTTCAATAAAAAACTGGGCTTAACCGGGTCGCGACATTCAGCTCCTAAGGCTCTTGTCGTATGGTTTGTAATTTATATATCTATAAGAGGTGAGTTGTATGGATGTTTCATATGAAACAAACTTTAAAGTTGAAAGTGTAGAGATTAAATGTAGTGAGAACCAAAAAGGCTTATAATCTAGTTGTATCTATGTGAAAATAATGATATCCCTTCCTATAGAGTTAATATGAAGCTAGAGATTAAATGTAAGGGACAAATTTTGAGTGTGAATGTTGAATGTATGAAAGTTGAATTTGTAAGTGTAAAAACATTAGAATAATAACTAAAATTTAAGTCATTCCACACTAGGGGTAAAAAGTTAATAATATACGATCTTTGAATTAGATAACTAGTTTTGGGTTCTAAGACTATATGTAGTGGTTTGTTTAGTTAAATGTCACTTAAGCAAATATGAATTTACTAAAGTCCATTTAAATCAAGGTAATGGTTTTAATGTCTCTTTTAGTTAAAGATTGTCAAAAATGGGTGTGTTTCAAAATCAACAACTTTTCACTTTCGTTAGGAGTTTGGCGATGGGCCAACTTGGAGCCCCCTTTCACCACTGCCTAGTGGCTTTGGTGCCACAATTTCCTTCTACATCATTACTTTTGGCGCCACCACACTTCCCACAATGTCTAGTCTAAGGCTTTAGGTATGTGTTTCCATTTTGTTGAAGGTGTGAGGGTGTTTTTGTGTGGGTTAGTTGATTCAAGAAGAAAACAGGCGGGAATTTCATAATCAAGTAGATAAAGCTTGTTAATCATCTCTTGGTGAAAAGAAACATAACTTTGATCGATTTCTTTAACCTAGCTTTCAAGTTTACAAGTTTTTGGGAAATTCTTGAGGAAATGATGATATAGTCTGAATTTCATGAGTTTTTGGATTAGTATAACATGTTTAGATGATTGTTTTCTTAAAAACTTACTATAACTTTAAATGTGTGGTTGTGCCTTTTTTTAGACATCGTATACAAACTTTCGCATCATAGTATTTTTCACATATTAGGATCCTTATCAAGAGTATATATATGGCCCGTGACTTTAGAATTTGCTATAGATCCAAAAAAGATAGAGCTGAACATGCAGGGCGGGTTTAAGCATTTTAGATGGCCAAAGCAAAGTAAAAATTTGAGGCCCTTTTTAAATTTCATTGTTAGAACACTCATCTTATTATCTTGAATTGAGATCGATAAGAATTATAAGAAGAAGAAACACTAATTTTACCAACAAAAATTAGACGTGATCAAAATATAAGCTTACCTTGCACAAGTTGAGTTGTATGATAGAACTATGGAACGAAGCCAGTAGGGGAAGTAGAAAGCTAACCCGAGAGCATTCCAATGTGTCTAAAAGGACATCTAGCGCTTCAAACCACTAAAATATAAAAAATTAGAGTTAATTACATAAATAGTCCATGTAGTTTATTCAAAGTAACATGTTTGGGTACTAAAGGTTTTTATAATAGGTTGGGGTATTATTTTTTTTTATTTTGTAATAAAATTGAGTATTAAGACTAACGGACGTTAAGACTTCTGTTAAATTTAAAGGAAATGACTAGAGTACCCTTGGATTTATTATTCCTACAATTATATATTTCTCTTTATCAGGGACCATTTGTGTAACTACTATAACACTAAAATACACAACCCTTTCCTCATCAGCATCATTGACCTACCATCACCACCATATATCCCCGTCAGCCACCATCATCACCAGCCACCACCCAACCCAACTACCCACCAGCCTCCACCGAACACCCACGAACACCACCATTATCACCATCTACCCATAATGTGAGCAATGGTCACAAGAAGCAGGTAGTCCCTCCTGCCTACTACCGACCACCTAACACCCACAAGCACCCAAACCTAGATCTGAACCCTAATTGAATGGTCATAAGATCTGAACCCAAACCTAGGTCTAAAACAATGTTGGTGGTAGTGGGAGTCGTCGGTGGTGGTGGGAGTCGCCGGTGGTGGTGGGGGTTAGCGATGGTGGTGGTGAGATGATGCTCAAGAGGTGGATATTAGGTGGTGGCCAACGTTGGTGGTGGCGGCCTGCGTTGGTGGCGGTCGGCGTTGGTGGCAGCCGACGGTGATAGCCATGGTGGTAGGTGGGTGTTTGCATCTGAGTAGGTATTAGAATTTAGATTTATATATACATATAATAACACATATAATATTAAGTAAATTACAAAAGTAGCCATTCACTTAAGTTACATAATCAATCATTTTAATGTGAAATGACCAAATTGCCTTTGAACCTAACAGAAAAATTAACAAAAGTAAGTATTAATACCTAAACTCGTTACAAATTAAAACTGCAAAACCCAAACGTGATATTTTTTTTTGTTAGTACTCAAACTTGTTATTTTTCATAAACCATAGGGACGATCTACGTAATTAACTCATAATTTTAATATGCATAAGTACGTATGACATCTATATGTTAGAGAAAATTGCAACACTTTAGCGCATATAAAAGCACGTATGGCATGCATCAGGTTGGAAATTGCATTATGTTCACTATATTAATGCCCAAAATAAATCATTAGCAAGTTAAAAACCAAATTCAAAGCAATTGTTTGTAAAAACAAATCATCTTATTTTCACTAGTTTATATCACTTCATTCATTTTTCCCAGTACATGAAAGTCGATTCCAAGATGTATATGAACTATCTTATAAATTAAACCAACAAGATGACTTCATGCTAACTAACACATCAACACAAAACCAAATGTAATAGGCTCATGTCAAGTATTTCGTTCTATACTGGATATTAAAATCATGTAATCAACTAGCAACCAAAGTTATAAAAGATTTCGTCCTTGTTTCAGCAAAGCAAAATCATAATTGCATTTAAAATGCTATATTGTAAGCATATGCATCGTTATCATTTTAAATGCCTTCTAATACACAAAATCCATCTTATGAACTAGGGTACTCACTCTATATCATCATCCTACAAAAATATAACACACTTACAGATCCATAAACCCATCATCTGGTTAAGAAAGTCAAAAACTGATAAACTATTTTATTACCATAATCAATTAATACTTAAATTATAGACCAAATTTAGTTACAGGAAAATTAAGGACTTCAATCAATTAATTTTAGTAACGAATAGATTAAAAACAAAGGAAGAGACAAGAAAAGGATGAGATAAAATGAAAATGAGATTAAACCTGATTATAATCTCTGAGTGAAACAACTTCAAAGCCCAACTTACATATGAATCTAAGTGAGGAGCCCAACAAAAGCCCAACTTACAACATATAGAATTTTATTAAAAACATGGGTCTTAAAAATTTTGGGAGCCCAAACACTCGTTTCGACTTCTTGGCCTATTGAGCCGGCCCTACAAACATGAGTCAATCTTTTCAGTCGTTTATGTATGTAACTGTATTTTGAATAGAGATAATGCTTTTTTTTTGTCTCAACCTACGTTATTATAGTTTGATATTCAATCTTTTTAATTTTTTCATGTTCTATGTTATTATGATAATTCCATATTCCCATGTCATGTTTTACTTTCAGGGCCGGCTCAACGTTTTTTGACGCCCCAAACGAATAACAAAAATGAGGCTTTTTTCAAAAAAAAAAATTATTCAATGCTATCAAAGACACTTAAGATTTAAAGAGATTCAAAGGAGACTAATCAAATGCTTTATAAAACTTGATCATTTTTCAACTTAAAATAATAATTCAAAGGCTCAAAGTAACATTTTAAAATCTATCAAAAACACTTAAGGAAGTAATCAATAAATCAAACTATCAAAGTTTGGGCATACCTAGACATGTGCAAAAAAACCGGGTACGGCCCGACCCGGTGTACCCAACCCGGAACCGGGTCCGGGTACAACCCGATACCGGGTGTACCCGGGTCGTACCCGGTGAAAACCGCCGGTTCCAAACCGGTTTGTGATGTTCGAAATGATAGGAACCGGACCCGACCCGGACCCGGACCCGAACCGGACCCGACCCGACCCGGACCCGAACCGGACCCGAACCGGTTGAACCCGGGTCGGACCCGGTTTCGACCGTTTTTTCTTTTTTCTAGCCGTTTTTTAACGGCTATATAGCCGTTGGGGACGAATTGTGACCGTTTTTTTGGTTGTTTTTGCCTCTAAAACAAGTATAAATAGGTGTGGGTGATATGGTAAGGTACCCAAGCTTCAAACACAAAAAAACATACGCAAAAAACGCAAACAATACTCTCGTTTACTCTCGTTTAGTCTCGTTTACTCTCGTTTAGTCTCGTTTACTCTCGTTATTCTCAAATCTCAATATGGCTCGTTCTCAATCTTCCGTTGGTAAGGTTCATCGAATTCTCCAACCGTCGTTCGTGTTCTTCCACACAATCGTAACATGGATGTTTGGTGCAATTGGGATATGGTTGAGTTGAGTGACGGATCTGTAAAGGCTCGTTGCAAGTTTTGTGGAGCTTTACTTGCTAAAGATTCTAACACGACTTTAAACAAACACATTACCAAGAAGTTTTGTAAGTCGTTGAAAAGTAATCCGGATTCGCAACAAACACAATTCAGTGGAGACGGTGAAATCTTTAATTACAACGTTAATGAGGTTCGAGATCGAATGGCAAAGTTCGTGATTCAAGAAGCTTTGCCTTTCAATCACTTCGACACCCTCGGTTAACCAACTTAATTCGAGAGACGCTTCAACCTCGTTACACTCACGTAAGTCGTACTACACTTAGACGTTATTGTTTAAAATTGTGGAAGCAAGCAAAAAATGATTTAATTGTATTATTTGAAAATTTAAATACCGGTGTAACTTAACTAGTGACGTTTGGTCGGCGCCACACGGTTTGCCCGAATCGTACCTTTGCGTCACCGCTCATTGGGTAGATCCCAGTTCATGGCAAATGATGAAACGTACGATTGCATTTGATCTATTTCCGTATCCACACACCGGAGAGTATTTATTTTACTTTTTGGATAATGTAATAACTACTTTTAATTTACAAAATAAAATATTTTCAATGGCATTTGATAACGCTTCCAACAACACAACCGCGGTTGAAAAATTAAAATTAAAATATCTTCCGATTGCAAACGGTGATTTTTTCATACTCGTTGTGTTGCACATATTATAATTTAGTAGTACAAGATGGTCTATCTGTACCATTTGTTGATAGTTTATAAAAATTTTCGATTTATGTTACACGACGTTTTTAAAAAAAGTAGAAAAGGATATCAAGATATAAACAACTTTGTAAAGATACAGAATCTAGAATTTTAGGGCCTAATTGGGATGTACCTACTAGGTGGAATTCGACTTGTCATATGTTTGATTGTGCTTTAAAACAAAAAGGCACTTTAAAAGCTTTTCATAATAGTCTTTCGGATAATTGCGAAGCCGACCTATTTCCGGATTTGGGTTGGAAAAATATTGAACATTTATCCGAATTTCTTGAGGTGTTTAAAAACTCAACTACAAAATTATCGGGAGTTTATTATCCCACTAGTTATTCGGTGCTTCAAGAATTATATTTGATGGCTTTGAATTTTAAAAATTTTCAAAATAAAAATAGTATGTTTAGAGAAATGATAGAACCAATGAAAGACAAGTTAAAAAAATATTTTCTTGAGTTACCACCGTTTTTACTTGTGCCGCTGCTTTAAATCCTTTTTTAAATGTTGCGGGGGTAGAATGTTTAATAGACGAGATAAATGACAATTTAGATATACATGACGAAAACCCCAATTTTTCCACCGAGGCAAAAGAAGTTTTTAATAAAAGTTTGAAAATTATTATAATTTTTATTTAAATAAATATGGACCTAACGTAAATATAACTACGCAAAGAGAATCAACCTCAAGTGCTAGTACCTCGTTTAAAGACCTCGTTTGACTATGTTGAATGTTGTTCGGGATGTGACGGCTAAACGTCAAAGGGGTAACGCCCCAACAAGCGAACTTGGTATATATAGTACGACGAATTTTATTTCAATATGAGTACTCAAGATTATCATGCATTTGATATTTTGGCTTGGTGGAAAGGAAAGGAATCCCAATTTCCAATTCTTTCCGCTATGGCCCGTGATTTACTAAGCGTCCAAGCTTCTACGGTAGCTTCGGAGTCTGCGTTTTCTCTTAGTGGCAGGGTATTATCATTACGAAGAACAAGATTAACTCCGGAAGCGGTGGAGATGTGCATTTGTTTAAAAGACCACTTAGACGCGATGGATCGTATACAAGACAAAACAAATCTTGAAGACGAAATTGCAATCGAATGTAAAGTATACGATGAAGAGGTAGAAGAAGGAGTATCTTCTGGTATATCCGACGAAGAATTAGCATTTGATGAAGCCTCTCGAAGAAAATAGTCGATTAGTTATTGATTCGTTAATGTATTTTTTAAGTTATTTTAATAAATAATAATAAATTAATGAGTTATAAATGTCTTTTTAATGTTGTTATAAATTTATAATAATAATATAATAATAATAATAATAATAATGAATTAATGATGATAATAATATAATAATAATAATAATAATAATAATAATGAATTAAAGATAATAAAATAATAACAATAATAATGAATTAATGATATAATAATAATAATAATAATAGTAAAAAAAAAAAAACCGGTTATACCCGTTCTGGACCCGACCCGAACCGGGTAGGCCGGGTAGGGTTTTAAGTACGCCCAACCCGACCCAAACCCGAACCCGGGTACACCCCAACCCGTTCCAAAAAAAACCGGCCGGACCGAACCCGGTTTGAACCCGTTCCGGGTCCGGCCCAAAACCCGGTTTGAACCCGGTTCCGGGTCCGGCCCAAAACCCGGTTTGCCCACCTCTAGGCATACCCATTACTTAATATATTTTTTTTTAAAGAAAGACGAGGCCTTTAATTTTAAGATGCCCCAAGCTTAAAGAATCACTTTTCATTATATTGGGCCGGTCCTTTCTACGTGACACCTTATCTCTAGACTCTAATTAGTGACTTATGATTGAAATAGAGACCATGATATTATTCATGGTCAAGTTGTTATCACTAGGAATCGTGTGATTTTATAGATATTTTTTTCAACAACAACATTACATGTAATGATACTTTTACAGTGGTTTACGATAATTAATATTGCTTACGATAAACGTTTTATAGTACACGTAATATATCTTTATTTCACTGAAAACTATATATTCTGTTGGATCAAACTTTGAATACATACAAGAACTTCACAACCTACAAAAAAATGTTTACTAGTTACATCAACTCCTCGTTCATTCAATCGAAAGTGTTTGCATACATAGGGAAATAAGTTGTACCTAAAGAAAAGGAAAACAACCTACCATTAACTCACTACTTTGACTCAAGAGATAAACTAACAATCCATTAAATAACGCAAATTTGATTTTAATATTATTACTCATTGGCCGATAATAATTCATACTATTGATTTGGCCGGTAAGAATCTTAACTTTTATTTTTATTACCAATAACAGTTGCAATAGCATAATTATTATACATTCACACTCGATTTGTAATTATTTCAGGCTCGATTTAGCTTGTTTTTTTCATTTTATTCATAATCATTATTGTGAACAAAATCAAGTGTAATATTTTTAAAAAAATTTATGTTATCGGGGTTGTTATTGGTAATAAAAATAAAAGTTGGAATCGTTGCCGGCCAAATCAATAATATGTATTATTATTGGCCAATGAATAATAATTTGGATTATTAAAATCAATTTGCCTTCAAATAATAAAAAACATTTTATTAAAATTAAAATTTCAGGTGACTTGACCTGACTTTAACCCATACCCATCGAGATTAATCTTTGTATGAAAGGAGATAATCGTTATCACTAAACTCAATTCTTGTTTTATTTTGTGAAAACCCAAATTAATAGTTTACCTCACAATCATACTTCCTTTTGTTTATAGAATAATGAAATCTACCAAAAAATCACATCATAGCCTTTTTATAGTAGCTAATTATTTTTCTAAAAATTTCTCAAAAAACAAAGTTTAGCGAAATAAATCCATCTGAATGTTGGTCATCTCTATTAGACTATATTTACGGCCGATATAAGAGTCTAGGGTGATTCGGTGCGGTTTTTATCCCAACTTAATCGGTTTTTGCTTGATTACTAGTAAAGTTGCATCAAAGGGAGCGTCGGTCTTATTCCAAGGGATTTCCGTGTTGGATCATTTGTGTTTAGCTAAAAGCTTATTGACCATACAATAGTGAAACTACGCCAAATCATTAAGAAGGGTAGTGTTAATGTCGCCATTAGCAATAAATTTCTATACCGACCAAGTTGTCGAAGAACCTCTTCACATACTATGACTATTAGGTGGTTTACTGGTGTCTATGTTCTGCTGGTAATCTGTCGGTATTCATCTCAATCATAGCAACCATGGTAACACCGAAGGATACATTATTTTTTTATCTTCTATTTATTTATTTTGGAATCAAATACTTAAAACATAACTTCACATCAGTAAAGACACAATAAGTCATACAAAAAACAATTCTTTTATTATTATTAGTACACTAGAGGGAGACAAATATTGTAGTTGGGATCAAAACCAAAACGACAAGTTTCAGTATATAATATAATATCAGTAACTTGCACTAAGTTTTTAATTATATTAAAACATATCTTATTCATTTTATATGAATATAATATTACAAAATATAACGTATATAGCAATATGGTTGCAGTACAATTATTATGCTATTAGCATCCTTAGAAAGTTGTATCGTAATTACAACCACTTTGTTAACCACGGGTCATCAAAAGATCCCATAAACTATAGCTATAAAGCACCCCATTTCATCACTTATAGTCATCGTGTGATTTGAAATCTATCGAATATGTGGATTTTCGGACGAAAAGGGGCATCGGGGTTTTCTGCATCATCAACCGCGGAGGAAGTTACTGCGGGAATCCATGGATCCGGTCTCACCGCAATTGTTACGGGTATGAGCTTCCTTGCATGTTTCTCTTTCTCTTAATTCATGTTTTTTTTGAATAACGCGAACACCCGCTCTTTATTCTAATTGTAAAATACATCATCAGACTTGGATTCTGTAAGATTTGAACCTGTAACTAATTAGTTTAAATAGTTATGAAGTACGTCATTTTATCATCATGCTGTTAACTTGATGTTGATGTTACTTTGATTCTATATATCTGAATATGTGTTCTTGGAGTTCAGAGATAAAACAAACAATCAGGATATGAAATTTTGTGGTGTGAATGAGAAGTAAATAAGTTGAACTTAGGAGGTCAAATTTGAATATTGTGGTGGATTGCACTTTCTAGTTTCTACTTGGTATTAGGTCTATTGTTTTGTTTTGTTGTTGTCATTTTTGCATTATATTAGATTGTTTAATATATCATACTTTTTTAATTTTTCAATTTTAATTATATAAGTATATAAACAACTTATTTTACTTAACTAGGCAATTGTTTATGATTATTAACTAGGCATTCTTTTTACTAATAACAAGTTTGATCATATACATTTGGATAAATTTTTTTTGTATAAATACACATAAATTTATCTGTACGCATGCATATACAAACTCATGTATGTAACATGACCATAAATCCGTAGTATGTTTTAATAGATTTTTTTAGATGGCATAGGAAAATGATGTCGGTGGATTTTTAATCGGTTTGGTTTGTAGACAAATCGTTACTTTGAGTAGTGTTCGCTACTATTTAGTACTTATTAACATGTAATTAGATTTTTGTCTATTAACTTGTAATACTTAATTATTTTTAAAATTTTAATTCGCTGTTTCTGTACTTCTTTTTTTAAATATTTGATGACATCATGATATAAATTTATTACAAACTGTTTCTTTTTCGAAATTAAGTTGGTTTGTATTTATGTGATTAAAAATATTTTATTTAAAAACGACTGGATTTTTCAATAACATTTGTCAAAATGTTAAAAACAGAATTAAACAAAAGAGTGAGTTTAGATTCTTAAGAAATATTAAGTATTTAAAAGCATTAGAAAAATAAAACAAATTATATGATAAATACATTATTAGACTAGAAAAAGAAAAAGGAAATTCAAATTTGTGTTAAGAGACCTCCTTCCGTAATCAATATTGGTGTCTTTGTTACCACTTTCAGAATTAAGAGTCATTTAAGCATTTTGTCTTTTTAAGAGACCTCCTTCCGTAATTAATTATTAATGAAAACAGAGGCTAGCAACTTTCACAATTAAGAGTCATTTAAGCATCTTGTCTTTTTATATATATTTTTATAGGCAATGAACAAGGCTTCTTGATGTGTGGGTCCTGGTGCAAAATACTTTTTATGTATGTGAAAATCTTGTGCATCAATTTTATTTTATATATGTTTTTATAGAGATTTTGGTTTCCCAGTTAGCCAAACGGATCACCATTATCATAAGTTGGTGTTTAATGTATGTATATGCCCTTAGGAGCTACAAGTGGTATCGGGGCCGAGACTGCACGAGTCCTTGCATTGCGTGGAGTACACGTTATCATGGCAGTAAGAACACAGAAAAAGGTATCAAAGTTAAAGAAACTATCCTTAAAGAAACTCCAGATGCTAAAGTGGATGTAATGGAGTTAGATCTAAGCTCTATGACATCAATAAGAGAGTTTGCAGCAAAATACCACTCGTCGCGCCTTCCTTTAAACATTCTAATGTAACAAAACATCACCTTACTCTACATAAGTTGTTAAAATGTATCAGTCAAGCTGGTTGAATAATGGATCATAACCGCGTGTTTGTTCTGTTGTAAGTAACAATGCAGGAGTCTTGTCTCCACACTTCAAGCTTTCAAAGGAGAATATCGAACTGCATTTTGCAACGAATCATTTAGGTGTGTTTGCGCGCATTCTGTTTTGATGAATCTTTTGCTAGAGATCGACAAAAGCTGATTCAAAACATCAATTCTTCTGTTTCCAGGTCATTTTCTGTTGACAAATCTGTTGCTAGAGACAATGAAGACAACTTCATCTGAACAAAAGACCGAAGGGCGAATAATTAATGTATCATCTGAAGGACATCGTTTTGCATATAATGGACCTTTCTCTGATCATATAAAAATGAATCAAGGTTAAACAAAACACAAAACAAACAATTTTTTTGAAAAACACATTGACTTACCATTTTATATGGCATTGTTTTATGCAGTTATAATTCTGTTTATGCTTATGGATTATCAAAATTGGCCAATATACTTCATGCTAATGAGCTAGCAAGACTTTTGAAGGTGACTTTAGTCTTTTTCCTCTCTAATAGTTAGATTTATAATGCGAGAACTTCATAGAGGGCCACCCATCATAGTAGTACTCGCATCCACTCCTGTTTAACTATGAAGTTCTGATGAGATCTACTGCATTAATGATAATAAGTTGTAACTGATAATTCTAATAGTTCTGACTTGATTTGATATTATATATATTTATATATACCGACCCATCTTGATTAGGCGGAGGGGGTCAACATCACGGCAAATTCATTGCATCCTGGATTCATCGACACTGAACTTTTTCGTGGCCACAATATTTTCTCTAGTGAGTATACAATCCTACAAATGCTGAAAATAAACTTGTTTTATAGATTGTTAGTTGACCTTGGTTTTGTCACAGTTATCTGCAACAAGATTTTGAGGTACTTTATAAAAAGTGTTTCACAGGTTTGTATTTTAGGTTTTGTTACAGTGAGTACATTCATGGACATAATCATTGGTGGTTGTTTGATTAATGATTAGTTTTTGTGTTTTCAGGGTGCAGCAACAACATGCTATCTAGCGTTAAACCCGAAGGTGAAAGGCGTGACAGGTGAATTTTTTTCTGATAGTAATTTGGCGAATCCGTCATCAAGAGCTAAAGATAAAGAGTTAGCCAAGGAGTTGTGGGAGTGTAGTTTGGGTTTGACCAGCTCAAAGTGATACCCTATTCATTACTTATTATAACAGTTTGGGATTTTTTTATTTTTTATTTGTGTGTTTTTATAAGACTTGGGTCCATATGTATATGGTTAAATATATCACACCTTTAGTCTTTTGTTGCTTTTAAGTCTTTTTATGATTTGTCATACTTTTTACATTTCTTCAATAAACAAGCATAACTAGTATAACATTACTCGTATCAAAAGTATTGGTAGTTTTTAAGGATGATGTGATTAGAGAAAATCTTAATCTTAATACTGATATAAAGAGGTACCTTTAGCTGAGATTTCCAGCTCCAAAAAAACATTTTTTTTTGTTTTTACATTTCTATGTAATATTTTATAATACACTTTGGGTTGTTACAAATTTTGTAAACATGTATATCAATATTTTAACTAAAAGTCTAAAATCATCTTTTGGAGCTATCCCAAACTTCAACACATGGCTGCTCTCTTCTAGTTACAAACATTTTGCTTCCACCAAAACCCAAATCTGTAACCCTATTTCCTCCTACATCTTTTGTTCTTCCCAAAAGGTTCTTTCTAAACACTCTGTCATCTTTTCCATCTTCAACCTTTACAAAACCACCCATCAAGACTTCTGAACACACCTCCAATTCACCACCTTGCTGCAAAAGACTTGACTCCCATGGCTTTCAATCTTGCAACCAACTCCTTCTTTCTTCCCATTCGTCGGTTTCTTCATCCCAGTAACAGAATTCCAAGGTGCATTCGAATAAATTTGCCTGAAATCGATGTAGGACACTTCTCCTGAGTTTATCCCAATCTTGAAAACAGCTGAAAGGGCGTCTGAAACTGTTATATCAGCAAAACAATCGGCTTTCTCATTGATTTCCCATACGATATCGCGTGATCTAATGTCCCAAAACTTTATGTTCCCTGAAACTCCAGATGGTCCACTATGAGACCCTGAAGCCATTAACAGATTAAGGCTTGAAATCCAATTCAATTTTGTTGATGGAATGCAGGATTCAAGATCAGCACCAAAGATCTCATTTCGCGCGATCTCTGTTACCATTCTGAACCCATCATTAACATCATAAACCATGATGGAATTCGAATTCCTTCGGCCTGATTCAAAGCTAGTGAACAAGAACTCAGGCGATCTCCCAATTGCTTGAACAGTTGAGCTGGATTTAGTCATGTTTTCCCAATTCAAACTGTGTTTCAAGAAACCCGAATCAAGATCAATAATCTGAAGCCCAGAGAAATCAGTAGCACCTGCAGCAACTACATTAGAAGATAAAGACAACAACGAATCAATCGCTGCAAATCGTGTCAAAACCGTAGACTTTCTTTGCAAAGCCCAATCAAAAGAAGTGATTTTGCTTCCATGAGCAACATGAACAGCCCCAAATGGTGTTGTAGCGATAACAGAGGGCTCATCTCTACCACTTAGAGGCAAAGTCACAGACTTTTCGAGATTAAAAGTTTCAAACTGAGAAGGGTTTGAGTTCGATTGAACAAGAAGGTGATCAATCCCATAAAACTGTGCTTCAAAGATGATATCTTGAATGTCGAAAGATTTAGCTTTTGATGGGAGATTACCAGTTCTTAAAAGTGAAAGGAGGATTGAGAAGAGATCAGGGTCTCTGTCAATAAAAGGGATTTGATCGTGTGCTTCAAAGAGATTGGAGAAGAGGGTGTTGGAGCCAGCTAGGGTTAGGGTTTGTTTGGTGGTTTGAAAGAGATGACCACCGACGTCGATTGTTACGACATTGGTGGGTGAATGGTGGTTCGTGGTGTAGAATTTGTGGTGATTTTGGGTAAACCCAGATGAGATTGGGCTTGTTTGGGAGAAAGGTGGCATCTTTGTGAAGAAAATGTAAAAGAAACTTGGATGTATGTTAAAGAATTGGGGGGAAATTGAAGATTATAAATGGGGTTGAGCTTCTGGAAGTGAAGATTTATTGGTCAACGAAAATGGCTTCTGAAGTTCTAGATGTTTGAGACGTCATGGTGACGTTCTTGCCCCTTTGATTTGTACATAAATCATCAAATTATTAAGGTTGTGTTTATTGGTTATTTTCTCTCTTTAACATGTATTTTTTTTAATACAAATGAATGACATTAATTCCTGATCACATGTCTTGTTTTAATCGAATTCATTTATTTGTTTCAAAGCGAAAACTACACCCACAATCCTTTCAGTAAGAAACACATTGTTAAGAAAACCTTATAACTTAACTTTTATAACATTTACTTAATAGGAAGTATATTCATAACTTAATATATATATATATATTCGGATGTTGAGATGGATGAATATTACTAATATGATAAGTTAAACTGGAAAATGCAACAAACCAACACAAAAATTAAGTACATTATATACAAAAAGTTATGGTGTACGCACACACCTAATCTTTTTATCGTATTCATCTTTTTTTTTTGAAAAGTTATGTCATTGATAGTTGCTCACTTCAAGTATGAATATAAGTGATACTCGTATAGTATTACTACTTGTATTTTTCCATGTGATTATAAATAAATTTTAATGCACCACACGTAGTAAAAAAACTAAGTGATACTTGTATTTTAAGTATGAATATAAGTGATACTCGTATAGTATTACTACTTGTATTTTTCCATGTGATTATAAATAAATTTTAATGCACCACACGTAGTAAAAAAACTACCTTATTAAAATAACCGTTCGTTTTCTCCGGCTCCCATACCATCATGGTAAGTCGGTCACCACATCCTCTTGCTCTATAGACACAAGATGATGCAAAAAAAATGTTTGATGTCAGTTGGAAAATAAATTTAAATCAAGGAACTTACGGTGTATTTGGTTAGTGAAAGATACAATTTTGTAAAATAAAATTTAGCGAATTGGATTTAATCGAAATTGAAAATTCAAATGATTAATAACTCCAATATGAGTAAGGAACACTATTTTTATCTATATGTTCTAGATCAACTGGTTTAGGAGGAGATACCCTATGACTTTCTAATGTGAAGGTTATGGGTTGGAGTCTCACTAGGTGCAAATATGCTCCTAGTGGGCCAAGAGTTTTACCACAGTGGGCCTTTAAGTGTGGGTTTTCCTTGGAATGGTGGGCGAGCCAAGTCATCAGCGCTGTCTGTGTTCGCGGGCGTGGGTGGCCTTTCGCCATTGGGTTTACCTGGATAACTGGTCTTAAAAATTATACGTTGGCCGTTCAAAAAGAAGTAAGGAACAAGCAATGGAAGCATGTGGAGAACGTGGGTAATGGAAATATGAAAGTAATGATTCCGGAAGGTTAGTTTCTATGTTATTTCTTCCGTCCACGGCACAAGAAACCTTTTATCATTCTTGGCCACACAAACAATAAGGAGAGAGGGGGCGTCCACGCCGGGCCTAACGCCGTGCCTCAGCTATTGCTTTTGGTCTCACGGCCGGTGGCGGAGATCACGGCACAAGAAACCTTTTATCATTCTTGGCCACACAAACAATGAGAGAGGGGGCGTCCACGCCGGGCCTAACGTCGTGCCTCAGCTATTGCCGCTGGTCTCGCGGCCGGTGGCGGAGCTTTACAATCTCCGTAGGGGGACGAGATCGAAATTAATTTTTTTAAGGGGGGAACTCGATACTTATATAAAAATTTATACTACCGTGCCAAAAATTATAACAACGGGTTAAAATTAACACTACCGGCAAAAAAAAGAAGGGGCGGGGGCGCCCCCCAGCCCTTACCATCCTCTGCCACTGCTCGCGACATGTTCTTACGACTTGTTTTCACAGCATGTGCTCTTCATGGGTTGCTTTCAAAATCCGACTGTTGCCCTCTCTCTCAAGGACTACTTTTGTATGGTGTATGTGGCATGAGTATCATCCTAAAGGTGTGTGGTACAGTGTGATATAGTTGACAAGACATATTCATATTAGGGGGTATAATGGGTGGTGGAGATTTATGGCATATATATCCCCTCCATTCTAACATATTTGAATAGAGTTTGGTTATTTAAACATCTAAAAATTATAAATTAAAATCCCAAAATTTTTATATGGGTCATATAACCCCATATGCATTGTATTGGGGGAGGGGTATCAAAACACGATACAGGGCGTATAACCCCTCTGACAACCCCTGCTCGTAGTCAGTGTCGAAATTTGATATACGCATCGTATAGCCCTATATGTGTTGTATGGAGGGTTCGTATATGGCTATATGGGGCGTATAGCTCACTGAAACCCCTTGAATTGTTCTCCTTTTCAGTGTATTTGACCCTATACATCGCGTATGGACTCATACGTAACGTATATGGGTGTCGTTTTATCTGGGTGAGTGTCTTTATATTAGGACCCATTTGACTATTCTAACAGAAACTAGTTAGTATAAGTTAATATTGAAACTATAATGACAAACCCATAATCTTTTTAATGGGGACGGAAATTTTTAGGAGTCGTTTGAGCAACATTATATAATAAATTTTGTCAGTCTAGTTTGGGTTGGATTAGGTCGAGTGATAATCAAAGATTGAATACTATTATGCTTAATTACATAAATCATATGCAATAGTTGAAGATTTTGGAGTTTGTAAATTTTAAAATAGTGGTTCATATTCCATAGTCACTAATCAAATAATCAGAAAAGCAACAAGCAGGATTGTCAACGTGGTGATGGACGAAAG